>OZ053303.1:29193579-29721498 GCA_964056655.1 Arabis hirsuta
CCATGCTTCCCAAAAGGATTGAAACCATCCGTAGATAACCCAAGGTATACATTTCGTGGCTCTTCTGCAAAACTAGGATACAATGATTGGAAATGTTTCCATGCACCTGCGTCTGAGGGATGCGCAATTTCTCCATTAAAGGTATGCTCTGCATGCCATCTCATAGGATTGGCTGTGCGCTCTGATTTATATAATCTCTTTAACCGCTCGGCTAACGGCAAATACCACATCCTCTTAAACGGTACTCGACCTCTACCACTTGTGTCTTGAAACCGCGGTTGGCGACAAAACCGACATTTCAAGCGGTCGCCATCCTCTCTCCAATATATCATACAGTTGTTGATGCACACATCTATCATTTCATACGACAAACCAAGCCCGGATACAAGTTTTTGAATCTCGTAGTATGAACCCGGGTGAAGATTATCTTCGGGCAGAATATCTTTCACATAATCAGCTATCGCATCAATACAATCCTCTGACAAATTCCAATCGGTCTTTATACTCATCATTCTGTATGCAGAGTATAAAGATGAAAGACCCTCTTTGCAACCAGCATATAACGGATTAATTGTGCATCTACCATATCAAAGTACCTTTGGGCATCTAAAGTTGGTCCTTCGGATACATCCTGAAAAACGATGGTATATTCTCCCGATAGGCTTCGTTAACCATTTCTTCCATACCTACATTTTCATCTACTTCCGGTATTGGTTCCTCTATTCTATCCGCACTAGTACTAGCATAATTCCCCGTTGAACCATCTTCACCATGCAAATACCATATCTTATACCCCGACATAAATCCGTCTCTATAAAGGTGTTGTAATACAAAACGCCCAAATTTCTTTTTACAATTCCGACATTTAGAACAAGGGTACGACATTTTACCTTGATCTTCTATGGTTTGCGGTTGGTTTAATGCAAGATTCATAAATTGTTGAACTCCATCGACAAACTCATCCGTAAGTAAACCCGTCTCTGGATCATGAGAAGGTCTATCCATCCACGCTCGAAAATATTGAGGGGGGTTTGAAGGAGCCATTTTTATGTTTTTTTCTTACAATTTTCGTGAGTGAAAGAGGAGGAGGAATAAGGTGTGATCTGTTTTTAAAAATAATCTGCGAAATTTCCGACGGATTTCCCACCGAAATTCGGTCAGAAATTCAAATTTTAAAACGGTCAAAAATGGCTCCAATTTTTTTCCTACCGATTTCCGACCGAATGAATTTCCCACCATTTTTCGACCGATTTTTCCGACGAATTTCCTACCGATTTATTTTCCCACGGATTTCCGACCGATATTTGCAACCGTATTGCGACGGGAGTTTTTCCGTCGAAAATTTCCGACCGATTTTGGACCGGTCGAAAAACGATCGGAAATCGGTCGGATTTCCGTCGGTAATTTCCGACCGATTTTGTCCGTCGGAAATTCGGTCGGAAATAGGCCAATTTTCTTGTAGTGTTAGGGTAACACTTATCTCTATTAATAACGAAGATGGAGTGAACGGAGATAGATTGGAGATAGACCAGAGATATATCAAAGAACAGGGACAACATTTATTAGAGCTTAGACGGCTAGGGTTTCGTACTCAGCCGGCTAGGGTTTCACTCAGTGGCTAGGGTTTTACTCAGTGGTTAGGGTTTCGTGCTGATAACGTGTTATGAATAAGAGAAAGAGAGAAGGAATTGTGTTGTCTTATTCCATCAATGATAGAGAGTATATATAGGATTATAAATACTTAGGGAATAAGTAGAACTTGGAGAACAAGTAAGTATAGAACATTATAGAACATGGGCCTATAATGGACATCCACCTAATGGGTTTATAACAATAATCATGATTTTGTGAGATTCGTTTGTTTTTGAAAGGTATACAAAAATTATATAAAATATAGAGATGACATAGATATAGGAGAAGAGGGGAAGGAGAAGACTCTGTGGTTAGTTATGTTTTTCTTTTTAATTTTTTAGTTTTCATTTTAGTTTAATATATTTCGACCAATCTTATATCATCATTATTTCTATAAAAAATACACTTCTTTCGAATCATAAAAGAGGAACAAAACAATTACTCCCTCCGTTTCAAATTACTTGTCGTTCTAGAAGATTTCACACGAATTAAGAAAACCATTAAATTTTCAGTCTTACTCCTAATTAATACACTATTTTGTTTGATAAAAATAATTAATGAGCTAAAAGTTAAGGACAAAACTAGAAAAATTGATCATAAATATGCATTGAAATTATAGAATGACAACTAATTTGAAACAAGAAAATAAAGCTAGAATGACAAGTATTGTGAAACGGAGGGAGTAGTTAATTGACAAACACAACAAATTCATAAACATACAAATAAATAAAAAACAATTATTTTAGTATATATACATGTGTTTAGTCATTATATATTTTTAGTATATTCAAACTCTTGAATTGTAATTAAATGTTAATTGACGTGCGGTCCGACCGGTTCGACCGAGTGATCCGGTAACCCGGAAGACTGTCCGGTTCGACATCCGGTTTGGATTTAACAACATTGCGTAAACATTAAAAAAGACTAGGACAATATTCACAATCATCAATCTTTTCACTTGTGTCTAGAATCAAGACAGGGGAAAACGATTGAAAAGGATATTAGAGTTGGTTTAGTGAAAACCGTGTAATTTAGTTTTGGTTATATTAGTGTAAACCGGAATTATAACAGAGAGTATTGTAACAAATTAACGAGAATAACAGAATTTTCCTATCTTTTCTTGTTCTGTAATAGAGGAAGACTCGCAATTGGTGACAGAATCAAGAGAGCCAAGCGGGTCATTTGATTACTTGGAACCTAGCTGTCGAGTTTCCCATGAATCACGAGACGTTATTGTGGAAATTCACATCTGTGTTCGTGCAGAACAATAGATTGTTGACAGAAGTTAGTAGGTATATCTTCGATGAATTCCGATCTGTTCTTGGTGTGGGTGTTTGGATTGCTCAAAAAAGGGAAGGAATACATGTCAACGACGTGGTTGGAAATTCTGAGACGTTAACAGGTGTCAAAGCCAAATTGTTTGCACACCAACTGTTTGATATATTGCCTGATAGAGGAAACCGGGTGCATCAATTATTGAAGAAAGATAATATTTCCCAAATCCTGGAGGTTCAAGTTCAAAACGGAGTCATTGATTAGAGTGTCTCTCACATTCTGTTTGTGAGTATCTATGTGGATGATTTGATATACACATGAGAGGAGATGATGATGAGAGATTTCATAATGTCTATGCAAAGGGAGTTTGACATGACCCATCTTGGAAAAATGAGATACTTTCTGGGAATTGAGGTGTTGCAGACATCACATGTAATTCATATTTCTCAGTCAAAGTATGCTCTGGAAGTCTTGAAGCGTTTTGATATGGAGAATTGCAATGTTGTGTGCAATCCGATGGTGCCTGGAGGAAGTAAGGTCGACATGTATGAGGAAGGAGAAAGAGTTGATGAGACTCTCTACAAGCAAATTATAGGAAGCCTCATGTATATCACAACAAGACCGGACCTCCAGTTTGCTGAGCCGATACATGTCTAAACCCACAAAGTTGCATCTACAAGCAGCTAAGAGAGTTCTAAGGTATCTAAAGGGTACAATGTATTTGGTATAAGAGAGGAGGAGCAGGAGATTTGCTGGTCTACACTGACAGTGATTTTGCCGGAGATGACGATAGCAGAAAGAGCACTTCTGGCTATGTTTTCCTCATGGATAATGCAGCAGTGGCTTGGTCATCAAAGAAGCAACCAATCGTCACACTCTCGACTACAGAAGCAGAGTATGTTGCTGCATTGGCATGTGCGTGTCAAGCAAATTGGTTCAAGAGGATTTTGGAAGAATTGGGGTTACAATGTAGAAGGAAGTACTGCTATATTGTGCGAAAATACTTCAACAATCAAGCTTTCCAAGAATCCAGTCTTTCATGGAAGATGCAAGCACATAGGTGTTCGTTTTCACTTTCTGGGAGATTTGGTCTAGGACGGAGTGATACACCTTCAGCACTGTGGATCGGAGGAACAAGAAGCAGACATTTTTAATTACTAAGCTGTTGAAGCGTGAAGCGTTTGAGTGTAAGAGGAGTAAGCATGGAATTTGCTCTTCAACTGATAAGCTAAGCTTTGTGAACTAAGTTTAGTTTAGGAAGGGTTTGTTGGAGCAAATTAACTTTGGAATGAAGGAGCCGTTGGAATCAGAAGTTTGAAAGAGTCTTAGTCTTGCTTAATTAGTCAATAAGAGACCGATTATTACGGTCAAGTTGCTGGTCACTTTCTCTGCAATAGAGTCTTAGTTTTGGATTTCTGTTATTTGTAAAGGCTATATAAGCCATGATCTTTCGTTGAATAAAGATAAGAGTTTTCAGAATCCAAATATTAAGAGCTTTTGGTCTTTCACACATAGATACTTTAGATAAGAAGGAGAAGAAGCATTCCATATGTTGTGTAAATGTAGAATTTATTCTCTCTGTATATCTTTAGAGTATTCTAGAATTCTATTATCTTGTATAACTACTGATGTAAACCCTTGCGTTATTCGCTATCTATAAAAATAGTCTTATATACTAATGTCCAGTCTTGAAACTCACATGGAGGAAGGTGGTGTCTTGTAGCAAGGCGCGTTTCAAGGTCTCCTTTGAGGTTTGGGTTATGAAGAGGGCATCATGGACGAACTTCTCTTCTATGTTTTCATCCTTGGAAGTCGAACCAAGGGTCTCCCTTGAACTTGCCTTTCAGATCATACATGACCTTAATGTTCCTTTGAGCAAAAAGGTTCTCCATCGCCATGAAATAGCGGGTGGATGATCCCTTCTTCACCTGTATATTGTGTTTACGGAAACAGTAAAGCATTGTCGCATTCAAGAAACTAACTAACTGTTAAAAGAATGTCAATACCTGATAAACTTCGAAGATCTCCGAGAGGCATGTCTTCTTTTCTGTCGACTTAATAGCGGCTAGCACATGTTCAAAGTATTTTCGGCCAATGCTATTCACAGGTAATCGTTGCTGGTTATCTCCTTAATTACGAAGTGGTTGTCAACCGTCCGGAGAAATAGAGCCCCGGTCTTCCCTGCGCTTCCATACATCGGCTCACGGGTGTTAAGAGATGTGTTGAAGGTGCTTTCATCCACTCCGCAGCAATGGCGAAGCTCATGGAACTTCTTTGCCCAGGGAGACTTATACTTCTCTGCCTCCAGACTTCCAAATAGAATAATGTTTGATAGATCGTCTTTCTTTCCTGAGCCAACACCGGATATTGGAGAGCTTATGTGCACTGGTGGGAAAGCCACCGTGTAAGAGACTGCAGAGTTGGACGAGGATGCCATGATCAGAATCTGAAACGTACAAGATATTGAACACAAAATGATTAGTTCTTTTGATATCTTTTTACTTTCTCTCTCTCTTTTTCTCTCTTGTTCCTTCAATGTCAGAGAAATCTCTATATATATAAACTTTCAATACCTCTCTATTCTGTTTCTCTTCTCTCCTTTTTAAAGTTGCTTTAAAACCTCCCTCACTACATTGTGACGATGAATCCTCTCTTACACTTTAACTTCTCACATCTAACCGTGTTTTTTCCCTCTTACGGAAATGCTTACTGTATACTATTACGAAAGATTAGCTGAGATGATACTTTTTTTTTTTCCATCTAAAGATTTTCATTAAAAACGTATATTGTTTGGACGAATGTCTCATATACTCCAATCTCTCTTTGCTCGTGTCTGTCATAATACTATATTGTCTCATATACTCCTTTGGTTTAATGAAATGGTGAAAACCGAAACTGTCCTTAATGATATGTTAATGTGGTTTTAAAAAAATGAAAAATGAATAATAATACATAAAATCTGTTACCAGACATTAACTCAATCTCTTCGGACATTCCCTTTCTTCCCCTTTCTCGTCGTCTTCTTCATTTCCATTGCTCTCATGGCTTCCAATAAACATTGAAATCCTTTCTGAAATCCTTTCATTGACGCCACTATCCAGTGAAGAAGCTTAAACGGAGCTTCCTCGATCATATCAATCGTTGTTGAGGTCGGCACGGAGCTGGGCACGTAGCTCACCATTGAAGCGTGAGATTGAGGTGAGTTCTTATACCTTGGAGCTTGCGGAAGCGGACATCAGTTATTTTGGTCCAATTATATGTACATTTCATTGGGAATTTGAGGATTTGTATCTAATTTGATTTGAATATTTAGGTATTTGGATTGAATGGATTTGGATAATTGGTTGCGAATTGATTCTGGATTTAGTGGTGGAATCATAGGTAGATTAAGGAAGGATATGTATGTTTAGGTTTGATGAACTCTCTGTAAGAAATCAAGGCACCGTATCCGAATTTCCAAACTATACATATATCGGATAACTAATACAATATGGTGTTACTATGCAAATTTATTTATGCTAATGTAGTTTAACAATATATTTTCAGGGCACAATGAACAAAACAGTAATACATGTTGAATATGGAGGGAAATACATAGGAAAATGAGATAAGATTCGATGAGATTCAAAAGAAGCTAAGGTGTGCGCTTTAACTTTTAAGGAGGAAATAACATATTCGATGTTAATGGATAGGATATGCAGGAAGTTTGGGATAGATGAAGCTACGAGAAAGGTTAATGTTAGTTACATTCCATTGTTATTGAAATCTCCAAAAGTTGGGGATATGATGGATGATGATGATGTCGATGGTTATATATAAAGTATTGATAAAGAACAATGTAGAAGTGCTTTGAATGTGGAGTTAATTCAGCGGAAGGAGCAAGTTTTATTGGAAGAGAGTTCAGTTGGAGTGAATAATGGGAATTCAAATGGTATAGCAGACGATAATGCGATGATTCTTTAAGAAGAACGAGAGATAAATGATGGGCCGCTGGAAGATGGTGAGAATGTTGTTAGGGATTTTATTGAGCTTCCATGCGGTGAAGAAGGACAACAGTTTGTAGGGGAATGGGAAGATGGTACTGGACTGGAAATAGGGCAAGAATTTGTGGCAAAAGAACAAGTGAAAAACTTATTGTTGAGAGCTTCACTTAAGGAATGTTATGGTTTCAATATATTAAACTCGGATAGTTGAAGATACGTGGTTAGATGTTGTGCAGAAGGGTGTGATTGGTATTTGCGAGTGTCAAGACCTCAATATTCAACCAACGAGATTTGGTCGGTTAAAAAATACAGATAGATGCATTCATGCTCTCGAGCAAGTGCGAGTTCAAGTAGCAATAAAAAGAGGGGTACTCCACAATTAGTTGCAGATGTTATATATGAAGAATTTCCAGGTGTAATGGAAACCCCAAGTGCTAAAATTCTGATGGATCTTGTTGTGTCAAAAGTGGGAGTGAAGGTTTCTTATGAAACTGCATTGAGAGGGAAACACCTAGCTGCATCAATTATACGTGGTAGGCTAGAAGATAGTTACAAGAAGTTGCCTTCTTATTTGTACATATTAGAGAAGAGAAATGGTGGTACTAAAACAAAGTTGTTGTTAGATAAAGAAGATAGATTCAAGTACGTATTCATTGCATTGGGTGCTTGCATCAAAGGATTTAGTGCGATGAGGAGAGTTATAAGTGTGGATGCAACTTTCCTCAAGTATGGTGGTGTTCTAATTTTGTCATGGCTCAGGATCCTAATCATCACCATTATCCTATTGCATTTACTGTCGTAGATGGTGATAATGATGCTAGTTGGGACTGGTTTTTCAGACAGTTGTACCAGATAAGGAAGATTTGGTTTTTGTTAGCAACAGGAATGCAAGCCTCATAAAAGCAGCTGATGAGATCTACAAGAAGTCTAACCATGGGTTTTGTACGTATTATTTGTCTCAGAATGTGAGAGGAAGAGCTCCTAGCGGAAGTAAAGACTATGTTAGAAAAAAATTCAGGGAACTTGCGGGAATTTATACGGAAGTGGAATTCGATAAGGAGTATGCTGATTTTAGTGGAATATTTCCAATAGTAGGAGAATATTTGGATAAAAGTGTACACGTTGGAAAATGGGCAAAGTCTTATTTCAAAGGAGAAAGGTACAACATTGAAACCACTAACATGTCAGAATCTATAAATAATGTTTTCAAGAAAGTAAGGATGTATGCTTTACTACCTATGATTGATGCGATAGTTGGAAAATTTTCTGAGTGGTTTAACAAACATAGGAAAGACTCGAATAGGGTTCTGACCAGCCAGAAAATGGTCTCTTTTGTGAGAATGAATTGTACCCTAGTTGTAAGATAGGGAGCAAATTAAGTGTGCATGTTTTGGCTTAGACGGCAAATTGTACGACATGGACTTGAGGAGCTATACTTGTAGCTGCAAACGTTTTGATATAGACAAGTATCCTTGTGTACATGCCGTTGTCGCTGTCCTTGTGTACGGGAAAATACCAGAAAGAATAGTTGACTTGAATGTTTATGATTTGTGCTCAGATTTTTTTAAGCTTGAGACGTGGACATTAGCGTATCGCGAGACGATTTATACAGTTCCGCATGAGTCTCAGTGGCAAGTTCTGAATGACATACTTTCAAAGGTGTCATTACCTCCGGATTATCCGAAAAGAGAGGAAGAAATAAAAAAAACCGGTATCGTTCGGCGGGAGAAGGTCCTTGGAAGAAGAGGAAGACGAGTAACAGGTTTATCCCAGAAAGAAACTTGGGTGAATGGTTTGGAATCCATAGGGAAGATTGATGTTTCATGTATCATTGTGTTTTGACTTGTTTTTGTTTCATGTTTGTGTACTACTATGTAAAACTGGCAGTACTACTATGTATCCTTGTCTCTTTTTTTAGACTTATTTTCAATTCATGTATAAAGCTTTGACATTGCGTTTGTATGCATTGAATATGGGATTATTTGAATATGTGTATGACTATTTTACTTGTACTGTTACCAATCTGTATTACTACGTAAAACTGGTTGTACTACTATATATCCTTATCTTTTGTTTTTCTTTTTTTTCAACTATGTGACATTGTGTATAATTTTTGGACGTATTTTATAACACAATTCAAAAGACTATAATGTTTGAACGTATTATAAGATATGTGGAAAAATATATTTTATCAACTAGCACATTTGACATATAACACTTTCAACTTTTATGGTCACTTTGATTATTAGTACCACCATTATGATATGAAAGATGTATACGATTTATTTCTACCATGTTACACCACCAAAACCTTGGGGCAATGCAAAAATGGCGATATCTTCTTTGTACAACTAAATAAATGTTAATTTAAATTAGTAAAACTACAATAATCCTGAAATCTGGAAAAGTAGTTTCCATATTTTGTACAACTGATAACTTGGGAAAACTATGACCAATTTTCTGTCAAACATGTATAACACGTTTTTTTGGATATTCCACGTTTTTAACATGTGATAGAAATTTGTAAAAGATTTAAAAAAAAATTCCTATCTTTTTTTTTCCTTTTGTTCATTTGTTCAAAATATGACCAATTCCGTTGTCTCTGTTTCGAACTACTAGGTGAAACTCGGAAAAATTATGTGTAATTTCCAATTTCGTTGTCCCTGTTTCGAACTACTAGGTAAAACTCGGAAAAACTATGTGTAATTTCCAATTTCGTTGTCTCTGTTTCGAATTACTTGGTGAAACTGGTTAAACCTATGTGTAATTTTCAATTTTGTTCTCTTTGTTTCGAACTACTTGGTGAAACAAGTAAAAACTATGTGTAATTTTTCATTATACATAGTTTTCTGCTTTTTCTTTGTTAAGTACGTTTGTCTTGTCTTTCTATTATACTAAATGTAATATCAAATCTATACTAAAACAACACAACATCCATAAATCAGAGTACACAAAAACATCCATAATCTGAGTACACAAAAACATCCATAAATCCAACAACCGGTTTAATTAGTAGTACGAGTACACAAAAATAACAAGAAAATAAATAGAGTACTAGATTGAGTTAGTGGGGATTAGAGGTTCACACCAGCACGCGTCTTTGGCTTCTCAAAATGCCCTTGGACAAGGTTTGAGTAGCTCTTTTTCCTCTTCTTCGTATTTTTCTTCTCCTTCACATTTGACGGTTCACTGCCACCTACTTCCTTCTCCATACCATTACCCTCGTCCATGGGTGGAAGCTTTGTCATAATATATTTCATTTTTTCATCCAGCTCAGCAAGCTTCTTGGACACCTTTGTTTCCATGTCTGTCATCTTCTCACCAACTTCCTTCAATCCAGCTTCCATAAGCTCCTTCAGATCCTCATAACAACCATCAACATTCTCTTTCCCTTTCCTCTTTCTCTTACCCTTACCATTAACCTTAGTTACAGCCTGGTTTTCTTCTTTCCGGCCATCCACATCTACATTGTACAACTCTTCAATCCAAAACTTTTTCTTCTCAATTTCGATGATCCTCATCCAACCATCAACGATTGTATCACAATGATCATCACCATCAAAAGGATCACCCATAATTTTTTCCATAAGAGGAATCTCCTGTAAAGTTGGTTCTATGATACTATGGATATCCTATGAAAAAAGTCCAATTACTAATGTAACCAATCATTCCATAAACATAGCTAATTCATTAGAATCTAACCAGTTATTTCTAACCTTTGTGATGCCAAGTGCATCATTAAGCTCAGAAAGTGAGAAACTTTTCATGGTATGTGATATGAATCTGCTCTTGCACATCCTAGGGCACCCAGTCGATGGACCGTTAACCGCTTCTCTGAATTTCTTCATCAAATCAGGGACTGCTTCAAACGTTAAAAGCTACACATTTTAACAAAAACAATTACTCAGATACTCACATAATCAAAAAGGCATACACTAAAATACTTAATCACATACGGATTCATACCTCCAAAGGAATGATGAAGTTTGGAAAGCACCAAAATGGTTTGGCGACTCCATCACCTTTGTCCACTAGTTTTTTTAACTTCTCCATAGCGTCATCAAAAGACAGTCGATCCCATGGGAAGCTTTTACACCAATTAAGATCGGTAACGGCTCTCCTAAAGATCTCTTCTACCGCAGGTGCTGCATCTCCTACCTTATCATTTCCAATGATGATGCTCGATAAGAAGTACAATACCGCAATCTTCGATTTATCTCGAGAATATTTCATTGGCACAAGTTTATTCTCAACGGCTGCTTAGGTTGGTTTTTCCGTCTTGAAATGCTTCTCAGCAAACTTCAAATTCTCGAATGATCTAAAGTTTGGTGGATATGAGTGACAGTTTAAACTAGACAATAGTCCATGTTCCCTTATATAGTATCTTATTGGAACCCCATTGACCACAAACCAAGCTTCTTTTCTCTTCTGTGTCATGACCTTGCGGAGAAAAAGCATCCACATTCCCATCATCATGTGGTTATTGTCCATCGGCATGTGAAAAAAATGACAAAACTGGGGATGTTCATAGAACCATTCCAACTCCTCAGGTTCAAGTATCCTCTCTAAAGTCTCAACGACCTTCTTAACATAACACTTGGTTACAATTTTGACTGACTTCCCATACTCACTCTTAGGGAAGCACATAATGTCTTGCTGCTTTGGTTCAGTTTCTACATCCTACATTTCAAATACAGTTTCTTTACTACAAACTCATAAAACATAACCCTTTTACTAATTTATACCAAATAGCACAATGTTGCGATGTACATACCATTGCAACATATTCCATTGCCCTAGTTGATTGCGACTCATGTATGGTTTCTTCTGCTTCCTCTCCATTGGTCTCTCCATTATCAAAACCTCCATCTTCTTCTTCCTCTTTCTCTCCATTATCAGAACCGCCATCTCCATCTTTTTCTTCTTCCTCAGGATTATCAGAACCTCCATCTTCTTCTTCCCCTTCCTCTCCATTATCATCACCTCCATCTTCTTCTTCCTCGCCATCTTCCTTTTCGTCTCCATTCTCAGCCGCTTGACTGTCATCTTTATCTTCCTTACCATTCCCATCTTTTATTTCTTCTTCCTTATCTTTTACTTTTCTGGGGACTTCTATTGCTTTTACTTCGGATGGAGAAGCATCGCTCTTCAATGTCGTCTTAACCTTCGGATTCGATGGAGAACCATCTTTATTCGATGTCTTCTTCGCCTTCGGATTTGATGGAGAAGCATCGCTTTTCAATGTCGTCTTAGCCTTCGGATTCGATGGAGAACCATCTTTATTCGATGTCTTCTTCGCCTTCGGATTTGATGGAGAAGCATCGCTTTTCAATGTCGTCTTAGCCTTCGGATTCGATGGAGAACCATCTTTCTTCGATGTCTTCTTCGCCTTCGGATTTGATGGAGAAGCATTGTTCTTGACTTTCAAATTTGTCTTGGCCTTCGGATTCGTCTTATCCTTACTTGGATTTCCAAACCTTGTCCTCGCCATCGCAACAGTACACAGATTCGAACAAAAAAACTCGAAATCAACTTACCAAACTATTGATTTCGATTTGATCGCTTCTTAGTTTTCCTAGTTATCCTTTTCATTCTAACGGCTTTCAAAACATGAAGGAGAATCGAGTCGAGAGAGAAGAATTGGTTTTGGTAGGGTTCGATAGATAATTTGGGGGCGGACTCCCCTATTTTTAATTCAATTCGATTTTTACCTGGATTGGGTCCAGATGTATGCGAGTCAGGTCGTTTTATTAGATTGGAGCTGTAATTTCGTTTCTTTTACCTGGTTTTACCGTAATTTGCTTTTTTTATTTAAAATTAAAAAAAAAACAAATATTTGATTAATAGAAGAGCTTCTGAGACTTTGACTTGGTGAAAGGGAGCTTGTGAGACATTGTTTCATAATGTTTACAAGAGCCGGCTTCCTCGGAATCACAAGCCCGATATCCGGGACCCAGAATAACCAGCGATGGTGAAAACCTCGTTCGTTTATAAGATTACAAGGTGGGAATAACCAGCGATGGTGAAAACCTCCAAATCTGAGGCAGAGAGAGAACCAGTTTTTAGAGCCGCCTCTGCCGAATAGGAAACGGCCAGATCTGAAACGAAAACTGAGAAAAGAGCACACAAAAGGAGCCACAAACCCAGGATGAAAGGATCGATCCAATCTTCATTAACAAGCCAACAAAACCTAAGCCATAACCTGGCTAAAATACCATATCTGCAGCGAGAAGCAATAGAAACCGATACTAGAACACTGCACTGTTGGGCCCGGACCTGCGGCCCGCGCGATTTGGAGGCCAAATAAGCTGTTGAGGCCCAACTCAACTCTTAACCGCGGTCTGGTTAAACTCGGTTCAGATTTGACAACTGCATGTAATAAAACCTAGGATGTACCCTCAACCTTTTCACTATAAATAGAGGTATAAGGTGATGTGAAAACACATCTTTATCCCTTCGAAGAGAGTACAAGAGATCAGAACCTTCATTCAGATCTCTAACTCTATAAAAGGAAGCCTTCGAAAAGCTACCGCCGACCGAAAAATACCCCAAAAGACCCTTTTTCGTACTAGCTCGTGACGATATAGTAGCTCGGGATCTATCTGGTCTACTACGCCATTTCTAGTTCACAACGATCTGATAGCCCGGGATCTGTCCGGACTATCATGCTACGATCTACCTTGTAATCCGTTTTGCCGCGAACTCATCTTTCAATACACGACATTCTCTGACCTCTTATCTACTATAAATTCATTGTTCGGCTTTTTGGTTAAACAAATGGCGCGCCAAGTAGGGGGCTTGGAGATTTTATAATGCAAGAAACATGAATCCAGACGCAACAACAAGTCAGCAAGTCAACGAAGTGGTAACTTAGGAGACTGCCGAAGCAATCCAAGCAGCCTCTGCCACTGTGGTCGCGGCAAGAGCGGTCATCGCCCGACCAACAAGGAAAAGAACCTTGCAACACCCGACCTCGAACAAAACGAGCTTGTGACTACCATTGACGAGCAAGTAAACTTTGCGAGTATGCTGAACACCCTCATGAGTTGCTTTGACCAGTTGGATGACCTATTCAGACAAACAAACATCCGTCTCGATGCCCTGTTAAACGCGCAAACCATCATTTAGAAGCAGCTAGACTCTTCTCGACTGATCGATTCACGAAAATTTCGAATGAACTCATCCCTGTCTGAAGCTGAGAGGCATGGACGACCCCGATCCAACATCGAATAATCAACTTAAACACTCCAACGAGGACTTTGATTAGCGCACAGATTGGCCGAACAACGTCCTCATGGGAGCACGATTCGGTTCAAGGATCAGAACTAGAAGCATTGAAGGCCAAGCTTCGAGACATGAATTCCAGGGTTCATAAAGCTCTCAGCTCGGCCTCGGATATCGATCGCGGGCTAGAGGAGACCCAGCAGATGCCATTTACAGAGCGGATAACCTCGACCCAGCTCAGACATACGACGAAGTTGCGAACACAGACTTATGCGGGAAACACCAATCCAAAACATTTTACGATCGCTTTCACTATCGCCATGGAAGGAGTTCAGGTGTCACCTGAAGAGAGGGACGCAGCCAACTGTCAATATTTTGTGGAGAATCTAACGAGCTCGGCACTCGACTGGCTCTCCAGACTCGAACCGTGCTCCATCAATAATTTCCACCAGCACTCCACGACCTTCTTCAAATACTATTCTATGTACATTCAAGACGGCGCTTCAGACGCTGACCTGTGGGCTTTATCTAAGGGATAAAAAGAATCCCTCTGAGATTACATTGCCCGATTCAAGGTCGTACTAGCCGAGCTGGACGTATACGAGACATCCGCTATTGGGGCCATACAAAATGATTTGTGGCATGAGTCACCGTTCAAAATCGACCTAGTCCTGAGGAAAGCTCTCTCTCTCGAGGACATGGTGCATCGAGCAACACGATTCATTGCACTCGAACTCCCGCTAAATCGCAAGCTCACAAGGCAAAGACAAAAGAGCCCGCGGAAGACTATTATAACGAACTCCGGTAGCACTTCGATTAGGATTTTAAAGACAACAAAAAAAAGTTTCAACCAACATCGTAGGAAGCAAGCAGGCCCAGACTCAGAATCAAGCTTAGTCTCAAACCAAGAAGCAATGGCCATACAAATTTATCCGTGGAGAGGAAAAGGAAGCGGACACCAGATCGTTCTACGATTACCATCAAATCTACAGCCATTCGACCTATCAGTGTCGGTAGCTGAAGGATAAGATTGTGGCTAAGTTCAGTAGCGACGAGGTGCAAATCGATCTACCCCCGAACCAGTCCGATAAACGACAGACAGAAGAGTTTAACGGGCGGCACGAACAAAAGTCAGATAACAATGTCGATCTCCCTCTGAAGCGGTCTGGAGATGACAAGGGTTCCGGACAAAACCAACCTTCTTCACAAAAAATCTACATGATCATGGGCGGATTTCGGACTACTTCCAACTCAGTTCGTTCTCTCAAGAAGCAAGAAAAAGAAGCCTTCTTGCAACAAGATTGCCGCGTATAAGCGGAGGTCGACATGCCTATCGTCTTCAACGAAGCTTACACTAAGAACGTGGCCATGCAGCACAACGATCCATTGGTCACCAAGCTCAAAATCGAAGACTGGGATGTTACTCGGGTGCTAGTAGACACTGGAAGTTTCGTCGACCTCATTTTCCTAGAAACTCTTAGAAAGATGGACATCAGGGACGACAAGATCAAGCCCAGTGTGAAGCCTCTGGCCGAACAATGACATTGGGCTCCATCAAAATGGTGGTCTATGCAGGCGGTATAACTAAGATCGTCAAATTCATCGTCGTCGATAAGCCGTCAATGTACAATGTCATCATGGGGATGCCCTGGCTCTTCTTCTTTTGAGATATGTCATCCACTTATCATCAATGCGTGAAGGTCGCAGGAGTCAAAAGGTCGCTAGATCATGTTTTATCACGGAACAAAAACTACGAAGAGTCATCTGTAACATCAACCGACCCAGCAAACCTTAGTCCACAACAAGAAACACCGGTCAGTATCGACGAACAACGACTTAAGCGCAGTGCCAAGATCGGAGCCGAACTAGAGGAACCACTTAGGCGTCATCTGATGCAGTTCCTAAGCGCCAATGTTTCGACCTTCGCGTGGTCCATACAAGATATTAAGGGAATCAACCCAGCCATCACAACGCACGAGTTAAACGTCGACTTGACCTATAGACCGATAAAACAAAAAAGGCGAAAGCTCAGCCCCGAACGGGCTCAGGCTTTGAACTAAGAGGTCGTAAAACTGCTTGAGGCAGGCTCAACCGTAGAGGTACACTACCCCAAATTGCTGGCAAATCCGGTCGTTGTCAAAAAGAAGAACGGCAAGTGGTAGGTTTGCATCGATTTCATCGATCTCAATAAGGCATGCCCGAAAGATAGTTTCCCTCTTCCACACATCGATCGGGTCGTCGAGGCAATGGCAAGAAACGAACACCTCTCCTTTATAGACGTTTTCTCAGGATATAACCAAATTATGATGTACCCCGATGATCGAGAAAAGACTGCGTTCATCATAGATCGAGGAACCTACTGCTATCGCGTGATGCCTTTCGATTTCAAGAACACTGGAGTGACCTACCAACGATTGGTGAACCAAATGTTCGCTGCCCAGCTTGGCGATATAATGGAGGTCTACATCGATGACATGCTCGTGAAATCCCAGAAAGCCGGCGATCACATCGTCCATCTACGTGACTGTTTTGCAACCTTAAACAAATTTGGAATAAAGCTCAACCCAACCAAGTGTACGTTCGGGGTCACCTCGGAAGAATTTATGGGTTATATTGTCATGCAACGCGGGATTAAAGCCAACCCAAAGCAAATCACCGCCATAATCGACCTGCCTTCGCTGAAAAATAAGAGATAAGTCCAAAAGCTCACAGGCCGTATCGCAACCCTGAATTGTTTCATTTTTCGGTCTACAGACCAGAGCCTACCGTTCTATCAGCTGCTTCGCACTCCCAAAGACAAAGATTTCCTCTGGGACGACCGATGCGAGGTCGCATTCAAAGAACTCAAGACTTACTTATCCAATCCACCCGTGCTGGCCAAGCCTGAACTAGGCGAGACTTTGTATCTCTACGTATCCGTAACAAACACGGTGGTCAGTGGAGTATTGGTGCGCAAAGACCGGGGTGACTAGAAGCCCATCTTCTACGTCAGCAGGTCATTAGACGAGCCAGATCATGATACCTTCTCCTCGAGAAGCTCACATTGGCAATCATCGTCGCAGCACGCAAACTGCAACCTTACTTCTAATCTCACTCCATCGCTGTCATGTCAACACAACCGCTAAGGACGATCTTCCACAGCCCGAGCTTGTCCAGTAGGATGGCCAAGTGGGCGATCGAGCTTAGTGAGTATGATATTGAGTTCCGAAATCGCACCAGTGTCAAATCTCAAGTTCTGGCAGATTTCCTCGTCAAGCTACCCCCAGTCCCACCAGAAGCCGGTCTAAATACACAAGAGTGGATCCTTCACGTCGATGGATCCTCGTCACGACATAGAGCCAGAATTGGCATCCGACTCGAGTCCCCAACTAGAGAATTATTGGAGCAGTCATTCCGACTGGAGTTCAAGGTGTTGAAGAACAAAGCCGAGTACAAAGCTTTACTCGTCGGCCAGCGACTGGCAAAAGAAGTCAAGGCTTCGCGAATCCGTGCGCACTGCGATTCCCAACTCGTGGCCAACCAGTTCAACGGGGAGTACGACACCAAGGACGAAAAGATAGAGGCTTACTTAAAGCTTGTCCGGGAGCTAACCAAAGACTTCGACACTTTCAAAGTCACAAAGATTCTGCGAGAAGACAATGCCCACGCCGACGCGCTCGCCTCTCTAGGTTCCAGCTTGGACTCTTACTTGCCAGTCCCCATTGGACTCTCTACTGTTGGGCGCAGACCTACAACCCGCACGATTTAGAGGCCCAAGAAGATGGTGAGGCCCAATTTAACTCCTCACCGCGGTCTGGTTAAACTGGGGTCAGATTTGGCAACTGCATGTAATAAAACCTAGGATATACCCTCAACCTTTTTACTATAAATAGAGGTACAAGGTGATATGACAACACATCTTTATCCCTTCCAAGAGAGTACAAGGGATCAGAACCTTCGTTCAGATCTCTAACTCTATAAAAGGAAGCCTCTGGAAGCTACCGCCGACCAGAAAACACCCCAAAAGACCCTCTTTTCATATTAGCTCGTGATGATATAGTAGTCCAGGATCTGTCCGGTCTACTACGTCTTTTCTAGTTCACAACGATCGGATAGCCCGGGATCTGTCCGAACTATCACGCTATGATCTCGGACTCATATTTCAATACACGACATTCTCGGACCTCCTATCTACTATAAATTCATTGTTCAGCTTTTTAGTTAAACAGCACCTTCATCACCTTACCAGATCTATTCTCACCATCGAAGGAATCGCCGAATTTCACCGGCGAAGCGGATGAAGAGAACCTATCATCGGAGGCAAAGACAAACAAAACGCGATGAGATTCAACAAGCAGGACTGGAAACGAAAAAACACAGACAAGGGACATAGCTCCGGCGCTAAGGTAGCCGCCGGAGTTGCAGATCTGAAAAACTCTTTTTTTATGCTCTAATTAGCTGAGATGATTGATATATCATGGTTTTTACCCATTTTTCACAATGATATCGGTCCCTTTTTATCGAGTCTTTTTGGTGTTTTTCTATTGTTTTAGAGTCTTGTAGGTCAATGATCGATTGGAGCATAATGGGAGCTTTTGGGAGTTTTTGGAGCATCGAGGAAAGAAGAGACGAAGTGATCAAGTCAAAGTCGATTTTACAGACCTGTGTCGATCGACACGGACCTGTGTGTCGATTGACACGAACATGTCTGACGAGAAGAGAAGAATTTCTTTTTGGGCCCATGAAGCCCATAAGTTTACAGAAAAGCCAGCCCGAATTTTAAACCTTATATATAGTTTTTCCTTAGGCTTTTAGGTTTTGGATCTAGTTTTTAATTGAGACTTGAGAGAGGAGAGCTTTGAGGAGATTTCAGACTTCCAGACTTTATAGATTTCAACTCTCTGTATCTCTTACTCTATCTTTTTAATGCAATATTATTCATTCATAATGATTTCCTCATCCATGTCTGAGTAGTTTGTTTGTTAGGTTTAGAGTGATTTAAGGGTTTGATGAGAAATCGATAGGATTGAAATTGTGTTAGGATTTATCTTTATGTTCTTCATCTAGATTGATTTAATTCTGATTTTAGGACTGATCAACTGAAATTAGATAACCTAGGTTGCTTTAATAGATGCGAAAGCATTATCAACAACTGGACATAATCTTAGATGAGCAAAATTATCTATTCGCAAAGAAATTTGGCTTAGTAATTTTGTGAACAATTGAACCTGAACTTAATGCTTGTCTTTATTCACTGAGTTTGCAAAGAAATTTGGAATTTAGGGATTTAGTCATAGATAATTTCTGCAACGAAAGTTGATTGGTTTTATATTCGTGTTTGAGTTCTAGAACTGCACTTAACAAATCCTAACGTTTTTCATCTTTGTGTCGATCGACACATACCTGTGTGTCGATCGACACGATCGTATTTTGATTCATTCCTGCGAATTATCATAGCCTAACCTTTTGTCCAATTGATTACTAGAACCTTTATCATCATTCACTTTGTTTACGTTTGCTGTTTATTTTACATTCATCACTATTTACTTAGCATAATTTGAACTCTTTAATCGATTGTGTGTTTAAATTCCCTGTGGATTTAATCCCTAAGTACTACTACGATATCTTAATTTAAGACAGTAGCTCATGGTAAATTTGAGCATATCAATGATACAGACAAAACGTCTTTGACACAAAAAGAATTACTTAAGTTTAATCTTTTATGAGTGACAAAAGTTTTCAAACTTGGTTTCATTTTACCGTGTTTTAATTTCCCTCATCAAGAATTTGATACAAAAGAGAATAACTTTAAATTAATGAGCCTTAATGAATCAAGTAATTTTCCAAACTAGGTTTCCCCGTATGTGACTATTCACATTACAAAAACATCAACGTCACTAGTCATGTTTGCATCAGATTTTTACGATGCTTAATCATCAGTTGGTGAAACTTTTTTGATGGATTTTACGACCAAACTACTCTTTTGTTGTTAATATGTCTTTAAAATCTTTCGCCAATTCACCCTAGCTACTTTGCAATAAAATAGTGAAGTTGAATTTATTCTGGCGATAAATAATTCACCCTACATATGTCGCCAAATGAATATATATATTTAGAGTTTACAATCAAACTTGGTAAAAGCAATTCAAAAAGGTTTTGAGTAGAAACAAGATCGAGTAAGAAGAGGGAGGTTTTGGCTTTGATTTCGTGCTAGACTGAATACGTTGATGTTGTTTGAAGCACTAGTGTGTGAATATAATTTCGGTGGGAAAATAAATAAATACAAATTTTAAGTTAGGTTTAGAGTTTGATTTCGGACTAATGGGAAAGAAATGTATGAATCGCGCGAGACTGTTGATATTTATGTTTGTATTCTAAACAATATATTTGAATTGTATTTTAACTTTCAATTAATTTAACTCTACACAATTAGCAGGTATCATTTTTGTTTGTTTGTTACATGTTACATGTTACATGTTAGTGTTACCATGCGTTAGTTGCTTTTATTGTTTGGTTATGCATATAATTTCTTAGTTGAAATGTGTGGGTACTTCGAAATTATTTTTCTTATTTACCAATTAAAAATCATAATCTAGTGTATCTTGAGCCATTGATCCATCTTAATTAAGGGAAAGCAAGTTGGGTCATCAAATATCATAAAAACAACATCTCTAAGAACATAGGTTCGTTATTTATTAAGAAGAACGATACAAGTTTATGCTATCGCAGGGAATTAATTTAACGATCCTAGCTTTAATCCCAAAGAAAGAAGAAGCCATCGAGATGAAAGACTATCGTCCCATTTCCTTATGCAATGTTCTTTATAAAGTGATATCGAAGATATCGGAGTAACAAACCGGTAAAATTAGAAATAATTTCAAAAGCTTATCAACCAAATGTGGTGCAAAATACTTCTGCATTTCAACCATTTGACGAGATAAATTGCACATCATTTCATACAATGTTTATGTAGATTCTAAGTTGTTTCTTAATAGATAAACGCTCTTCATATAGGTTTAAGGATTGTGTTACAAGATGAGACTAGGTCTAACTTCCATACTTAGCCATATATTCTACACTTCACAACTAAAGTCATATGGATAGAATTTAACCATTCTCAACATCGTTGGCTTTTCGAACTCATTGCAATAGTAAAACATAAAGTAGCCATACAAATAAGTAGATCAATGTTTATCGCGGTAAAGCGATCATCAAACTTTTGAAACTACAAAATGTGATACGAGGTCAGGTTACATCTCTTAAATTTGTTTTAGGTCAATTCTGCATTTCATTAATTTAAAAAGGTACCATAGAGATAGAGCCAATAAGGCTTAAGTTTAAAGCTGATTTAGTTAAATTATCTGCCAAACAATTAGCAGTACGAGCGATAAAAGAGAAAGATAAAGATGAGAGGAGGGGAACAAGGCATCTGATGTTTTGGCTAAACTCCACAATCTTAATAATCTTTTTTGCTTTGGTCAACATTATTTTGTTCTTTTTACAAGTCAGTTCTATTTATCTGTTATGTTGATTGAGAAGAGGGGAATATGTTCTAAGAAAACTTTGGAAGTGTTGATAAGAAGTCTATTTCAAAGCTGAGAAGATCATATTTGTCACAGTAACAACCATAGGTGACAACAAGCCTCAACTTTGGCCCTCTAAACATACTGAAGTAGCCAGTATAAGATGAGAACTGGAACTGAATCTCATCTGGTTGTTGATCTTGCACTCATGGATGTGTGATAATTCGTACTTCTGTGTTTCCTGTAAGATGAATAAACATCATCATACTGCGTTGGTTCGTTGGGATCAGCTGTTGCTCCAAGTCCCAATCTCCCAGATCCGCTCTTTTTATCGGTGCTTCCATCCGCATATGTTCCTGTCTCGGGATCCACCTGTAGATTAGGAGGTGGAGGAATGCAGGCACCTCCTTTGCGCTGTGGACTATCCCGCTCATAATCATCATAGTCGTCTTGCGATTCAGATCCCATGGGACCTTCACTCGGATTGACCTCACCTATCTCTTTGAAGAACTTTGACACTCTCTCAAGTACTTGAGATTGAGGTGTAACGGATGGTAATATGATGGTTGGGATATCAAGAGGGCTCAGTGGGGAGTAAGGCACGCCACTACCGACCTGCATCTTTCTGACCATCCCAGGGATCAGACCAGGAGGAAAGAGGGGGTACGGAGGCGGCTTCTCACCAGCAGGTGGTTGGGTTGGTGGTGGAACTGAAGGGTTAAGCGGTATGGAACCAGGAAAGGCACCAGTAGGCATCACATTTGGGATAAACTGTTGGGTTGCGACCGGTTTATGCTCTAACTTCATTGTACCGCTTGGTGGCTGTAGCATTCCTGCAAGTGGATAAAGATAAAAACTTGTTGGTGTCTGATCGAATCTTACATTATGTTGAGTTATGTTTTATGTTTCTCTCACGGAAGAGCAATAGTACCTGTATGTTGTAAGGAGTTTGCTGCTATAATGGGTGAACGAGAAAAGGTATTTGCAGGTGGTCCACTTTTCATCTCTTTCTCAAGAGAGGAGATGGTATCTTGATCAAAAACCTCCTTAGAAGCCCAGAACTGCAAAATCTTCGCAAGACGTGACTGGTTTTCTTCCTTGTTCTGTGGAAAGTGGTAAATCTTCCCCAGCATGGAACCCAAAACAGGTCTGAAAGCAAGTGCTTCGTTGTCAAGCTCGTACACGTTTGTCCTCCGTTGCAAACTGAGTTTAAGGAAACAATACGTCAGTGGAAAAACATGAGCAAATATTAGGGTAGAAGCATCATAACATTGCGACCCAGATTATATCAAATTGACCAGAATTTGAAAGCATATATTCCTAACAAGATTAGATAAACGAAAAACAAAAACTACGCAGTAAACCCCTAGAATTATGTAACAGTAATCAGTGATTTAGTTTGGATACCTGTCAAAGAGAATGTCATTAGCCAGATAAACTATGTGCATCTGTCTATCAGAATCATCCATTGCAAAGACCCTGTCTCTAAGTGCCTCTGCTAAAGCTGGTGCAAAGGGAGATCTCTGCATGAACCAAATCTTAGCACTTTTGATAGACTCTTTCGTGCCATTAAGGTTGGCCAGTACACCATTTAGTTCCATTGCAACATCAGCAGGGAGCGGACCAGAAAGACCTCTGAATGCATGAGTTGACTGATCAAAATCAGGATGAGCATGAGGCGGAAAAGGATGAGGTTGCGGAAGATGCTGTTGGTGGTCATGGAATGGTGTGAAAGGAGGTTGGCGGATAGGCGGAACTCCTAATGCACCAGGCACATTGTTCATCGAAGGACTCATCATGGGATTTGGCGGATGATGATGTATCATAGGCATAGAAGCTGACGAAAACGGAGGATCAAAAGGTCCTCCAGGGCCAGGGGGATGCATAGAGAGAAATTGCTTATAGCGGTAATAACCATGCCCTTCACCCCCAAACAGAAACGCAAAATCAGGATTATCCTTCTGTCTATCTCGCATCATAGCCTCAAACTCCGGACCATTCTTAATCGAATACTCAACAAGCTTATCGATTCGCTTCTGCAGCTCTTGGTCAGCTGGAGGTGGAGGAGGAGGAGGAGGAGGAGCTGAATCGTACGGTCCAGGGAATGTCGAAGGAAGAGGATGTGGAGGTACATGTGGAAGGAAAGCCTGAGGTTGTTGTTGACCAAACATCTGTGGGTGAGGAGCATGCTGCTGCTGCTGCTGCTGCATAGGATGCTGGTAAGGAAACTGCTGCATAGAAGGATGAGGAGGCATGAAACCTGAAGCATTCATTGGTGATGGGTATTGTTGATGTTGAGGATGGAATCCGAATTGTTGTTGTTGCTGCTGAGGATAAGGCAACCCAGAAGAAGCAGGATAATCGTGCTGCCTTCGATCCATTTATATTCAGTTGTGCTCTAGAGATTCAGATAGTGACCTGAGAAGAATGCACAAAAACAAAATCATTCGAAATTGGTTCATATGAATTAACTGGAACCAAATTATCCTACACTCATTAGCGAATCGAATCAGTATCTATGCAAAGAGAAGTATCGAACTATATATAAACAGGTTTTTCATCGAAAGAAGGTAACAAACGACATCGATTAAGAATCTGACAACAGCTCAAATCACGAACCTAAGAGGAAGAAACTTAGAGAAAATACAAGTCTAGTTCTGTACATACGAAGCTAAAAAGACGCAACTTTCAGAGAAAATATTGAAAACGATGAAGCAGAAGCTAAACTTACCTGAAGAAGAAGAAGAGAGCACCGAGAGAGACAGAGAAGAGAACGAGACGAGAGAGAGAGAGAGAGACCTTACTCTGCTCATGGGATCCGGATGTCTTATTTGGGCCACGAAAACCCGATTACCCGACCCATTTAATTGACCGGATCTAATTGATCCTGACCTAGACCCGACCCGACCCGACCCGATAAGGAAGTAAACAGATAAACCCCAGCAGAGAGTAAACCCTTAAAAGAGCCCTGAAGAATTTGTTTAGCAGAAACCACAAATTCCGCCACAAGTAAAAAGTCTTTCTTCTTCTTCTTCTTCTTCTTCTTCTTCTTCTGGATATATGAAAAGCAACAGAAGCAATCGTGGGACCATTTGAAACTTTCTAGAGTATTCCAAATGCAGAGGACCCTCTCACTCGCGGCTGCTAAGTCTTCTTCTTCGTCTTCAATTCTCTCTCTTCGTCCTCTCATGGCTAAGGTTTGTGTGTTCGACTCTTTCCACTGATGGGTTAATCAAAATGTTCGATTGTCGATTCAAATTTCTCTTCTTTATGGCTAAATCTTTAGACTTTCGTCGTTAAGGAAATGGACTCGAATTTGGTAGAACTAATGGATATTCTGTTGATTACTTGTTTTTTTTTGTTCGTTGCAGTTGCAGTGCAGGGCGATTCAGAATTTCCCAGTCTCGTCTTCCTCTTCAGTAGTTCGGATTGATAGAGTATGTAGAAATGTATGCCAACTTCAGTTTAAAAGAGAGAACGCAAGTGGTTTTAAGTTAGCTTGCGCACTTCCTTCGCATCTAAGGCCTCTTGGTTCTGTTAGTTACGCAGCAGATTGGAGTGGTTTGAGTTTAAGGTCCTTTGGAAATAGTTTCAGACCGTTTCTTGGGAGATGTTTTTCTCAAGTCCCTAATACTGGAAATAAGGATAACATTCTTGGTGGTGATGGGAAGGCTGGTGGGAATACATCAGGTTTCAAGAAGTTTAATAAGAAGCGGAAGAAGCAAAAGGTTTTGGCTTCGTCAGAAGTTCAAGTGGTGGCTTCTACTGAACCGGTTATTGGAGCTGTTGCCAGTGGCATCAAGGTTGACTTATCAACTGCAGCTTCACCTGTTAGCAATGGTAAGCAAGCCTCTACAGTCAAAACAAAACGGAGGCCAAAGAGCAAAAAAGTCGAAGATAAATCTTCTTCAACTGTATCGGTTTTGGAGGCGGTTTCTCCAGAAGCGAGTTTGAAAAGCGTTCCCAAGCCAAAGCATTCTGGTTCCGGATCTGCTAAGGTATTAAACATTTAAATTTTTGGGAACATAATAGTCTTACCCTTGCGTATTTTACCTAATACTACAATCCTCAGAAGGAGGTGGCAAAAATTCCCACTACAGAGGGGTCCAAGCCGGAACAACAGCATTTGAAGTCAACAAAAGCAAGCAATGCACCAAAACAGGAGGAGGCTAGGGAGCCAGCTGGGAAATGTTTTACTCAAGTCCCTAATACTGGAAATAAGGATAACATTCTTGGTGGTGATGAAAAGGCTGGTGGGAAGAAATCAGGTTTCAAGAAATTTAATAAGAAGTGGAAGAAGCACAAGGTTTTGGCTTCCACAGAAGCGGAAGCAGTGGCTTCTGCTGAACCAGTTGTTGGAGATGTTAGCAGTGGCATCAAGGTAGACCTATCAACTGCAGCTTCACCGGCTAGCAATGGTAAGCAAGCCTCTACTGTCAAAACAAAACGGCGCCCAAAGAGCAAGAAAGTCGAAGATAAAACTTCTTCAGCGGTACCAGTTTTGGAGGCGGTTTCTCTAGAGGAGAGTTCGACAACCGTTTCCAAGCCAATACATTCTGGTTCTGGAAATAGCAAGTCTTCATCTGCTAAGGTATTAATCTTTTAAATTTAAGGTATTAATCTCTTAAGTTTTTATGAACATAATAGTCTCCGCCTTGCTTATTTACCTAACAGTACAGTTCTCAGAAGGAGGTGGCCAAAAATCCCACTATGGAGGAGCCCAAAAGTTCTGCTCCATCAAAGTCCAAGTCAGAACGACAGAATAGAAAGTCAACAAAAGCAAGCAATGCATCAAAACAGAAGCTGGTTCCTCAACACATGAAAAACAGCATAGAACATAGAGGTCAAAATGCATCTAAACCACTTTATCCGCCAAGTGGAAAATCTGTTATTGTCGTTGAGTCAATGACAAAAGCAAAGATTATTCAGGGTTACCTTGGTGACATGTATGAGGTTTTGCCAAGTTATGGTCATATCAGAGACCTGGCCTCAAGGTCTGGTTCAGTGAGACCAGATGATGATTTTAGCATGGTTTGGGAGGTTCCATCTGCAGCCTGGACTCATATTAAGAGCATAAAGGTGGCATTAAGCGGGTATGGTTTCTTACCTGTTTGACTATTTTTTAAGAATCCACTGTTACTGTTACCATCTATTCCCCCGCCTAACTGCAGAATATTTTCCTTGTGTGTCATTATGTTGTCTACCTGTATATAACTGCTTCAAGCTTCATATGATATGAGCTACTTCTTTCCTATGGTTTTTCTTATTGTGGTTCTCTATCTCATTCTGTTTACCTTGTTCCTCAGAGCTGAAAATCTGATTCTTGCCTCGGATCCAGATCGTGAAGGAGAGGCAATTGCCTGGCACATCATAGAGATGTTGCAGCAGCAGGGTGCCTTACATGAAAGTATGACAGTAGCAAGGGTTGTTTTCCATGAGATAACTGAGTCAGCAATAAAAAGCGCGCTTCGATCCCCACGAGAAATTGACGGGGACTTGGTACATGCTTATCTCGCACGGCGTGCTCTTGATTATCTGATCGGATTTAATATTTCACCACTACTTTGGAGGAAACTTCCGGGTTGCCCGTCAGCTGGGCGAGTCCAGTCTGCTGCTTTGGCTCTTATATGTGATAGAGAAAGTGAAATTGACGGATTTAAGCCTCAGGAGTACTGGACTGTAGGAATCAAAGTGCAAGGGAAGGATGATTCAGCCACTTTTTCAGCCCACTTGACCAGTTTAAATTCAAAAAAGTTAAATCAGCTTTCTATTAGCTCTGAAGCAAATGCACAGGACATAGAGAAAAGGATCAGATCAGAAAGTTTTCTAGTGAAGCGCACTAAAAAAAGCACTACCCATAAAAATCCACCAACTCCATACATAACATCAACCCTTCAGCAGGATGCTGCTAATAAACTACATTTTTCAACAGGATATACCATGAAGGTTAAGGAACTGAAACCTTTTTCTTCTTTCGTTTTTATTCACGAGTGCATATTTCTGATAGTAAGTATTATGCAGCTTGCTCAAAAACTATATGAGGGTGTCCAACTGCCCGACGGTAAATCAGCTGGTCTTATAACATACATGCGGACAGATGGTTTACATGTGGGTGATCTCTTTACTTGTGTATTTTTTTTGTTTTGATTTTCAAAAACATTACTTTCTGACTGATTCACCTTGTCATCTGTTACAACTTCACTTTGATTATCGTTGATTTATTTGTTTTTTTTTTTTGTCCCCATCAGATAGCTGATGATGCTATCAAAGATATACAGTCCTTGGTGGCAGAAAGGTAAGACATAAATGCATATGCATCTGTAAAGTTATTCTATGTTAGCCCACTTGACTCGAGAAAACTTTAGCTGCTATTTATTTATTATCTGCAGGTATGGGAAGAATTTTACATCAGGTAGTCCTCGTAAATACTTTAAAAAGGTTAAGAACGCTCAGGAGGCCCATGAAGCTATTAGACCTACTGATATACGTAGATTACCGTGTAAGTATCACCCTGCTTCCTTAAGATTAGAGGATTTCTTTTAGTCATCGTCAATATTTACCATACAAGTTTTTGTCGTAACTCTCATGATCTTTTATATGCATTTCCAGCAACGATTGCTAGCCTGCTTGATGCGGATTCTCTAAAATTATACACCTTAATTTGGTCACGAGCTATGGCATGTCAGATGGAGCCTGCTTCCATTGCGCTGGTAATATATGTGCTATTTTGCACTTAAAATCATCTATATAGTGTCAAGTAGGTTCTTATTGATCAGCTAGAGATATAGAAGGGAGAAAGGAGAGTATGTAACTGAATCTTCCCATCAACCGATATTCAATGGTTCAAAGTTCAATATTTTTAATCCTACATATTTCTATTTTTCCTTACTCTTTTCTTTCTCAGATACAACTTGATATTGGAAGTGCCTCTGAATCCATTATCTTCAGATCATCATGCTCGAAAGTCGATTTCCTTGGGTACCAAGCAGTTTACGAGGTACAACCTAATTCATAATATTGTTGATTACGTTACAGTTGTATCATTAGGTGGGTTTTTAGTGCCTCACCTGTGCTGATGATTCTATTGAGTTTGGCTTTCGGAGCATTTTTCGTCATCTTTTTCCTTCTCGTTGCTGTGATTGTCTTCTACAGGCTTATTTTGCCGTCATTTGCCTATTCGTGATTTAGTCTTGTTTCTCATCAGCTAATGCGTCATCCGTCTTCTCTTTATACATGTGCTAAAGCTGTTTTTGTTGTTTCTCCTGGTGATATTGTAGGATCCTGAAGCTAAGGCAATCAAAAACAAAGATGATGACAAGAGTAGTGAGCGGGAGGAAACTTTTGAAACTCTCAATTTGTTGAAGGTACCATTTCTAATATTGCAAACCTTTTTTCAGCTGTGTTGTACTGTGGTGTCGTTTCTTCTGTCTTCAATTTTTTCTTCCATCAGAAATACTGTACCTTTATTAGGCTTCCCCTCTCTTTTCAGGATGGGGATCTGCTACATATTGGTGAAGTTGAGCTCAAGCAGCACCATACTCAGCCCCCATCACGCTATTACGAGGGGTCACTGGTATAGCACTCGCATTTCCTTTGTGGCAAAAGTATCTAAGATCCAGTTCCACACTATGTTTTCCATCAGTCTACGCCCTTTTTGGAATTAGCGCCTTAGCGGTCACAGTGACTTAGTTTTCTTTAGGCGAAGAGGAAGATATATGATTAGGAAGATGAGAAGAGGACACTCACCCAATATTGTTCAAGATCCGTTCTTTTTTGGCCTTCTTGATTCTTTATACCAATATAACTTACTTTTCGTAAGTCCAAGACTCAATTAATCAGGAGACTGAATACGTCAGACGTGTAGTGAAATCTGACACTTCATATTTTAGTCTCCATTAGCTCATTTTGGTTCCCTTCAGCTAGATAATGCTTTCACTGAAGCTTCGACACAATGGTTTCATTATTTTTGAAGTTAAACATTGATCTTAAACAGTTCTCTTTAACAGTAATTCATCTCTGTTTCTGTAAGATGGTGGCTAAGCATGAACTCTGATATAGGTTTCTTTTTATATGAGTGCTTAATCTGGTGGTTGCGTAGACATGATATTTTTATATTTTGCGGCCGCCAGGCTTCACAAAACATAATATATTAAACATGTTTTAATGTGTTTCAGATTAAAAAGCTCGAGGAGCTTGGGATAGGTAGACCCTCGACATATGCATCTATATTCAGGGTTTTACAGGTAAGTGCTTGTGTTAGTAAACTGGTGGCTTTTTCTAGGGCTTCTGTTTCTTGCTGAAAGTCAAGAGGCTTCCGTTTCAAGTGAAGCATAGACTGGCAGCATTTTGACATCTTATTTTGTGTTTCACAGGACAGAAAGTATGTAACAATAAAGAACCGAGCACTGTATCCAGAATTCCGTGGGAGGATGGTATTTTCCTCATTCCTCGGGCTCATTGGTGATTTACTAAACCAACCATCACAACATATCTTTAACCTCTGTACTATCTAACAGGTTTCAGCTTTTCTTACCAACTACTTCACTGAGGTCACAGACTATAGTTTTACTGCTGATATGGAGACAGAGGTGGATATTTTAGTTTGTTCTTCATTCGACTCTCTATCAACTGTAGCAATTTCTACATATTCCAAATAGATATTTTACAATATTGCAAGATGACACACTCAATTTTTCCCTTATGATTGATTTTCCTTTCAGCTTGATAATGTTTCTGGTGGTGTAACTGAATGGAAAGGTCTCCTAAGAGACTACTGGACACGATTCAGCGCATATTGTAAACGTGCTGAAAATGTCCAAATCCATCAGGTACATTCTTACTAAATGAACTCTGGAAGTCTCCTTTCTTTTGACATTTTTTTAATTAGTTTTTTACATTATCCTACATTTACAGGTGGAGAAAATGTTGGAAAAAAAATATGAGGACTTTTTGTTTTCTTCCTTCCCTGATCCCAGCAGGACATGCCCGAGGTCTCCTTACCATTTCCCCTCCCACTTAATCAAATCTAGAAATGCTAATCAATTTCAAGATTGAGCATCTGCTTTTAAATTTTGAAGAAACCCATGCTTTCATATATGGCAGCTCATGCTAAAGATACTTTCACGTGTATTATCGGTACACAGTTCTGCTAGATTCAAATTGTGCAATGGTATACAGAGGAGGCCTAAATGTTGACAAAAAGAAAAAGAAGGCTTAAATAAGAAAAAAATTCTAAATAGGTTGAATTAGTGTATGTTGACTCTTATTGGGTTTCTTTCCATGTTTCAGTTGTTCGGAAGGCACCTTAACTTTCAAAGTAAGCAAGCATGGTACGGGGTATTTCATCGGTTGTGATCAGCACCCTTCATGCAAGTAAGTCGCAGGCTGCTGTTGAATCTCTAATTTTGTACACCTGAGATGCTTACTCATGTATTCTCTCCATCGGATTTTACCTATTAACTTTTTTGAATTTTTATCTCTCCATTTTGTTAACATAGTCGCTGATATAATTGAAGCTATGTGGTTCATATGCAGGTTCATTGCTAAAACGCTTTATGGAGAGGATGAAGATGAAGATGATCCTCCAAGGAGTACCTGCGTAGAAGAGCCCAAATTACTGGGTCTTCATCCAAATACCAGTGAGAAGGTTCTGTTCTGGCCCTTTTCTGTTGACAGTTTCTGTTAAAACTTTAATTTGCTGAATCTATTTCCTTGTTTAGGTTATTTTAAAGTGTGGCCCCTACGGGTATTATGTACAGCTTGGTGAGGATAAAAAGGGACACTTACCAAAACGAGCAAATGCAGCCCATGTAAGTTGGAGTTTTATCAATTCAATTACAAATGATAGTCTCTTCTTACATAAACGGAGGCATACTGAGTAAACGTTCAGTGTGCATATATATGTGCCAGTAACATCTTGACGATATAATGCTTGCCTTTTCTTTCTTACTGAGAAATCTTTTGCAACCTCATTTTTCCAGATAAAGGATGTCAAGTCTCTTACGCTTGAAGGTGCTCTCGAATTATTACGCTATCCTCTGACACTGGTAAGACTGATGTAAAGGTTAAAGTTATGGCATTTCTTGCTGGGCTGTTTCAACATTTTGGAGTGCTGATGACTTGGTATGCTGATTTCTGACCAGGGAACCCACCCTGAAGATGGGCAGCCTGTGCTCTTAAAGCTCAGTAAATCTGGATTTACTGTTCGACATCGCCGCACAATGGCTACTGTTCCAAAGGTATAGATATGTACTGTTATATATTGGTAGAATAAGAGGAGCATATGTTAGGAGATGTTGGTGCTATATTGGATAGGGAAATGAGGTGTGGATCTGCATGCTCGATATGCTAGATATATTTTGTTGTCTATGTTATGGCTTGAGTTCGAAGCATTGTCGTTTTTATTGAGGATAACTTGGTACTTGGCAGAACATGGAACCAGGTGCGGTTACTTTAGAGAAAGCAATGAAGCTCTTGTCTGGCAAAAATGTGAGACAGTGTGGTAGACCTAAGAGGGTCCAGCCAATAGTAGATGAGGAAGATGAAGGAGATGAAGAAGTTGCGGAGGCAATGTAATCTAATCCACAACGCAATACCATTGGTCTAGTTTACAATTGGTTCGTGAGCTTACATGGATGGAGAAGAGAAGTCACTTTGATGGAGACTATTTAAAAATTCTTTTTGGTAATCAGAGTAATAATCGTAAGGGAAAATGATTTGATACTGTTGTAAAATCACGACACATTGGTTAATGATATGAGAATATCTATTAGTTTTATGGTTTATGGAAGTGTGGTGTTCTCTGTTCTGAGGGACTGCATCATCTTTGAATTTGCTTTTATGTTAGAAGTTGCAGCTCAAAAATATTTCATCTTTGAATTTCCTCCATCCTGAGCTAGATGGTAAGTTAACCATAATCATATGTACAATTTGAACACCATCTACAAGGGAAAGACACTCTACTGCATTATACATTGAGACTGCAAATTCAGTTGCTCGTTTTATGAGCATATACACCTTTTAAGGTTAAGTGTACTTCCAGTGGAACATAGATTGCTGATCGTATGTGAATCCTCTCCGTCTCTTCTTATGTGCAGATCAATTTGTTCATCACAACAAAGCTTGAGACTTCAAAGGTTACTGAGGCACAGCGATAGACCACCATTCATCTGTTCCTGCAAATGGATATTAGAGAAGAAATCATGAGTTGAGTAAATGGATTGGAGTTTGGAATTCATATTTTTGTATCGGGTTTATCAGTCCTCACAACTTGGGGGAGGAATTTTGACTATCGGTGGGGGTTGGTCCGGGGCTGTTAATGACGACTGCAGACTGCGTTGATTCTTCAGCAAGTACTCTTAATCTGTCGAGCTCTGGCAAGATAACTTTGGAAAGATCAGGTCTGTCTTTTCGCCTTATCTCTGCACACTTGAGAGCTAACTTGGCAAACTCTGTGGTGTCTTCAACAGGCCAATCAGACACAGCTGGATCAAGCAAATCTTTCAAATTTCCCTTCTCAAGGGCTTTTTCGATATAATGAGTTAGACCCATAGGTGGTTTTCCTGTTATTAACTGCAGAAAAATAATGCCGAGCGAAAAAATGTCAGATTTCACACCCAGCATACCCGTCTGCTGATACTCTGGATCGATGTAGCAAAACGTGCCAGCAGTTGCTGTCATGCGGTACTGTGTCACGGTGTTTGCAACAGATGGAGGGACCAGCCTAGCCAGGCCAACATCAGCGACCTTACTGACAAAGTTTCGGTCTAGCAAGATATTTGCTGGTTTGAGATCACGGTGAACCAGTGGTTCTGGTTTAGTCTGGTGGAGGTACAACAGCACAGTGCCGATCTCTGCAGCAATTCTGAATCTCGTTTGCCAAGAGAGGGGCGGGCTGTCTCCTAGTCTGAAAAGACGGTCTTCTAAGCTCCCATTGGACATGAACTCATACACTAAGCATCCACATTCTGGGCATGCTCCAAGCAGAAGAACCATGTTAGGGTGCCTCATGCAGCTTAATACTTCAACCTGTGTTTAATTGATGAATAACAATTAACTAAAGCCAGACGCCAAAGATTGAGCCTGAGGGATTTAGATGATTTGTTATGAGATTTCACCTCTTGCTGAAACTGTGACATGCCTTGTGCTGCATCTGGGTGCAAAGCTTTCACAGCCACAGGTGTGTGATCAAGATAACACTTATAAACAGGTCCATAACCACCTTCTCCGATCTTGTATTTATCATCAAAGAACTCTGTTGCATCCTCAATCTCCTCGATGGAGTATTTCCTATATCTGACATCTGAGTGCGCTAAAGCATTCACGGCTTTTGTTTTCTCCTCAGATTCCTTGAGAGCTTTCATTTCTGCATCGATTCTCTTTCGGGACTCGATTTCAGCAATCCTTTGAGCTGCTTCAGCTGCTTCCATTGCTGCTTTGGACTTTGCTTTCTCCTTCTCTACAATGGCCAATGCGGCTTCCTCTGCAAGCTTTGCCTCTTCAAATTTCCGTTCTTCTTCTAACTTCCAGCGTTGAAGCTCTGTTGCCTGCAGGTTCAACAATTCACCGTTGAAGATAAAAATTGGGAAACAAAAGTGAAGCCACGTCACTCATTATACCTTCTGTTTTGCTGTGAGCGCTTCCTTGCAAGCCGTACTGTACATGTCCATCGTTTGTTTCAGCTCCAGTCTAAGCCTCCTCATCTCAGCCTCTACATCATCCTGGTTTTCCAATATTCAGCCATGAAACATCTTTGCATTTAGCATTTCCAAGTATGCAACCCGCAAAAAGATTTACTCAACAGTCTTACCCCTCCTTGCGAAGCAGATGAAAACCTTTCATTCTCAAATGAGCCTGTTGAGAAAGCAGTTGGTGAGCTTATATCCATTGACCTCCGTCCGTAGGTTATTGACTCGAAGCTACCAAAGTCAGTGTCTGAGAAATTTGATAGCCTTGGGGGAGTCCGGTTTGGGTCAGAGTTGTCATATAAGGAAAGAGAGTTACGCTCAGTGCTTGGTCTTCCAGAGCTGAGAAAGGATATGTCAGAATCCGGGATTGATAGTTCTCCATATGATCTCCCGTTCAAGCCTCTTCTATTGTAAGGTGACCTGTTTCAACCGACAAGTTTCATCCTCCAAAGTCTATGGTTATGATTCCCCGAGTGTGTGAAATGAAAAACAAGACTGATGTGTACCTGAAGGAGTCTGATTGATCGTCAAGGGACCTACGATGCTGAGACTCAAATGACTGTCTCTCAGCTACCGGAATCAAAAAAAAAAAGAAACAAACAAACAAACTCAGAAAGTTTCAGTATTTTGCAGGAGATTCACAGCACGAAGAAAAGCTATTCTGTTTTCTAACCTCTCGTGCTAGTAGTTGAAGGAGCAGGCAAACGTGGATGTGGCTTTAAGCTATTCTGTTGAAGCTGGACGCGCAATGGAGAAACAGACGGCGCAGCACGAGAGGCTATTCTCTTTGATGAAACTTTTCCTTTGGTTACGACATAAACCGTGCAGAAATCAGGTGCGGTCTTCGTGATGGTTCCTGGAATATCTGTAGGTCTGTTGAACCTGCAGAGTTTTTAACACCCAGTTTTGACATCTGATCCACCATTTCCGCTTAAAAGATTCACGGAAAGAGAAAGGATAAAACAAACCTGAGAAAGCCACCTTTTGAGGAGGAACCAACCACCAATACCTCAATGATGACTTGATTTGCATATTCGACTAAAGCTTTCCCCACATCGGAATCCTCCAATAACACATCTTTGCATTGTATCTGAACAAGTTCCATTTCAAGAAAGCACATGATAAGCATAGGAAGAGACACAGCACAGGTAAATTTTGATTTTTGGAGACTCACATCTTTCCGTGAACAGAGGCAACGAAAGGGAAGGAACAACTGTTTGTAAGTGCCTTCTGGCTCTACACTCACCAATGAAGAATCACCACTTATTTGGCTAACCTCTGAAAAACAGACACAAACCCATCAGCTACCGAGAAAGGGAAGAAGATACATAAGAAGCAGAGACAGAGAAGCAGTAGAAGAAAGGCTTTTTTACTGGAAGAGTTTGAGTTAATAGAAGGGTTTGTCGACAAAGAGGAACCCCGGGGCTTGACATGAACAAGGACTACGGTTTGGCCTTTCTGCAACAAATTGTCAACAGCCCATTTCAGAGCACTTTGGCTGGTTTTGTCTCTATCTACCGCCACAGCAACCAATCCATCCGTGCCAAATCCTCCTCCGTCTCTGTCCCTCCTTCCTCCGCTGCTCTTCGCCATCCAAATCTCTCTTTCTCTCTTTATCTGAATCTCTTAAAACAGAGCAAGGGAAAATCAAAGAGAGAACAATGTCTTGAGCTTCAAAGGACAAAGATGAGTTTTTTGTCTTCCTTTCTAAGATCCGTTTGATTGTTCTTGGTCTGTAATCTTTGAAAAAGGGAATGAAAATGAGAGAAAGAGGTTTCTATAAAAATCTATCGACTCTGTTTCTCTATCTTTGTTTTGAGCGTTTCTCCTTCTTCCCCGCCTCTCTTTACTCAAACTTCCAATCAAATGTGTGTGATGTTTTTTTTTTTTTTGTTAACAACGATTTCGGTTTTTTACACAAGAAAACTAGAAGATGTTATTAAATCTAAGATTATATCTGTTTCTTTTCTTAATACGGAATTTTTGTTCTTAAATCGACTTTTCTTTTCAATCTAAACTTGTAAGAAAATGTAAAATAGTGCTCCGATTTGTTTTCCACAAATATGGAATGTAAATTTATCAATAACATAAAATAGAATGTGATATGTATATACAAGTCTTGTTCCTAATTCCCAACTGTGTTTGAGTTTTTCCTGAGGAAATGAATATGGAAGTCCAGTGACTTTTGAGTCTTAATTTCAGAACAAAACACATCTTCTTGTTTACTAAATAAATTACAAAATCTTTCATACAAATTCACGAAGACTTGCTCTTTTGCTAAACCGAAAATGCTTCTCGTTCTTCCACACATGTAGGATGAAGATCATAGTCGCAAGCATCGCAAGAAAATGCCCAAAACCTACCTTGCTTCTTACAGAAATCACACACATAAGCTTTCGCCATATCCAGCTTTAGCTCATGTTCATGCTTCTTATCCTTCACTTTCCTTGGCAACGAGTCGCCTTCTTTCTTCAAACACGCTTTTACCTCAGCGATCCTCGATTCCGTGAAAGGAAAACTCCTCGATCCATACAGCGATACCATCTCTCTCGCGTTTGTGGTCACAGTTTTCTCTTCGGGTCCTATGATGACTAATGCAGGTATGAGTTTGATGTTGAAGATTCTACAAAGATCATGTCTTGTTCTGTCCTCGTAAGGTATTGCAAGCCATGGCATGTTGGCCATGTTGATGTTGAACTCTCTTGAGTCTCTGTCTGTTGAAACTAAGATCACTTCGAAGTCCCCTTTTGTGGCTTTTGCAAGCTCATTGTACACATCGAGGAGCTGAGAAGTGAAAGATCGAAAAGGCGGACACCAATGTGCACCAAAGTATAACCCAATGGTCTTGCCCACAAGTTCAGAAACTAGTACCTGCATAAATAGTTATAGGCAAAATAAAGATCATTTGATCCGACCAGATAGTTAAAGTCTATATAAGTCAGTTTCATTTTACCTTACTTCCATTTCTGGAAACAACGAAATTCCGGGAGTCATGTGTAAGGAGTTTCTCCAACTGTCCTCCAATGCGTTTGGAGTCATCGATGGCTTTGAGTTCTTCTTTTCTCTTTTTCGTGAAAGGAAATGCTTCCGGACCATAGTCTTCAACTAGACCAATTACATCTTCAGCGACCGAGATTTCATCTGGATACAGAGGAACCAGAGACGGGATACGAGCAATCCTGTACTTGTCCCTTAATTTGTTGCGTAGGCTTAAATTGAAGGGAACTCCGAGCCATGGCATGCACCAGAAGTGTTCATAGAATGAAGTCATATCATGATCAAATGAAACGAAGATGATCTCGAGTTCTTCTCCTCGTTTCTGAAGATTCTCATAGAGTTTCACCAGCTCTGGAGTGAAGTCCTTGCAAGGCCTGCACCAGTTTGCAGAAAAGAAGAGACAAACCGCCTTCCCGTGAATATATTCCAGTGGCACCTGATTGAATTGAGCTAATATAGTTTAGTAAAAGTGTCTAGACGGATATATCAAAACACATTGCGAAACAATAACGAGTGAAAATTATCAGTACCTCTCCACTATGCGACAAAAGAAACTCAATCCCTTCAGCTGCTAGTATAGAGTAAAGATCACCACTTTCAGGAAACTGGACTTGATAATCTGCTAACACTGCCATCTAAACTGTGACACCACAATCTTTATGCTTCTTCTGCTCAGAAAATTTGATAGAGAAACCTAAACGAATATGAGAATGGACATGCTTCATCAAGAACAAGTCCCTTAGCCTTATTTTAGGAGTAAATGCTATTACATGTTATCCAAAACGGGTCAAGCGAATTCCAAATCGAAAGGCTTCTAAAGAAAAGAGCACATGCGTTGTGATTAAGTAAAACTCATGAAAACTGAAATGTTTTTATACAGCTCTACAGTTAAACCTGAGTTTTTTCCCCTGGTGATTAAGAGACCCGATGGTCCATCTTCATATGAACATATGAGATGATCAAACATACAGAAACATCAAGAACAGTTTCAAAACATCAGAAACCCAGAACAAAAACTTGAAGGAACATACAACTGAAATACAGACCATGAATAACAGGTTTTACAGACGATGAACTGTATCAAAAGACCTGTTAAGGAAAAGTGGCAACCGAAATTCAACATACCTGATACCAGAGAGAGTGATATAAACTTTGATACGAGGAACTACAGAGAAAATAATTTCAATACAGAGTAGATTGTAACAAGATTTCACCACAGGTCGAATTCTGATTGATTTTCTTCTCGGTTGATCAAAGCTTGTAAATTCCAAGAAAAGGGGATAAAGGAAAATCACATGGGGGCAAGAAAATATAAACAGAAAAGAAAAGATATAATAAACTTTATTAAGGTCTCTTTCAAACGAACAAGTAAAAAAATGTAAAAATCAAAATATCCTCAAAGAATATACTATCTACAACGTTACCCAATAGCTAAAGCAACAACAAGCTTGTGAAAACCATAAATTTTATATTCTTGCTTATCTCAACACTGCATCAGAAAGTGGAAGACAAGTTGAAGAAGATATTGACGGAAAAAAAAAAGACATTCTTTTGCGTCTAGATGATACCAAACAATGGTACGAATATTCACAAAATGAAATGTGAAAAAAAAAAAAAAAAATCAATAAAAGAACAAAAAGCTTGAAGCTTTACTTATCAACCATAACTAGCCAAAAGAAATGAATACGAATAACCCTGACAATTAAAAAAAAACCAAAAAGTAATATTCTTTGTTTACCTAATGACATAAACTTGATCAACAAACATCAGTGAAACAAAGATTTAGATGAAGAAGAAGACTAGTGGAGACCAGAGAGAGAGAGAGAGACAGGCCTTTTCAATGGAAGCTATTACATGAGCGAGAACTCTCCAGTCATGGCTCTTGAAGAACGATGATCACCACCATCACTAGCAGTCACATAAGAAGATCGAACACTCTCTTGACCTCCACCACCTGCATCTCTATCAACTTCTTCTATTCGATCAACAGCTTCATGAAGCTCAATTCTCCTCTCTATGTCCCAATCACAACATCTCAATCCAATCTTAAGCAGGTTCAACATTTGTGCTTCATGTTCTTTCCCAGCTTTCATTTCCTTATCAAACACATCAGCTGTCCACTCTGTTCTCGCAACAGACTCAACCCAAGCAACTAACTCATCATCAGCTCCTTTCCCTTGCCGGAGATAATTCGCCGGAAACTTCCCTGTTAGAATCTCGAGTATTAAAATTCCAAGGCTCCACACATCAGACCTTCTTGAAGTCCGGTCTTGCTGAGTGAACTCTGGTGCCTTGTAAGCAACCATGAACTGCTGAGATTGCTCCTTGTTAACCACCGGAACGAGAGCGTAATCCGTTAAGAGTGGCTCGAAGTCATGGTCAAGCAACACATTGGAAGATTTCAAATGTCCATGAGGTAGATTCAGATCTGGGAATACTCTATAGAGATAAGCTAAACCTCTCGTAACTCCTCTCACTATCTTCAATCGAATCGGCCAATCCAAAACCACCTGATCTGGTGTTCGATTCGCTGCAAAAAATCAATCAAACAAATCCCATCAGATTCATCGGAAACAAAACCCCAATCAAATTCGATGAACAAGAGATTGATTCTTTACCATGGAGGAGATTCGCGAGGCTTCCATTAGGAATGTAATTGGTAACGAGAAGCTTCTCTTCTTTTCTGTAATAGAAAGCGATCAACGGAAGTAGATTAGGGTGAGATAATCTTCCGATCTTCTTCATATGATCGTAAAACTCTTCTCTCCCGATATTACTCATAAACCTAAACCGTTTCACAACCACCGAACGGCCACTCGTTAACGCCGCTTTATACGAAGATCCAAACCCTCCGCTTCCGAGAACCTCCGCAGATGCACGGAGCATATCCTGAAGCGTGAATTTCTCTTGATCGTTTCTAACGAAATGTAGCTTCCTTTGATCTCCTCGCTTGTCATCATCTGGAAGCTGAGATCCTTCCGATAATGTTGCTACTGTTGCCGATGAATCTCGCGGCGCCTCGTTGGCTAGTTTTCTGTAGACTTTCGAGTCTAACGAACTCTTCTCGCTGACTTGCTCTATTTGTCCGTAGACTTGGGCGTGGTTGTGGTTATGGTGGTGGACGGGGCTGTGTCCACGGCGGTTTTGACGACGGCTGAGAATGCAAACGGAAAGGAAGACGGTGAGGATAACAATCACGGCAAGGACGGTGAGGGCAACGAGAAACACCGTTAAGAATGGTGGATGTCTGTATCTGCACGGAAGCAAAGGTGGTCCACATAGCCCCTTATTACCTGTTTAGGCCCAAACAAATATTTTTGAATTGTGAGATCTTTGAAGGCCCATTCGTTCCTAGGCCCATTAAGTATTTAGCAAGCTAAACGAAGTTTTTTTTGCCAACAGCGAGTAATTTTTTTTTTTTTTTTATAAGTAGCTATAATAATCAAATTACAAATGATGGTGAAATTACTAGTAAAATATGTTAAGCAAAAAATAAAAATTATAGATTTGATCTAAAAAAAAAAATGTTTAGGTTGAATGTTTTGTCAAATTAAAATTATACTGTAACCTTACATGGAAATCTCAACGTGCCTACGTGCTCGCTACTCACAATTTTTTTTTTTGTTTGTTTGATAAAAACTCTACTCACAAAATATTCCGTGACCTTTTAAATAAGGTCCAATAATTTCTTAAGAAGAGTGGTAAATTAGATTAAGTTAATTCGTTAGACTAATATGCATAAGTACTTACATTTCCGATTTGATATTTGTAAATAACAACAGAATCGTTATAGATTCACATGGCGCTAGAAATATGATCATGATTATGATACTTGATCAAAAATATATTTAACAAAAGATGATTTACCTAAGAAGAAGGTTGCGTTCATGAGGCCGAGAGTATACGGAATTCGACCTTCTAATCGATTATTAGCAACGTTAACGGTAACAAGATTCTTCTGTTGAAACGCCGGTAATTTTCCGGTGAACATATTATCCTCAAGATTCAGCTCAGTTAGCTTCGGTAATCTCCCCAACGACTGGGGAATCTCACCGGAAAATTTGTTTCCTTCAAGATGAACCTTCAAAAGAGGCTTCATTTTATCAAACAAACGACCGTCAATCTCACCAGAAAATCTGTTATGCGCCAAGTAAAGATGCACAAGCGAGCCAAGTCCGTCGATTCCACGTGGCATCGACCCTTCGAAACCGTTACGCATGAAGCTTATGCTCTTGAGACCACGCAATGACCCTAGAGCTTGCAAGTCAAGCGACCCGGTAAGGCTCATGTTCTCGAGACGGAGAGCGAAAACAGAGCCGTTTGCACACATCACTCCTTTCCATTTCGAGTTGGTTCCTTTTTCACCGGAGCAAGGAGGTTCGCCGGAGTCCCATCCGCCGAGCACGGTGGCGTTCACGAGAGTTGACTTGAACTTTATCAGAGCATCTGCGTCACCTTCGCCGGAGATAGTTCCGGCGAAGAAGACTGCGATCAAGAACAGAGAGTACACGATCGGGGATTTTTCCTCACGGGTCATTTCGATATCGCCGGAGCGAGGCTTCGAGGGAAAAAAAACAAATCGAAACTTGGGTTTTGAGAGGAAGATGAGAGATCTATATGTCGGAATAAAGATCTGTTTTTGACGGATTCTTGTGGATTAGATGTTTTGCCGGAAAAAGAATGAAAGGACGGCTGATTGTGAAATGACAGCAAAAGTCAAGAACAATCGTTTTCGCCTGCAAAGCAAAATACGACATTTTTCATATTGTCAAGCTCTCCTAGAACGTGGAACCAAGTAACTGTAAGCTCTCGATGGTGTTTAGTCACATTTTTGTATTATATGTATACACCTTGATTACGTGTATCTTATGTTTATGGTTGTACTAGATTATAAATCTAAAATCTAATTTCTTGGATTTAAAGCGTTTTTGTAAGTTAATGAAATTTACTTGAATGTTTTCTTAACGGTATTGCATTCCGTATGACTTATTGAGCATGCCATTACTTGTTGGTTTTTTAATTAGGCATATATAAATACTCAATACAAAACAAAAAAATTAAAAATATAAATACTTAATCCAACAATAGTGTACTTTGATGGTTTATTTAAATTGATATGTTTATACTCAATCCATCAATAGTTTGGTTTACTAGGTTACATGGAAACTCCGACCAAGGTCCGTTTTCCGTTTTGAAAACATTTCGGAAATGGAAACACGATGGAAACACGTTTCTTAAAATTTGTAATTTGGAAACGCGATCGAGACGTCATTTCTATTTTGGAAACGCGATGGAAACGTCATTTCTATTTTGGAAATGCGACGGAAACACGATTTTTTATTTGAAAACAAACTATATAAATACTTTGAAAAATTAAAAAATTGTTTGTTATTTTTAAAAATTTTTAAAACTAATTATAAAGCACTCATCTTTTCTTTTATCTTTTAGTTAAACTATTTAATATTTATATATTGTGTTGTTTCAAATATTTTTTTTTATTATGGTTTTAACTTTTGATATTTTGTTTTATAATATATATTTTATTAATATATATATATATATATATATTTCTAAAACGTTTTTGTTTCCTTTTTTTTTTTAAACTCATTTTAGCGTTTCTTATCGTTTTGTTTTCACTACGCGTTTCCAATTCTATGACGTAGCCTTTACGTTGACTCGTTGAGGCCTCTTTTTTAACAATGATGCTTCTATAGTTCTATGCATTGGTGTTTGGGCTATAAGAGAGGTGATTCATGGCCTGTTAACTTGAAATTCCATTTAGTTAATATTGTGGGTCAGTTTGGGCATTCCATTGGTTATTCGGGTCGGGTTGGTTCGTTTTATTCAAATTCCTTCTTTTTTTTTTACAACAAGAGAAACATAATTATAAATATTTTTTCATTACATCAGAACATATAAATACGGTTTTACATTATTTCAGACATAAATACAACAATTACAAACATAACTAAATGAGATAAAATAGGAACATCTAAATGTCGGTTTGCCAGATTAGCCTGATATAAATAATTTCCGTAGATAGGATTTGTTGTTATCATCCTGTTACTTTCAAAATAAAAGTTTCGGATGATGTCGACGACTTTGCCACACACCAGGTAGGCGCCGCGACATCATCTTTCGAGTTTGAAGGGATATCGGAAATCAAGATACATAGAATACGCGCCATTCTCGACCCATTAGCTTGAAATGCCAACATTATAACCACTAATTCCTTATTTATTATACAATTAATTTTGATATTTTTATGTGTAAAAATTATCAAAACATATACATATATTATTTATTTTAATATTTTTTAAGTGTAAATATCTCGTTATATCTTAATTAAGCTTTATGTTTTTCGTTAAGTTTTTAAAAAATGATCAAAATATTAAGTCTTTGAATTTTTGTTTGCGTAAATTTATTTTGTATTTTGTTTATATTTTATTTATGTTTTGCTTAGAAAACATAAGTTAGAAAAAACTGTTAATTAAAATCAAAGTAAAAAAAATATATGATCTATATACTTTGTCACTAAACAATAATAAACCATAATTTGCTTATATGATTTATCATGATCAATTAATGTTTTGCTTACATATATGTCATTACATTACCTGATCAATTGTTATTAATTTTGATTTATTATGCATCAAAGGTACAATTAAAATAAATAAATATAGATTAAAATTCTTTAATCTCAAATAGTCTTTGATGTTAATAAAAATTGTTTTGCTTTGGTGGATACTCTAGATGGAGAGATGCTTTGGTGGATACTCTAGATGGAGAGAGAACTCCCTAGTTATATACGGCTATCTGGTTTGATTTCAATTGGTCGAACAAGATAAAGAACCTCGGTATAAATACATATTATCTAACTTCAGAGTATAAAAGGCTTCATGGCCCAATGGATAAGGCGCTGGTCTACGAAACCAGAGATTCTGGGTTCGTCGATACCCAGTGAAGTCAATTTGGTTTTTTTGTTTTTTGAAATATATCTAGCTTTTCGCCTAGTTCTTTTAAAGATTACGCCAGTAAGGCAGTAACAGTACATTATTCCCATTCTTCGAAAGTAGCAAATGTCTAAACATTTACAGCTAAAGTTGTTCACCTTCGAGATCACTCGACTTCTTGTGGAACTTCACGAAGCCTATTAAGAGTAGTAACAATTTCACTCAAGCAAGCGATTAGTTCGTCTCCTTGCTGTCTCACCAACTTCATTTTCTCGTCAATACTAATACCATCCTTTGCTAGATTTCTCTCGACTATTGTATGTATCAACTCAACTTTCTCACCTAGCTTTGCTTCCATTGCTTCTACCTCCTCTTCAATGTTCATGGTTTGCTCCTCTTCTTCATCCGTCGAGCTTTCTTCTACCGGCTTCTTCTCTTCCATCGTTTTCTTCTGATGTATTGTTTTCGCAGGTTTCTTCTCTCGAGTGATTTCCTGAACTCGCTGTGTCTGTGGCTCCTCTTCTTTCTTTGTCTTATTTGGCGGGTTCTCCTTCATGAGAACCATAGGTCGCTGTCTTGAGACTCTTGACCTTTTTGTTCCTGCAAAAGCAGAGTTTCGCAACCAAGTGATTCGAGAACCATAAAAAGAGTGTCAGTGATTCTAGACTGATCCAGGCTACTACAAAAACAGCCGTTGACATTTGTCAACTAAGATGGTGACTAAGAAAAGATCAATGTGCAAGGAACCACGATGTAGCTCACCATAGAGCTTACGGTTGCACAGCTTCAAAGAGTGTTATAAAGAAACTTTAACTCTGCCTAATGAACTATACCAACAATTTTTATGAATAACTCTGTCTATTCATTAACAAGCCAAGTGTTGTTCAGTAAGCGACCAAAGAAGAGTAGTGTAATGTACCTAATTCAGCAGTGACATCAAGAACGTCAGAGCCTTCTTCTTCTTCGTCTTCCGGGTCACTGTCAGGTTCAGTCCCAGCTCTACCCTCTTGGATCATCACAACCGCATTGATGGCTTCAAAAAGCTCGGTATAGATATTCTCCGGGAGTTTCAGTTTCTTCCTCTTCTCAGTACTCAGGGACGGATACGAACTATCACTGCCTCGCTTCTGGGATTCCCACTGCTTGATTTTGTTGTAATCAGACACCAATGAATCCCATTTCCTCCTGCATTGGTTAAAAGTTCTGTGTACATCCAAAGCGTTACAGTTCTCTGAGATCATTGTCCATTTTTGGAAGGTAGATAAAGCGTTCGAACAATCTGCTTCAACCGCAGCGATCTCATTCACAAGAATCAGACAGTCTTTAACTGTCCAGTCCGGAGCAACTTGAGACCGCGTTCTCCGTGAACCAGAAGTTCCTTCCTCCATCTAAAACAAATTCACTGCGATTTGGTTTATGAACCTCGTGAATATCATCATCATCAACATCATCTATACATCACCATACTGTCAATTGAACAATGTACAAGAGGACATACACATATAACATATTCGTCTCTGTGTGTGTGTTTTAGCATAAGTAGCCATGCAATGTGTATGCAAACTAGATCGAAACTCGGATAAAGGAAAAAAACAATGAGATTCATATCTTCAACTGTTTCGATCCATAGTTTTGCAATGATCTGAGGATGAAAACCTTAAAAAATGGTAACGATGCAAAATTGAGATACTGAACACAAACAAAATCCCCAAAATGCAGCTCGTTTTGAAATAACTCGGTACGACACAAATTCCGACACGAAATTCGAACAAGAATCCAAAATTCATAGAGAGAACTCCAAATGGCGAAAGAAGAGAACTTTGAGCATCAAGAATTGAGTTGAGATGAGCGTTACCGGGTTCGTCGGAAACTGATTCTGGGGAACGACACGTCGAAAGCCAGCAAAAAGTCGGTGAGTGATCCGACACCAATTGAAGACGACGAGGAAGCGAGAGTGCCGAGATATGTCTTAGTGAAGCCCAAGCCCATTATCATAAAACTGTATCTGTTCAGAGGCCCAAAATGAGTTTTATAATCTGGATTTAAAGAAGAACGTAACTAGAAATAAGTTCATTTAAAAAAAAAAATTCTGAAATTTTACTATCCGAACTAATCTCGGTCGGATACCAATAAAAAAAAATAGTTTCGCGGTCTCGAACGGTCAAGTGAGTCGAACCTATACTAAACTGGACAAAAAGGTACATATGATTTAGCCTTCTCGGCCCAAACACGAGGAAACAAAAAAGAATGGATTCATGTGAAAGATTTATGGCTTCTCGGAATCTGTTAAGGCGTGATTCATGAACAAGCAATTCTTATGGAAAACGTTAATATTTTACCCTAAGCCGCAAAAATAACAGGATTAATATTTTAATGAATTAAGTGACGTTGGTAATGTATATCGATGTCAAAATGGATCAAAACACTTATGGATCAATTCAATCCAATCCAATCCAAACCATTAATTTTAATGGGTTGAATATTTTGATTTTAATGGGTTAATGAATTTAATAGGTTGATGAGTCAAATGGATATAGTTAAAATGAGTTGAAATCAAATGAGTTAATTGATTGCTAATAGTTGTCCATCAACATTTACCTAAACTAAAAACATGATTTCACAATTTTCCTGCAAAAAATATGATTTCGTAATTTTTCCGCCAAAAACACAATTTCACAAATTTTCCACTAAAAACACAATTACATAAATAATTTCCTGCCAAAAAAGCGATTCCGTAAAATATTTTTCTCCGAAAACGAAATTGTGTAAAATATTCACGTCCAAAACGCAATTTCGTTAAATTTTTCTGCCAAATAAAAAATTTCGTTAAAAATTTCGCCCAAATACATGATTTCATATAGCAATTTCTCGCCAAAAAATATAATTTTTATTTTTTTTCAAATTTCACAATTTATATATAAATATATTTATTAATCAATTTATGAGTGGATTAGATCAAAATTAATTCAACTCATTTAAATTTGATGGATTAATGAATTGATCTAACCCAATTACTACATGGGTTGGATTGATCCATGACTTATTAACATATAACTTATTAGAGTTATAGGTTAAATTGGGTTGAAATATCATTTTGACATCTTTAATAATGTATGTGTATGCGTTTGTGTACCAATACATTCTGACCCTCGTGCTTTGTGCTAGATTGTGTCTTTGTTTTCCTCTCAAAGGTCAAGATTTCATAAAATTAACACAAATTCTTTATCTTTCCGTTTCAAAATATAAATTGTTTTGGCTAAAAATATAAATATTTAAAAAATTATTTTTTTTAAAAAAATATTATTTTATATATATAATAAAAATAATTTAATCAATAAAAAAAATTACTTTAAAATACTATTAGTCACAAAATAGTCAATAAAATTAAAAAGTACTTAAAATTATCAAAACAACATATATTTTGAAACGGAAAGAATAATTTTTTTCTTTTGGCATTTTGTAACATTTAGGAAAATTTTTTTGTTTTTGAAATTTAACATTTAGGATTTAAAATGTGAGATGGAGAAAAATAAATTCCTTTTGAAAGATTGCATCATTTAGTAGGTAGATATGTATTGATTTTTTGGATATATGGGTTTTCCATAAAAATGAAATTCATCTATTTCAATGCAATTAAGAAGATTGATTAAAAATTTCTTGTTTTGAGAACAAAGAAGATGTTTATTTGGAAATGGCAGAAAAATGCGTTTTCACCGGACCGTCACGTGACGAATGAAAAAAGAAAAAAAAAAATTCTGATGGAACTGGAAACAACATGCGTGGCATGAACACGCGGTTCGGTTTCAATCTCTCTCTATAAATGCTATTCTTCTTCCCCACACATCAATACACCTCGAAAGCTGAGAGAAACCAAAAGAGAGAGAGAGAGATTCAGAGGGAGAGAGAGGAGGGAGAGCTAAGTGGTGTATCTCTCATTACCATTAGTAGCTCCATACGAACCTGAAACGACGCCGGTTCCCTCAAACCATCCTCTGCAATCTCTCCCTCCCACGATTTTCTCGGCTCGTAGTTGATCTAATCAAGAGAGAAGATCTTGTCTTGTCTCACGGTGGGATTGATTTTTTTCTCTTGAAGAGATCGTGCCCGAGAGGTAAAGTTTTGATTTTTTCTCCCCGCATTTCGGTTTTAGGTAGATTATGTATGGTGAAGCTTTTATGTTTGTTATTGTAACGAAAGGAAGTAAGTGGTTTCAATGTTTGATTATGATTATTGCACCAAATCTGGATAGAGAAAAATTAAGCCCTTTTTTTCCTAAATTTTGGCAGAATATGTCTACTAGGTTTTGTCTTTGTTTTCCAAAAGTTTGGTGATTCATGTTCTTTACCTGCACTTCCATGGAAACTCAGAAGCTACCTACAAATCTTTTCCTTGTTTTTTCAAATAGGAAAAAGATATAAAGAAGATTTGGGTTTTTAATATTGTCTGAGCTGTTCTCAAGTGAACCCAAAATCTGTGCTTATCTAATCGACATTTAACAATTGGAACGCTGGTCCACTCGTGATTTGTCTTAATTGCTCATTGCACATGTGTTACTTTTAGCTCTTGTCTTGTCTCTACGTGTTGTACCTTTTTCTATGGCATTTACTCTCCAGAAAATCATGATTTGTGTCTTAATCTTAGGATTTGTCTTTTTGTGTGTTAAAACAGCATTTAGCTTCAGAAAATGGTGATGTGGGTCTTTGGCTATGGCTCTCTTGTGTGGAACCCAGGATTTCACTACGATGAGAAAGTGTTAGGCTTCATCAAGGGATATAAACGTGTCTTTGATCTTGGTAACACATTTTGTTCCTTTTGCTTATTTGATCGATTATCTCTTCTTCTCAACTATTGACTATTGTCTGATTGATTCTTTGGTGGTTGATATGACTTGTTAGCTTGCATTGATCATAGGGGTACACCAGAACACCCTGCAAGAACTTGCACACTCGAGAAAGCTGAAGATGCCGTATGCGTATGTAGAATTTTACACCTATCGATTACACATGAATTGTCGTTTTCTTACTAACAGTAGAGTTATTTTGTTGACAGTGGGGTACTGCATTCTGTGTCCGTGGAGGACCAGAAACAGAACGTTTGGCTATGGAGGTTTGCATCTAAAATCTAGATTGCGTGATGTATCGTGTTCATGTCTTTTGTGTTGATCATTCTATTTGTGCACAGTACTTGGAACGTAGAGAGTGTGAATATGATCTCAAGACTTCTGTAGACTTTTACAAGGTAAGTCACGACAAAGCCCGACTCTACTGAATATGCCTATTCTCTTATGCTCCTTAAACTTGACCTCAAAAGTTTCTTCTCTTACCTTACACAGGAAGATGATCCCCTGAAGCCAGCTGTGACTGGAGTGTTAGTGTAAGTTGTAATCTATGACACCGATCGTTTATAGGGTGTTCTCATATCAATAAGGCGAATAGCGCTGTATCATTTGCTTTTTGTCTACAAGTCGTTGTGTTGTGATTTGTAATAGTTGCATTTTTTACAATCTTCAGATTCACTTCTACTCCAGACAAGGTCTCCAACAAGTATTACCTTGGACCTGCGCCATTAGAAGACATGGCAAGGTAAACACTTAGCCTCCAGACCAATTTCTTCGGTTCTTTCAATGCCGGTTTCTTGTTCTCACACTAGCATGTTGTTTTGTGTATTTGAAGACAAATTGCGACAGCCAATGGACCATGTGGTAACAACAGAGATTATCTCTTTTTGCTAGAGAAGGCAATGCATGACATCGGTTAGTCCAACCTCCCTTTGTCTTCAATATCATTGGGAAATACGGGTTTGGTGTTTGGGTTTGCACATATTTTTGAAGTCTTTACGCAAATATAACGTTGATAATCGCTCTTTCTAAAACAACATCTGCTCAAGCTTTGTCTCTTCGGGTGGTCTAAGGTTTTGACTGTGAAGGTTTAAAGACGGACATTGTTTTTGATGTGTTAAGCCATTCTTTTGTTTCACACAGGGCATGAGGAAGATTATGTTATAGAGCTGGCGAACGAGGTGAGGAAAGTTCTTGCTGAGTCCTCGATGAAGAAGGCGTCGCCGGTGAAGGAAACAAGAACAAGCCGTGTAGCTAACAAGTCGAAGAGCAATGTACCGACGGCTCATCAGATACTTCCTCATCATCCAGAAGCTGTTGCCACTACGATATAGCTCGTGTAGTTTGTCTTTTTATTGGCTTTAGTGATTTGTGGGAGCAGATCGTTTGGCCTTATAACAAAGTAAGTTCGTTTTCTTAGTAGAAGTGTAATGCTTGTGTGTTTGGAACTCTGTTGTTGTCTTGTGTTGCCTAACGAATGCTAGTTTGTGTTATGTTTATGGCTCTGCTTCTGCAGTAGCATTTGAAGAGAATAAAAGTAATTTCGATAAAAATGTGACCAGAATAATAATAAAAGATACCCGATCGTTATGATAAATGTAAGTTTTTTTTTAAATAAAAATCGTTTAGTAGTTAAATAAATCAGAAAAACATACTACTTTATGCGCACGATGAAAACGCAACACGTAAGCAAAATTTTTATTCACGACATCATGATATGTGTAATTGTTAATTTATATTGTAATAAGTGTCAATATTAAAAAAAAAATTAAAAAGAAAATAAGAAATATATTCTAAACAAAAATTATGGAATAATTAAGAAAAAAACCGTTATACTAAAATATATAATATTTCTAACATTAATAAAAAAAATTTAAATAAAAAATATATCATCTAAACAAGGATTATGAACTAATTAAGAAAAAGAAAAAAACCATTTTACTAAAATATGTAATAGTTCTAAATTTTTATATTACAAAATACATTTTTTTCATTATAAATTATCTAAATAGTCAAAAACAATCATATTTATAAGTATGATTTTGCTAAAATAATAACGGATATGAGATAATTTTAGTATGAGATAAATATAATAAATTGATTATTTAATAAAATATAATAGATGTTATAAATTTTAAAATCAAAAATATTTTTGCGAGTTGTAATTTAGAATCTAATTACATTTGTCAAATAATAGACGTTATAAATTTTAAAATCAAAAATATTTACCGCAATGCGTTTTTATATCAGCATGACACACATAAACAAAATATAACTCACAAGATCGCGACATGTATCTAATATTGATCAGATGAAGAGTGTGTTATTTTTTTTGTCACTATGAAGAGTGTGTTAAAACTAAAATTAATTAAAAAAATAAAATTTAAAATGAAAAGTAATTGTCAAGTTACTAATCAAATAATAAAAAGTTAAATTTCTAATAATATCAAGAAGAAATTAAAAAACAAAGGTTAAGATGAAATATAGACATGACATAAGCGATAAAATAAACAATAATACATATAGAATAAAAATCTCAATTAAAATAAATAAAAAGGCGAATGATAAAAAAAGGTATATGAATTGGAAAAACAAAAGTTAGAAAGGTTATATAAATCTCAATTTAAAAATTTAAAAATATACACAACCATGCAAAAATAAAATAAAAATGAAATCTATAAGAATACTTATTGTATCAATATAGAGTTACAGAATATCACAAAAAAATAGAAACTTTCGACTTATGTCGCCATTTGTACTCTTCAAGTGTATATATTGAAAATTATATAAGTTAAAAAATAATAATATTATATTTATTATTAAGTTAATACTGTATTAAGTTTGGCGAGTATAAATCTGTGTGAGAAATAAAACGATGACATTAATAAAATACAATTATCAATCATGTACTTATGTGATGGTTCACAACATTATTTATATATTTTAAGAGGTTACTAACATAAAATTTATTTTTTTCTGATTTAAATATATAGTATTTTAGTTGTTTTATTTTCTATCATATAATCATAAATATTCATAATGGGTTAAAATATATATTTTTCTGTTATTAAGAATATGATTTAAATTTCGATAATATATATTTTGGATTTGCATGATATATATTAGTTAATGAGAATTATGATATAATTTGACTTCTACTGATTTTAGGATTTACGTTAAAGAGTATTTTAAAATTCGGTTAGCTAATTAAAATTTAAATATTTATTTCATTAATTTTTATAATATTTATCCACGTATTAACGCGAGTCATATTCTAGTTAACCCAGAGATTATCAATCAAGGTGGACCTTGAATCGGGCAAAAAAAAAACAAAACCAAAATCCGAATCCGAACACGACCCAAAAATATGGTCCTTGATTTGGTTCTAGAAAAAAAATATCTTAGTGAGTCTTAAAAAATAGGTACTTCTAATATCGGATAATATCCGATTCGAACCAAAACCCGAACTAGTACCTGAAGTACCTGATTTAAGGCTTGCCAACTCGTTCCGACCAATACATTTACGGTTTTATACTTTTATCCATTCCAATAAATTATTTTTACCTAAACGGTACCTTAATCCAAAAATTCTGGTTGTGAGAAAACTCAAAAGTCAAAACTCTGAACAAAACAGTTTCTCTCAAAATTGTGAGCGCAATTAGGTCTTGGGCTTGTAATTAGAAGGTCCATGAGAAATATTAAATCTTGGGCTTTTTATTATAAATTACCTTTATATATTGCTAAAAAAAAAAACCCGGCTTGGGGTATAAGTCAGTTCGTCTTCTTTTTTCACCCTTCTTGTCACTCATCACCGTATTCTGGAATTTCTAGTCGCGAATCTCTCAAATCAGCGATACTTTTTCGTGTCACAGAAGTTTCGAATTCGACAACGATGGATCTCAATCTCGATGCGCCTCACTCCATGGGAACGACCATCATCGGCGTCACTTACAATGGAGGTGTCGTTCTCGGAGCCGACTCACGTACCAGTACCGGTGAGATTTCCCTTCTCTACTCTTCTAGGGTTTTTTTTCGCTGGTTTTTGTTTCAATCGGGACGGATAATAAGCGTATTCGATTGTTCTATTTGGGAAATTTTTGTGAGAAGGCTAATGAAAATTGGGATCTGTGATTTATCTCGCGACAGGGATGTACGTAGCGAACCGAGCTTCTGACAAGATCACACAACTCACCGATAATGTCTACGTCTGCCGTTCTGGATCGGTAATCTCTCGTTCTTCTTGGATGTCTATTTAGGGATTTCATTTTTGTTTTGTTTGCCCCATTTCTGTGGAAGCTCTTTTGCTAGCTACACTTCTTACTTAGATATTTATAATTCACGAATTACTTGCAATTGGGTTTTACTGATTACCACAGGCTCGTCTTGAAACTTTTTTTTTTTGCTTGCTAGATTTCTTTCTCGGATGTTTGTTGTTCATGACTACTGATTACCTCAAGTTCTTCTTGTTTCTTTTTACAGGCTGCTGATTCTCAGGTTGTCTCGGACTATGTTCGCTACTTCCTTCACCAGCATACGTGAGTGTTTCATTCTAACCTTGATTCGACCAAACTACATGACATGATTGATATCTGAAGATAAAATATTCGTTTGCGTATGGTTTGCAGAATTCAGCTGGGGCAGCCTGCAACCGTAAAGGTCTCTGCCAATCTTATCAGGATGCTCGCGTATAATAACAAGGTACACGCTTGCAGTTTGTTTAGCTGTTTTACCAACAACTTAAAACTCAGAGTAGTAGGGACTATGTATGTTGTTCTATTTACTACAAGGGTTCTTTCTTGTCAAGTAAAAAATGCTCTATAGAATCAGTGATAACTTTTGTTCAGAAGTGTCACCTTGCTAAAAACGACAACTTGCTTACATTTCTTTGCTTTATGACTTCAGCTTAAAAATTTGGTGCCTTAGAGATTGATGTTACATGTATGAATCTCTTGTTGTTCTTAGTGTTGTTGTAATGGTTATCCTCTAGTCTGAAGTATGGAAAATTCTAATGGAAATGTAGAAGCTTTCTGTTCTAATGCTACTGTATGCAGTGCTCAAGATGTATATATGCTATTGGATATATATGCAACAATCTCAGTTTTCTGTAATCTGAATCATAGTGTATCTATGTTGGTTAACAAAGATGCATATCCAGTGTACGGTTATTCCTTGTTTTGATGAGATGGATTGTTGACTGAAGCATTGTATTTCTTTGTTGGGCAGAACATGCTGCAAACTGGCCTCATTGTTGGTGGCTGGGATAAGTATGAAGGTGGGAAGATCTACGGGATTCCACTTGGTGGAACTGTCGTGGAGCAACCATTTGCTATTGGAGGTAAAAACCAATTTTTTCTGTGTCTTATGATTTTTGCGTTTTAACATAGCTGTGTCCAGATAAGTTCTCTTTGCTATTTACATGTATGATACTTAGCTTTCCTGCAAATAACTAGTGGAATTGTGTGTGTTTGTGTAGGCTCTGGATCGAGTTACCTTTATGGATTCTTTGATCAGGGCTGGAAAGAAAACATGACCAAAGAAGAAGCCGAGGTAAGGCAGTTCAGATGGTTACGTCTTTTGCTTATGCAGAACTCTCATAAACCCCTTTTGTTGTAACTGGTCCTTGCTATTGTATTTACGCTGTGTGTTTTGCAGCAACTTGTTGTGAAGGCGGTTTCACTTGCCATCGCCCGAGATGGAGCCAGTGGAGGGGTGGTACGCACTGTCATAGTAAGACATCTCTCTCTGCTGAAAACTTTCGTAAGCGTGACTTATAAATCTCTTTAACGGAACATTTGGTTAACAAACTGCTTTTGATGATGATTTTGAACAGATCAACTCAGAGGGAGTGACGAGAAACTTCTACCCTGGAGATAAGTTGCAGCTTTGGCACGAGGAATTGGAGCCCCAAAACTCCTTGTTAGACATCCTGAACGCTGCTGGTCCTGAACCAATGGCCATGTGATCATTATCTTACTCTGTTGTGACAAACGTTTTAGATATTTCATTACATTTTCCAGACTCTATAAACTCTGTTTAAGTTCTTTTTCCGATTGACCGATGTGTTTTAAAAAAGGATATCGTGTTTGTTATCCCTTATGGTCTCTGATCTTTGAAAACGAGAAAACTTTTAAGTGAACTACATTAATTAAAATAATAATCACCATGCTTGACACGTGGCCGGACAATGGACACTACAACAGTTTGTAGTTGTAGTACAACTTGTACATGGTAGACTCAGACGCAGGAACTGATCAGAGCGGAGTGAACGAGGAAGATGTCAGGGAAAGGTGGTCATGATCTCTTTGTCTATGGCAGTCTCCAGGAGCCCCAAGTCCTTTACGTGCTTCTTAATCGTGTCCCTGACCATGTCTCCGCCGTACTCTCCGGCTTGTGCGTCTCTACCTGTCTGATTTCATTCGTTTCTGGATCCAGTTGAGGTTTGATTTAACGGAGATTCTTGGATTTACAGTCACAGGCTTAGACTCAAAGGCCGTGTTTATCCAACGATTCTACCGGACGGTACCAGGGAAGTCACCGGAAAGGTTCATCAGTTATCCCTGATTCCTTTTTTCACACTCGTCTCTTTGTATGTAGAATAATGGAAGAACTAGGAAAAGAGTTAAGATAAAATCCGTAGATAAACGTTAAGGATATTGTTCTTTGTGCCGTGATTTTTGAGGTGTCTCAGAAACATATTTGAGGAATTTTGAAGAAATTTGTTGTTATTGCAGGTGCTAAAGGGCATAACAGATGATGAAGTAAAGTTGTTAGATGAGTTTGAAGATATTGAATATGATAGAAAGACGGTTGAAGTGGTGCTGAAGGTACTTACTTTTTGATCGGAATTAACAACGAATTCGGTATTTACATTTCGGATTTTGTTAGATTAGATTCTGATATAAACCTCTTGGTGCATCTGTAGGATAATTCAGAGAAGCTGCACGTCGACACATATGTATGGAGGAACAAAGATGATCCGGATCTTTATGGAGAATGGGATTTCGAGGTTAAAAATCTTATATCTTTCTTATTCATATTTCAGCTGTTGAATGTGAAAATGCTGGAATTTTCAACTGTGTTAGGAATGGAAACTACATGACAAGGATGATTTCGTAACCGCGACCACGAAATTTGTGGAAGGGAAGAAATTACCAGAAGCAAAGACGAGGATCGACACATTCAAAACATTCTTTAAGCAGGATATTGAGAATGGGAAGACTCTGGATTCTTGATGCTCTCTCTGGTCTTAGCTGTGACTTTTGGTTTTTGACAGTTACATTAGAGTGAGGCCATTGCTTCACTTGAAATAAGACTTGTGGAACAATGCTTCTTGGGAAAAGAGACAGAAACACGAATGTTCAATGAGTCTTATTTAACAACTAGAGACATGAATGGACTATTGTTGTTGCTCAAAACCTTTTCTCTTCATTATGTGATCGATTCGTAGGTTTGGTTCGGTTAGGTTAATAAGTGATTATGGTCCCAGAATACTCCATATTCAACCCAATATAGGCCCATTTGTGACCACTTTCTGTTCACCATCACCTCCAATTGGGAAGAAAAAACGCATATGGCGACTAGCAACCAACTTTGAATTCCGGTTATTTACGGTTTATGTCGTCGATGTTGACGTTGTGATTGTCGACGTCGAGACGGCGGATACTAGTTTCGACTGTCGACTAATGAAGTTTCAGACACTAAAACATATCTGAATTGGAATGTCTAAATTTGTAGATACCCTTTGGATTTATGAACTCTATCCATTGCTTCTTGCCTCTGTACTGATGTCCGAGCTCATGTGAAAATGCTTACTGTAACCTTTGCTTCGCTGGCTTTTTAGTCAAATGGGTCATTGTCTATATCTTGATCAATGCCTTAGAGAACAAACAAAACCTTTCTTTTGTTTGTCTAATTGTCTTTTAGCTCATGACATTAATAAGACTAATCTATTCAAAGCAGTAAACTGTATGAGCTAGCCATAGACGTACAGTCACAACTATATTCATGTTTCCGAGGCGTATGGTTGGTTCATGTTAAATCTCTTGCTGGATCTTGCTGTGTCTTATATGGAACCTGCCATTAATTCTCCTAGTTGCTCATATAATCACACTACTATGTCAGTATCCTCGAGATCAGGTACATGTAATCATTAACACATGTATTATTTGAGTGATTGCTTTAGATAGTGTTAAGAGTCTTCAGGTTGCAAATGCCATGTGACTTTTCCGTTTTATCAGATCTTGGATACTTAAAGCTTTGACTTTGACCATAGATTAGAGAGAGAACATATCATTACATGAATAGCTAATCTCTCTCTCACACACACACTCTCTTGAATCTTGATTGATTTGAGAGGATACCAAGATCATTCCTTTTTGATTTTACCGTACTCTGGTTGGGATTAATCGTTGATCGCATGTGAGTTCAATAATGAAGGGTACTTAGTTTAGAGAAACTGTGATTATGTTATTATAATCACTAATTAAGATACTTATTATAGCATTAGTTTTGGTTGTAAAAGCATAGGATGCTGTACTTTTGTTAATCTTAAATTGTTTAACAACAATAGTCTCCACTTGATGATTAAAAAGTACATTGCCGTAGGTACTCATCTTTTCTCACCTATTTTAATTTGATGTTAGTTACTCTATTAGTTTATCATTTAAGCCTCTGATTACTTGGCATAACTGCAACATCAATGCACATGGGTAGTTCCCGGAAAAAACGTTGGATGCATTGATAGAAACATGAACCTTTTGAATTTTTTGTAGCAAGGTCTCATAAGCCTAACCTTGGGACCAACTACCACATGAATACCACAGTGGTCAAGTGTAAGTTAAACGGGTTTCGTACATTAGGAAAGCTCGACTTTAGGCTCTAGCCACTAGAGCATACTTAGAGTTAATCGAGATGGCGCACTTTGGGTTGATGTGAGTATATCTACTTACAGTTAAAGGACAAATGCATATGTTGGTAAAGAAAACTAAATCATGTAAATTGCTTTTGTTTAGATGTTTGTGATTAATCATTCTCAAAGTATTCATGTGACACATTCTCCTCCATGTTCATTCGTACGGTGTTATCCGCTTAGATGAAGGATTAAGTTTTATGATATTACAAAAAAAAAGAGATTTGGAAATGGGAGAGATAATGTTGAAGAGGGGAGATTGTATTGTGAATTTGCTTTCTCACATTTATAAATATGTATCAACTTTGAACCAAAGAGGATTAAATGGATCTAACAAGAAGTTAAAATGTTTACTTCCTTGATTCATTTTAGGAAAAAGAAAAAAGAGAGCTTGTTCATATTTTTTCATTTTGTTTCAATGATCCGTTTGTACATTCCATTATTCAAAAATCTCTCTTGTCTCTCATTCTTTTTCTCCTTAAAGTTGTAGAGTACACAAGTCCAAATCCCCAAGGGAAAAAGTGGGAACATACGGAAGATGAAGAAGAATGGCGCAAAGCAAAAAAAGCAAATCAAAAACACAATAAAAGAAAACTATCTGCACATTGGACTGTGAGATTGATGAGATGGAGTCCTAGGACAATCCGAAGGATGACGATAACTCATCGCTTCCTCACTCGTCGCATTATACCTACACTCTTGAGTGGTCATGTAAGCATCACTCTTGTTGTCTTCCATTATCTTCAAAATGCTCTCAAACACAGCAACTTCACAAGGAATCTTCAACACACCAGCTTGTTGAAACCCAAACTCTTCTTCTGCTTCACGCAACAGTGCGTGGAAAGCTTGGTGGCTAAGGTATTCAGTTGGTATCTTGTATCTTTTCTCTTCTTTACCCACCGAGACAGCTAAGTAGCCTTTAGGAACAGCTGTTACATCTGTGAAGGATAGCGTCCTCTTCAGAAACTTGATGCTCTTACTTCCACTTCCACTTGCATTTTTGGTGATGTTGTTGTTGCTGTCTTCTTCGTTGTCATTCTTGTTGTTGTTGGCTTGTTTTGATGCGTGTGCGACTTTTCGCCATTTCTTGAGGATCTGTTGAAGCTTTACGATGTCTCTGATTTTGTTTGACTTCTTGGCTTCCATGGTGGAAACAGAGAAGAAGAAGAAATGGTTCTGTTCTTAATTTGTGTTTGTTTCTTTGTGTGTGTTCGTGTAATGATGGAGACATGGTGGGTTTTGGTTTGGAGATCAGGGGAGGATATATAGAGGTGGTGATGACATTTTGGAATCTTGTTTTAATTATTATATGGTATAGTTTTGAAAATTAAATGTCTAAAAATATTCGACTAATCATATGTTTTTGGTTTTCTTAATACCCAACTTGGAAACCTCTGGTTAGGTTATTACTTCTTGTTTGACCTTGTAATTAACTTAAGTCGTTTATATTAAGGCAATGTTTGTTTTATTTATGCTTTTGGTATTTCGTTTCAAATCCGCAATTAGTATACGAAAATATATATTATTGAAAAAAGGAAAAAAACGTAGAACGTAAGAACATATAAAAGAAGAAGAAGTATTTATATATGCATCAAGAAAAAAACTTACTAGAACGTAAGAAAATTGAAGTGGTATTGTTGTGGTGAGAGAGAAACAAAAAAGGAAAAAAAAGAAGAGAAAAGAAACATGAGACATGGGGAAGGCTACAGTTTCCAAAGCAAACGGTTTCACAGTTTAACATACTTCTGTTCTCGGAATCTAACGATTGGATCTCTTCACTTTTTTTTTCCCTTTTTCAAAATATATAAAATAAAGTTTTTTTTTTGGGAGCAAATCTTGTTATATAAATAAAATAAAGTATTAATCCCATATGCTACTTTTTTACTCATTTAAAGTACGTATAATGTTTACTAACGACAAAAAGGAGAGTTTAATAGTATTATTCTTAATAATTAATTTTTACCGACCCATCTCAGAGCTAAAAAGTCACGTTCGAACATGCAGGGCAGTGCCGGTAAAGGACTTCAATTTCCACGTTACTGTTCGTAATGTATTCATCTTACCATGTGGAACCTTCTTTTTTTCTTTTCTCTTTTTTTTTTTTTTTACTTTTTCAATTTTTTTTATTTATTTCTCAGATTCGATCTTTTTAATTCATGTAAATTTTTCTATCTTTTTGTATATATTCCCTCCATTTCTATGTAGAATATTTTGGAAGTTTTTGTTGTTTTAATATATAAGATGTTCTCAATATATAAAAAAAAATCTTTCTTTAAAAAATATAAATAAATATATTTATAACTCAGTCAATTATAATAAATCTGCATAATAACCACATAATATTCAATAAATACAATTTTTTTTATTTTTATTGATATTGTATGGCTATTATGCTGTTTTTGTTATAATTGGCTGAGTTGTAAATATATTTATTTATATTCTTTTAAAGAAATATTTTTTTTTTAATCTTTATGTTTTTTGCTAAAACATCAAGGATGCAGTAATATTTTCAATTGTATTTTTTCAAGAAGATTTTTTTTTTGTCACAATCAAGAAGAATATTATAAACACAAATATGTCACAATTCATAAAAAATACATTTAGAAAAAAACATTCTTAGGTTAAATCAACAAAATATCAAAGAGAGAACATTTAGAAACTATAGATATATGCAAATGATGATTGGCTTCAATGACAGAATCATATGTTTTGAATAATATTCAAATTTGTTTGGTTTATTATGTTATCAACAACAAAGTCGGCTTAATACTGCGCTAAACACATAATTTAAAAGTTGACGCCGATTTGATAAAATTAAAAAAACTTATTATAAATGTCTTATTTCATATTTGATTGCAATATTCAAGTTTCTATACTGCGATCGTTGCATGTGCTGGTGGTGAACTAGCGGGTAAGCAATGAATATATCAGCAACAATTACGCAAAAAGCATAAAACATTTTATAAACGTAAATAATAATAATATATAAATTAACTGTTTATTATTATTATTATTATTATTATTATTATTATTATTATTATTATTATTATTATTATTATTATTATTATTATTATTATTATTATTATTATTATTATTATTATTATTATTATTATTATTATTATTATTATTATTATTATTATTACTACTTGTTTTATTAAAAACTCGATGAAGACGATTTCTTAGACGGCTGGCCAGTTACTTCATCAGATTCTCTCGTTCTTCAATCTGATAGTGGTTTTCTCCCTCTTTGCCGGCGACGTGGGGCAGTTGAACGACGGTTCCGATCATGGGTTGTGTGGATTTCCCATCTTTGTAATGGAGATCTATCACCACTACGATGAAACTACGATTTTTTCATCATTCGACTGTCGACAGTGGCAGATTTATAAATATAGAGAATCTCTACTCAATGATATATACAATATTTTACTTTTTTATATTTTTAATAGATTTTTAATAAAGAAATGAATAACTTTTGAGCTTTATATGCTATTTTAGTGTTTTCGTTGGTTTTGAAATCAATACAGGAAATTGAAGCATTTTGGTCCTAAAAGGAGTGAAAACAAGCATTTTTAAAGAAAGACAAATCATGACCGTCAGATTTGTCGCTCAAGATGAAGATGTTTCCACCATTGGATCAAATTTTGCCACGAGGTAGAAGAGGATTTTAGCTTTAAACTAAATATTCGATCCTGAAAATCCAATGGTTAGATCTCAAGATATTCTAAATTTACGGAAGACCGATCGTGCAACTTTGAAAGAGAAGCCAGTACAGAAGATTCATCCGTGAGACCAATCGTGTATAGTGATCGACCGATCACTGGAGGTGATCGACTGATCACCCATCCCGAAAAAAGAGAAAATCTTTCTTTTTTTGGAGAATATCTCCTAAATCTTTTGGGATAAGCCCTAGCCGACTTCTATACCTATAAAAAGAGACTCATCAGCCTCAAGAGTACCATGCCGCTGCTAAAGCTTCACACAAAAGTCTCTTAGTTATTTGTTTGTTTGATTGCTTCTACATGTTTGTTCGATAAGGGAGAAGATCTCACCTCTTGTTAACCACTAGAGAAGCTATTCTGAACCCTTTCTATTTATGATTATGATAATGAATTCTCTTGCTATTGCCTTGATTTTTGCTATCATATATGAGTAGAATTCTTGTTGTGTTTAAGGAGTTTTCAAAGGGAATTTCATGACTTGACAAATAGGAATTTGATTAGGATTTGGACTTATCTATGCTTACTACATGATTGCTTTAATTGACAACCTTAGTGATTTGTTATACATTGGTTTAGTCTTGTTGATAACTTGATTAGATCTACATGAACTAGTATTGGATAGCTTTGTATAAACTTCTGCATGAATGCATGCTTTCCTCTTCACTTCCATAACCTGAATGAATTAAGTTGTTAGTCATGTTTAATCATTGATATGAGAATGTTATGATTGATGTCAGACTGGATTGCTTACTTAACAAAGAGCTATGTTCCTCAATCCTGAATAGTTTAATCCGTGAACTCAAAAGAATTCTGTGAAGCCCAACGCTTGTTTTAATTGATTTCACCATTTGCATTCTGATTTTAGTGACACAAAACCCCAAATAAACCAATCCATATTTGTTATAGCTTAACTTGAATCCTGCAAACTTATAGAACCCTCTCAGTCCTTAGTGAATTCGACCCTCCAGTACTATTTTGATCGACGTGTACTTGCGGCTGGTCTTTGTCTAGTCCAAGGTAAAACTAGATATGCATCACTCAACAATTTACGCCGAGGATCCAAGATCTCAACCTTGGTGTTGATGATGAACCAATTCCACTCTCAACCGAGGCTTGCAATGAGGCGGTTAGGGTCAATCAGTTTTCTTTGATGGGTAGGCCTCTTATGCCTCGTTGTCAAAATCTCTAAGCCATTGTCTCTACACTCCCCAGAAACTGGGTTTGTCGGTTCTCATCTCTGGAAGAATGATTGAAAGGCAAAAGTTCCAGTTTGTGTTCCCCACTGAGGAGTTGATGCAATCAGTCCTTAATCGTGGTCCATGGGCTTTTAATGAAAGGATACTAGTTCTTGAGAGATGGAATCCGGCTATGGATGATCTTATGCTGAATTTCATCCCTTTCTAGGTTCAGATCCTGGGATTCCTCCACAATTTATGTCTACCAATGTGATCAGAAACATTGGTGAGAAGTTTGGTGAAGTCAAAGCAATGGACTATAATCCAAAGATTATCGCAGCCGTGGAGTTTGTACGTATGAAGATTAATTGGAATGTGGATCTTCCGCTTAAATTTCAGAAGAATATGCAATTCACACCAGGAGTCAATACTCTTCTACAATTTCGTTACGAGAGACTTTGTGGTTTCTGCGCTACATGGGGCATGCTGACACATGATACAGGCGAATGCCTACTACCAGAAGAAGATCAGGCTCCCTTCAACAACAATGATGATGATGATGAAGAAGGAAATGTGGACATGGACCCGAATTCAAGATGTGCAACCAGTACTTGGTATTAATCAGGCGCCGGAAAACAATCCGATTAACAATGACGATGATCAACCTCATGATCATGAGGCGATGGATCCAGAAGAACATGGTGGTGAGGGTAAGTATCAGGCTGATTCGAGACCTGAAGAAACTAGGGATGATTATGAAGCTGGCCAAGCCATTGTCAGTGGCAAAGAGATGGCTAAGAGAAAGAGAAGATTTCTGCAGAATTTAATGGAGGAGGATAAGCTACATTGTTCTGCATGGCTCAAGTTGCTAGGAAAACATATTCAAATGATGTGGATCAAGATGATATCATTCTGGAAATAGAGAAAAGATGGAATGGCGATTGTCCCTTTATGGAATATGGAAGTTTCTTAGAGGAGAATCAAGTTCTAGTTGGAAGTTATAGCAAGTCAGGTACTTTGCGTGTGTTAAATGATATTTATGCTGTTGGAAATGATGATGTTGAAAATTGTCCGTCTCAGAAGAAACAAAGGACTCAAGAGGTGGTTGTTGACAAGCATGTGCTGGTTTCTTCCTCAGTCCAACCTGAGTTTGATGCTTTGGGGAAATTGTGTGATGATTATGGTGATTCAAAGACTTCTTCTCCTGCTCGGAGATCACATAGCAGGCCGGTGGGCCCGAATCTACCAGAAGTCCCATAAGAGTTGAGGTGTGGAACTGTCGGGGCTTGGGACAATGCCTCACAGTTCAACGTCTAAAAAAGATACAAAAAGTGTATCTCCCGGACTTGTTGTTCCTGGTGGAAACAAAGCAGAAGAACGATTATGTTAGAAATATGGGAATTCTGTTGGGTTATGATGATATGTGTATCGTGTCTCACAAGGGTTAAGTGGTGGTTTAGTTCTGTTTTGGAAAATTATGTTTCTGTTAAATGTATTTCCTCCGATGCAAGACTCGTAGATATTTCCATTGAATATAAATCATTTCATTTATACTTGTCTTGTGTCTATGGAAATCCCATTCAAAGTTTTGACATCATCTTTGGGAGAAACTTCAAAGAACTGCAGTCACGAGAACAGGACCATGGATGATGTGTGGTGATTTTAATGAAATAACACATCAAGATGAGAAAAAAAAATGGAAGGATTCGAAGTGAGTCTAGTTTCAAAGAATTCAAGACTACGTTACAAGCCTGTGATATGCAAGATCTGCAGTATAAAGAAAATCTTTTTAGTTGGGTTGGAAGAAGAAGATTAGAGGTTATTGAGTGCTGTCTTGATCGTATTTTGGTAAATTATGAATGGAAAACTTTGTCTGGATCGTATTTTGGTAAATTCTGAGTGGAAAACTTTGTATCCGACTTCTAAAACAGAATTTTTGGAGTTAGCAGAATCTGATCATCGACCACTGATTGTTACAATTGAATATGAAGCCATAAAGCGGAGAGGGCATTTCCGATATGACAAACGGCTGTTTCGTTATGAAGGATTCTCGGATACAATAACTTCTCATTTGAATAATACCAGAGGTACCAATGATGATTTCTCTTCAAAGCTGGGATTATGTCGTTCTGCAATTGCAAAATGGAAAAGAAATCATCGTGCTAATTCAGCAGAGAGAATACAGATTTTACGAAACAAAATTGATAATGCGTTGAGGGATAGTAACATTCCGACTTCTAAAATTCATATTCTCAAAATTGAGATGAATCAGGCGTATCAAGATGAAGAGGAATTCTAGAAAGATAAAAGCCGTAATCGTTGGTTGAGTGCAGGAGATAGAAAGACTAGATTTTTACATGGCGTTACGAAAGCAAAAAAGGCTAGAAATTGTATCAAACTGATCATTGATGATCAAGGTATCAATTATTGTCATGATGAAGCTATTAGAACAGTTGCAGAACAATACTTTCAAGACATGTTCAAGACAACAGAACCATGTCTGACAGAAGAAGTATTTGATAACATCCAACAGAAAGTGACTAGTGACATGAATACAGTTTTAACATCTTTGTTACCGATCAAGAGATAAAAGATGCAGTTTTCCTAATTAGAGCTGATTGGGCTTCGGGGTCTGATGGATTTACAGATACATTTTATTAACAGTGTTGGGAAGATGTAGGTGAGGATGTGTGTAGAATGGTTCGTCATTTCTTTGAAACGGGTGAGCTAGAAGAAGGTATAAACCACACAAACATTTGTTTAATTTCGAAGATTGAGGATCTACCAAGATGAGTGACTTCACACCTATCAGCCTTTGCACGGTAAGTTATAAAATAATTTCAATGGTGTTGGTAATGCGATTGAAAGGTGCCTTGGGAAGATTATTTCGGAATCACAGGCAACCTTCGTTCCTGATCGAAGTATAACGGACAATGTTCTTGTAGCACATGAATTACTTCATGCTCTAAAAGCTAAAAAGGATTGCCCGAAAACATATGTTACAGTGAAAACATATATAACCAAAGCTTATGATCGTGTTGAGTGGAATTTCCCTTAAAAAGTTATGAGGAAATTGGGTTTTGATGAGCTTTGGGTTTACTGGATAATGGCTTTGTGTTAAATCTGTCTCTTTCTCGATTCTCATAAATGGATCACCATATGAACATATCAAGCCATCTTGGGGTATTCGCCAAGATTATCTATTGTCACCTTTCCTCTTTCTCTTGTGTGGAGAAGTGTTAAGCCAAATACTTACACGGGGAAAGAGAGAAAAAAAATTTCAAGGAATGAGATTAACAAAGCATCGTTCATCTATTGTTTGCTGATGATTCTTTGTTCTTTTGTCGAGCTACAAATTCAGATTGTAAAGCCATAGCATGTATTATTCGTGAATATGAAGCTATATCGGGGCAAAAGGTAAACTTTGATAAATCTTCGATTATCTTTGGAATGAAAATTGTAGAATCTTGACGCAGAACGATCTGAGTATTTTGGGAATTGACAAAGTAGGTGGAGAGGGAAATATTTGGGACATCCTGAACAGTTTGGGAGAAACAGGATTGAGCTGTTTGAATTTGTACAAAAAATTCTTATCTCCAGCTGGGTAAGAAGTGATGATAAAAGCAGTAACTCAAGTAATGCTGATATATTCGATGAATGCCTTCTTGTTTCCCAAAAATATTTGTGATGAAATTGATAGCATTTTTTCTAAGTTTTGGTGGGGGAAAAAAAGAAGGAAAATATCTTGGGTTGCTTGGAAGAGACTATCACTTCCTAAGAGAGAAGGAGGATAAGGATTAAAGAATTTGCATAATTTTAACAAAGCTTTGTTGGGAAAACAAGCGTGAAAATTTTTCACAAATCTGAATTCCTTGATCGTAAGACTGTATAAAGGTCGCTACCATTATTCAACGATGTTCTTAGAGTCGTCAACTGGTGGACTAGCGTCTTAGGGATGGCAATCCATACAAGAAGGTAAAAACCTCTTAAAACAAAGTTTGAGGAAACAAATAGGGAATGGGTTTGGTCTGATTTCTAGTTACCGACATTACCTTTGCGTTTTGCTATCGGAAATAATCATAATTCCAATTTGTGTGTTGCTGATCTTTGAAAATATAATTTAAGAGAATGAGATATGACGAAAGTGGAGGGTACTCTATGTGAAGAGGTTGTTGATGTAATACATGTTTTTATCGAAGTATGCATTTTATGACTTTTATATCTGGCCATCTACGAATGACTCATGCAACACAGTGAAATCCGGTTATTGGGTTGCTACTCATCTAATTTTGGATGAAGATAAAGTAGAACCACCCCCGGGCTCTTTATACTTAAAAACAGAGGTATGGAAACTGAATCTTTTTCCAAAGATACAACATTTTCTTTGAAAAGTGATTTCAGGTGCTATAGCTACTTCGGAAAGATTACATTCCTGAGGGGTGAAGATCAGTATAGAATGTCAAAGATGTTGTGTTGAGGATAAATCGATAAACCATGTGTTTTTCGAATGTCAATATGCAAAGGCAGTGTGGAGATGCTCTAACATTCAGAACTTTGATAGCCCTTCACCGGATTTGGAAGACAACATTAGAGCATTATTCCACATCAATAACACGAATGTCCTGCCTACAAATCTGGAACTCCTCTCATTCTGGATAGTTTGGTTTTTATGGAAATCGCACAATGAATTTATTTTCAGTAAGCGAAACACACATTTAAGTGAAGACGCCAAGAAAGCTTATCAAACAACGATTAAATGGTATAGTTCTCAAGGTTATAAGAAAAATGAAGATCAGTTTCAAATAGTTGATCGAAACAAGTGCTGTCAATGGGAACCACCGCCACAAGATTGGTTCAAATGTAATTTTGATGGAAGTTTTAGAACAGGTTATGATGTTACGGGTATAGGCTGACTAATCAGAGACCATCAAGGAAATCATATCATGTCTGGGATGTCAAAACTGTCCAATATTCTAACGGCCTTACAAGCGGAAGCTCTAGGATTTCTACATGTTTTACAAATAGTATGGGCAAAAAGTTAGACATATATTTGGTTTGAAAGCGATTGTTTGGAGCTAACCAGTTTGATTAATCAAGGAGGTCAGAATACCGAGTTGGGAACCATTCTTCAAGATATTCGTTGGTGGATCATAAAGCTTCCACATTGTTCTTTGGGTCAAGTGAATTGGGAACGAAATCAAGCTACAGATCTTTTATCGAAGAAAGCTTCTGCAAGTGAATCTTTGTACTGTTATTTTTTTATTCCGCCTAAATGACTTGTAGATAAATTGTATTACCCGTTTACAGTTTGCTTAATAAATTAGATGTTAAAAAAATATTATATTATCAGAATATTAGATCATATATATTTCTTTTTTATTGTACAACAAAATCTCAAATTGATTAAAATTTTGGTGTGAACAAACCTCATCTCATGAGAGAATAAATTCGCTACCAAATTACTTACATAGGAAAAAAAAATCATAAATTTTATTTTCGCGAGATAATTGGCACATACATTACTACAATATAGAATTAAAAACCTAGAAAATTTTACTTGAAAAAACTTCATCCAACTTTGAAAAAAAATGATAATCATCAACAGAATCTAATATTTCCAAAAATTATGAGCAATTTGACTAAAAAACGATAGCAGTAACATTCGCAACAATATGTTTTCATAGGCTAAAGTAATGTATGGAATGGAGAGAATACACATAGAACCAATTTTATGTATTTAAATGATTGTTCAATAAAAAGAGTGTTTTATGTATTTGATTTTTATAGAATCGGACGAGAGAAAGAGAATCAGAAAAACAAAACATTTTTAAATAGTGCAGATCGCCCTAGAAAACTCTCCCAAGCACGGGAAACGAAGAACCGCTCAACAAGATAAAATTCTACCAGAGTTTTTCTCTCTCCTTCTTGTAACTTCCATCAGCCACTAATGTTGCCAACGAGACACCTCTGGGCATGCTCTTCCTTGGTAACCTGCATCACTTTCAGTCATTTTCAATGGATTTCGGCGAGATCTTCGAGCCATACCTCCCCTTTCGTTGTCCGATTTAGCCATCGGTGTCGCCTCTTCGAGATGTACACCAGTTGCTCCTTCGCCATAAAATCCTAACCTTTCCACCGGATCCGCCGGACTCACCGTCTCTAAATGGTCGAATCTCTGGCTATTATCCTCGTGTCATCTCACCTCACCCACCAGCTTTTACACCACTATCTCCTTCGTTGAGATCTCATCTGGGTTTGATCTCTGTTTCTATAAGGTCCCTCACCGTCAAACTCAACTGCGACGACGACCATTCCGATGACCAACTGAGTCTCCTCAAGGTCTTCGACAGGCTGAAGCCTTCGAACATGATTGAACATTGTTGGTGGGTATGTCCCATGCTACCTTTGAAGGTTTTCAGCTGTGGCTTGTATTTCATAACTTTAAAAGATTTATCCGCTTTTGGGCTTGGCTTCTCTTCCATGAGAAGAACAAATTTTTCTGGATTTTCAAATCTGTAATTTCCTCCCTTTGGGAGAGATCTCTTCCATACTCTTTCCCAAACGGGAAAAGAACCATTCCACCATTTCTTCTCTCATTGAGAGTAAGATCCTTCTCGGAACCAAAACCGAGTAACTCCCTAACCATTTTTACTCTTGTATAACGGTTTGTCCGCTGCCGAAAGACGCAATTGGTTTCATCTTGACGAAACTTGAAGGTATGGATAATCTTCCAACATCACTGTTCAAAGTGACCAAATTTCTGAATTCCAGCTTACCCATAAATTGTATACCGACATATCTAGATTGTTTATTTGATTCGCTATTGAATAACTATATTGTTTCTTCTACTTTAGTCTTTAATGATTTTATGTATTGTCGTATGGACTTTTGTAACTCCCGAATGTTAAATAATGAAACAAATGTTGTGCAAAAAAAAAAAAAAAAAAGTGACCACGGAATGATTAATGCAGAATCATAACTGATAAGGTAAATGAAATATGCAGATTGAACAGAAAAATGTGGTTAGTACCGAAAAAGCAGAACAATCAATATTAAATGGAGCAAGTGCGATCCGATTCAATCAATCGTCATAATGGTTGATGAATAACTCAACTCACAATTGTTTCTGACAAATTTTGAGTCTATACAACTTACCATAAATTTATTTATTATAAAGATTTAAATTCTAAAAAAATGAATGTATGTTTAAATCAGCCGGTGGGTCAACTACTAGAGAAAGCATATTGTCCACCGATTATTTGTCTACCAGTTTTTCCACCCTTCGTAAACTGCTATCCACGAGACCATAATTAGGCCATCATTTACTTTTTGTAATCAAGCAATTAATTAATCTCTAAATGATTCTTACGTAGTGGCCCGTACAACATGGCCTATATCACAATACACGTTCTTTTTCTTTCTTTCTAGTTTCTACGCATTAGTAAATTTTTTTTTTTTTTTGTCACGCATTAGTAAATTAAATACTAGTATTGAGTAATTATTATTTTATGGCTAAGAGTTTAATTAGTTGCTCCAAATTAAAAGTAAATGATTGATTACTTATTTCCACAAATACAATCACAGTTCTATTTTTAGGGGTTTATAATTCCGTACATTCTTTATGACTTTTTAAGATACTTTAATGGGAAATTGAGTTAAGTTGTAATGAAGTGGTACTAACCACCATGAAGAAACAACCATGTATGATTGAGCCCTCATGAATGATTGAGAAAATGTAATTTAAATTGGAAAAAACCAAGCTGGCTTTTATTCCCTGATCTTTATACGTGCCACAAATCAATAATGATTTTCATGATTATGTGAAAATGGTATATAAAATCTTTATTATATTGTAGGCAATTTTGTTTCCGTTTTATTTAATCTGATCATTTGCTTTTGCTTGATCTGATTTCCATTGTCTTCAATAATTGATTTGCTGTTTTTACAAAATGGATAGATGTATATATATTTGTCACAAATGCACTTTATACAATGATTAAACGAATACATTAATTAGATGCATCATCTAACCAAAAATGAATATAAATGCTGATACAAGAAAAGAACTAGCTGGATTCTATTACGAACATTCGGTATTAAAAGATCAGCTTTGCTATTTTTCTTAGCTTTATCGTCTCTACTCTTTACTCTTTAGTATCACCTCAATAAAGAATTAAGAAACCAGGGACCAGGCCATGAACGTTGAAACAAGCAAATCCTTTTTCTTAATTAAAATTGATGACCCATATACGCCTATAACTTCACAACTCTCAAGCCCAAACAATCTTGTAATTTATATTGGGAAAACTTTTTGAGATCAACACACCTTTTCTTAATTAATCAAAAAAATGTGGTGGATAGCTAATGGTACTAAATCAAATAGTCTGCAAGTATGTAGAGATGTGTCTTTTTTTATATATCAAAATATGTAAAGGTGTGCTAAGTCTGAAAAGAAATGATAAATTATGTTATTATGATAACACCAAAAATATGGACCGAGCAATATGAAATAGAAGACCGAGTTACCTTCTAATAGAAAGCTTTCTATATCCTTAGTGAGATTTATATCTACAAGTTTCCCACTTTTTCATGACCTTTCTTCAAGTGATGACGTTGTTTGTCTTCGCCTCTAATTAAAGTTTCTAACTATACTATATATACTATTACGTTTTGGTATCTTGTGACTAAAAATATGAAGAAAGTTTGGGAAAAAAGGTGTATTCAATCTAGTATCTGTGAAAATTTTAAGTGATTTGATTTTAAATGAGTTTTAGATGATTTTGGATGATTTAAAGGATTTTAATTAAAATATTCTAGAAACCCATCTAAAACCATGTGATTTGTCTTTCTATATTCTTAACTAAGAAACTCGACCAAAACACTTTCAAATCACATCAAATCTCCTAAAATCCACTATTTAAAACATTTTCAATAACAATGGATTTTGAAATAGATTTTAGAATCACAACTTCAATAACACGTGATTTTAAAGTGAATTTTAAAATTCATGTTTAAATAATATAGAAATTGTCACTTTGATAAAAATTACTCTAAATCTTTGATTGAATATATCCCGTTTATGTGGAACGATTTTGTCAATTGTTCTATTTACTCTACGAAATTTCGTCGATACTTGACTCGATTTTAGATTATTTTTTTAATAGCTATACATACATTTCCAGGAGAAGAAAACGTTGGTCCAAAGATTTCAAGTTTTTTGTTTTTGTTTTTGAAACTTATTTCAAGTTCTTCTCATGCAAGTTTGGCTCACTTACGACTAGGATCTTCTGAAATTCACATGTTTTTCAAAAAAAAAGGAAAACATGGCCCAAAAATTTCAGGTTCTGTCTTTTGTTGTATGTTTACACGTCAAGATAAAAAAATATATTTGAATTTCACTTTTTAAATATTAAATTGCCCAAAAAAGTATGTTGTTAATCAAAAACATTACCTTTTAAAATTGGGTTCCACAAATGAGAGCATATATCTGTATTCGATATCTGGGAAACAGGATTCGAACATCAACGCCTAATACAGATGATCGGATCTATGGCGAATGACTAAGCCAAATAAAACTGACATTCAAAGTTACAGTGCACATTATCATTAAGTCGATCTCCAAGCCACAACCACACAAAAAAAATATATATATATATAGCTTTTGTTGTTTAGGTTTATGTCGTTACTCAAAAGCCAAATAAAACATTCAAACATATTTAATACCTTTTGTTTTTGTAAAGTGTTTCATGGAATTGTAAGGGATCATTTTTGTTTTTGATAATACTGTTAAATTATTTTGCTTTACCCGCCTAGAGACACAATCTTGTCAAAAAATATACTTCCTCAGTTTTTCTATATATAATGTTTTAGAATTTTTTTTGTTTCAAGATATAAGATGTTCTCATATTTCTTTGTAACTTTTACCTTTATAAAATATTGTGTGGCCAATAGTATTATGCAATTTTTTTTATAATTAACTTAGTTATTTTTAATTAATATATTTATTTATACTTTTTGAAAGAAAATGGTTTTTTTAATCTTCGTGTTTTTTTACTAAATATCCTATATAGAAAAACAGAGGGGTTATGTAAGAACAAGATAGGGCATTTCAAACCAATACAATGGTCAGTCGATAATAACTATGAATTATACAACCAATACAAGATGGGAATCATAGTTTCTAATTGTGCTTTGGATCTCTGCTATTTTTAAAAGTGGTTTTGTGTAAAAAAAACCCAAATTTTGCTACAAAATTACACCGGAACTATTGGTTATAGGCTACTATCAATATCATTTGAAAAATGAAATGGCTCACGAAAGCCAATAATGCCGGTGTAATTTTGTAGCAAATTAATATTACAACTGATTTTACTATTGACTTATTGAGACAAACAAAACTTTCAACTAAAATGGATTTATAGCAACCATCATTTTGTAATGATTCATAGTGTCCAAGAAGGTTTGTGTTATACTTCAGATGAGCAATAATCGACGCTAAAACATTTTTTTCGAATCAATTATTTTGTTTGTGTTTTTTTGTTGTTGATTGTATAATATCTGGTAAACTTTAAAATAAGTACACTCATACAAAAAAAAAAACTCAGAATTCTCAGATTTGTGGAGTCGAACAGAACGATGCATAAACCTGTGAATTTTGTTGGTATATAAAAAGGATATGTAGGAGCACATTGCTTATGGACGAGGCAACATAAGAATTTGTTTAGTGAGGGACAAGTATTTTAAAAAGTAAACTACCACAAATCTTCATGATTTATTCTACACATCTTTTAAATTTGACGCGCATTAAAAAAATTATTCTTATTCTATATGTCGATTTCATTACGATCAAAAATAATTCCAGAGTAATATATTTTCTATTTTGGTTCACTTTTTTCGTGTCAAAATAAACCATTAGCTCATGAAAGATTCAACTCAACTCAAAATTTTAATGAGTTCGACATGTATTTTTAGGTTCATTTAATAAACAAATTAAATGATCAAATTTAATTGAGTTGCAAGTTATGCAAACTAATAAGTCGTGAGTTAATTCACGAATAAATACGTTTTTTATAAATTTTAAAATATTACATATTTATATATTGTAGTTACATATTAAATATATCAACCAAATTATGTATGATGGATAATCTTTGAAGGTAAAAATTCTTAATGATAATTAGATATTTTAAAATGAGGTAACTCACTCATTATAACAATTTAATTGCCATTCATACTTTAAAATTTATTATTATATTTATTTAGTAATAGTTTGCAAGCTAACTCATTTAGTTCACGAGTTACATGATATTTAGTTTGAAGTTTGAACTTATGAATATGAACTCATATAATAAATGAGTTCAACACAACTGAGATATCAAAAGCGACAATTTATGATGTCCGGAGCCGAGTTGAGCAAACTAGCTCATTTTGACGCATAATAATAAATGGTGGCAATAATTTAATAAGGAGCACAAACCCTAAGATAAACAAGCATTAAAAATCGAAATACCTGTATTGATCTTCTTTAACTAAAAAACAATTCTAAAATACCAAAATTTGAAGTTTTGTTTTAAAAAATAGCATCATTAGTTTTCTTTTTCACAAATATTATTAGAAGTTTTAGTTTTCCAAAAATAACACAAAACTAAAATTAAATTTAAAACTTTCAAAACTAAATCCAAAACCTAAAAACCAAGCTCTAAACCCTAAAAACTAAAATTAAACCCTAAATCTAAATAGTTAACACAAACCTGAAAATTTAAATTATATCATTAGAAATCATTTTTAGTGGTAGTGTGGTATTTTTGGAAAACATAAACTCTATGAGGTACTTTTGGAAAACAAAACTAATAATGGTGTTTTAAGACAAAACTTCCATTAGTGGTGTTTTAAGAAATTCCTATAAAAAAAACACATGTCTTCTTTCATTTAAATCAACCAAACGTAGATCCACACAACGAATTCGAGAAGTTAGGTTACACAACTCAAGAGTTATGTCAAAAATCCTAAACTTGTTCGGTCACAAACATATTAATTTAAACAACTACGTCCAAATAACTAAAGGAAAAAAAGAACTTGGGTATTCAAATAATGCTCAATATTTAATACATTTCGAAATCATTAAAGAACTCAATATATTGCTCGATGATTGATTCAGCTTTTTAAGTTTCCTTTATTACTAACTAATGGGAATATAAAGGAAGAGCACTATAAAGTTTTCAATTACAAAGAACTCAAAATACGAACGAAGCCACAGTTCCCGTCCAAGAACGTCGTGACCAAAGCTTGACCCTCTTAAATAATTGTTGTCTTTTATGTTTAACTTTATTTTTATTATTTTCAATTGATTCCTCAAATATAGCTAGCAATGAAAGATTCAAAGAATCATTCGATCTTCTATATACCGCATAAATACTTTACAGTAGAATTTGAATCATAAACACATCCACATGCAGAGAGGTAAAACAGAACCAAAGTCGAACCTAATAATCGAGTTGATTAGGCTGATCTCTTTTTCATTTAAACCGGAACAAATCGTGTTATTCATATTCTTCTATTAAATTTGTAATTTTGCATATATAACACACTACTTTTGGAATATTTTATACTGAAATAGTGTTAAATTGGATCTTATTAGTTTAGATATTCACTATACTCAAACTCGGTATAAATTTTTTATCATCGGACAATATTCATATTTCTTTTATTTTCAAAAAAATATATTTATCATCGGCAAATCGGATTAGATAACGTGTCGCATGTGTATTTTTCATTATTCGGCATGTTATTCTATTAGCCAAATTATACGTACAGTATCTTAAATATTCTACACTAGTACTGATATATTTGACCCAATTGGGATCATATCTTATTTAAAATAACCAAACATTCGATCCAAGACACTTAAATGCTTAGATACTTGAGTTGTATAATCTCTCTCTCTCTCTCTCTCTCTCTCTCTCTCTCTCTCTCTCTCTCTCTCTCTCTCTCTCTCTCTCTCTCTCTCTCTCTCTCTCAATATATGCTTCAATATATCCAAATATCATATCTGAAGTATTCAACGTATATTTTAACCTTTGGAGGGTAATGAGTCGGACAAAAAATTTCACTGGATGTCAATGATTTTCGTAGATTGATATAGATAATAAAAAAAAGTTGTACTACAACAAGATATCTAAAATTTCTAGAATACCCGATTATGTATGTAATGAGATGACACCATGACCCCATGTGTGGATTATGTTAGTTATGAGTCTATTTGTAGCTATTGATACTTGATAATAATATGATCCTCCATATAATTATAAGGAAATTCCCAACAAGAGAAAAAGTAAATAAGTTGATATGATGAGAATTGTGAAAGTGATACAATGGAAGACAAGTGGGTGAAATTAACACACAGACCAAAGAAACTAAGTCATGAGAAATGTTTGAAATGGTTAGAGGTCGGCCTCATGACTTCTCTTATCTTCATATATGGTCTAACTATTATCTCTCACAATATCTGTATATGGTCCTCGTCAGATTTCACTCATTTGTTTTTGAGAAATCATACAATACTAAATATTATTGGATTGTGCTACGTGCGAATTTCTTATTGCTCAATGTTTACAATTATTTGTAAACATAGGAAGCCAATTTTGTGTTTGGATGGCAATTGATCGATCGATGTGAGATTTAAGCTGTGACATCTTGGTTGTATATATTAGTAACAACATTTGATTGGGAGTTAGTTCTTAAAAAAAAAAATCAAATTGAGTAAATCTGTCGACCTAAACCACATAAATTTGTTTTTTCTTTTCAACAAATGTGTTATCCTGATGCGTGTCGATAATTTTTTTAAATATTTTCACGTTCGAATCCGACGAATTTGTAAAAAGCTTATCCAAAAAGGTGAACATTCAGATAAAGCAACATTATATTTGGTGGATTCACCAGATATTAGGAAAAAGGTATTTAATTAAAAACAAATAGTTAGTATTTGGGAGGGGTGCTTTATCCTTAATGGTTTTAAAATTTGAGAATGAATATTTAAGACCATTAGTTCAACTCCACTTAAGAATGGTGATTTACGTCTTAAATGTAGTATTACCAACGGTTGGTTTCAGACATTGAAAAATATGTCAATGAAAAATATGTAATTGTCACAGTTTATCCAAAAAAATAGTTAGTACGGGTTTTTATCGCATTCAATTAAAACAATGTTAAGAAGATTTCACATGTACATTCATTACATTATTAAGTATGAAGTTCATAACTACAATATTACAAGTACAAAATAATTACCAGAATTTAAAATATGCATTTGAAATGATCATCTTATTTTGCTTATATACTTGTGAAACAATTTGTTATATAAAACAAAAACTATAAGCACCTATATCTTAGAAATTGACTAGGGGTGGGCACGGAGCGGGTATCCAAAAAATATCCGGTATCCGTGATCCGCTCTGTGAATAACGGATAGTTGTTTTTCCGATCCGATCCGATCCGTGAATTTTCGAATATCCAAAAATTCGGATATCCGACTTTTTAAAAAATATCCGCGAATATCCGATCTGATCCGTTATATATCAAATATCTGAATTTTTTTAAATAGCCGTGATCCGATCCGTTATAGTTTTAATTATTATTTAATTATTTAATCATAATAAATATTAAATACTTAGCAAAAAAATAAATAAATTCAATACAATTATTTCCATTTGTACATCTATAATAACAAAAGATAATAATTAATCATATACATTAGATATGAATTTTATATTATAATATATGTAACGGATCGGATCAGATATTCGGTTTTTCTAAAATGATATTTGTGATTTGCTTTGTTTTTTACGGATACTTAAATTTAGTATTTGCTTTGCTTTGAAATTTTACAAATATCCAAATTTTTCGGTTCGGATCGGAACGGATAACGAATCGAATCGGATCTAACGGATTTTTTGCGCAACCCTAAAATTGACCATAAATTTTACTGAAAAGGCTACATACACGTACGTCATTAATTTAGTGTAGGCCTTAATCAAAATCTATGACTAAAATAAAGAAGAAAAAAGAATGATAGAAGAAAATAGAAATCTAAAGCGTGCAAGAATCATAAAATATTATTATGGGCTCCAACTAGAAGATCACTTGTTAGCAAAAGAAGAAAATACAGAGAGAGGTCACTTTGGAAACTTAACAATGGCGAACAAAAGGACAAACTATGCCACGTCATCCCTATTTCCCTCCACCACACGTGCCTTTATGTCTTTTCCTCTATTTTCTTATTAAAAAAAAACATTTCCGATAATTTTCTTTTCATTTTCATTTTTTTTGTTTTTGTCATATCAGTTTTTCTTTTATAAATAGAGTATTTTTCTTCTTCAAAACTTCCAGTTAACTCATACATAGAAAAACGTTAAATAAGCCAAAAGAAAGAAGAAAAGATTTAACATTGATAAGTTTTGATCTAGAAATGGAGTGGAGAGAAGGTTACTTAGATGTGATCTTGGTGCCTCTAGGGCTAATGACATATGCAGCTTACCATGTCTACTTGTGGCACAAGTTACGTACAGAACCTCTTACTACCATTATCGGCACCAACTCTAGAGCTCGTCGTTTCTGGGTCGCTTCCATCATCAAGGTAAATCTTCAACTTCTTATATAAAGCTATATACGTACACAAACATAAATATGTGATGTGTTTGATTGATTAGGACAACGACAAGAAGAACATCTTGGCTGTTCAAACGTTGAGAAACTGCATAATGGGATCGACTTTAATGGCAACAACATCGATCCTCCTCTGTGCGGGTTTAGCTGCGGTTATAAGCAGCACTTATGCAATAAAGAAGCCTCTAAACGACGCTATTTATGGAGCTCGCGGAGAGTTCATGGTGGCTCTCAAGTATGTCACAATCCTTACCTTCTTCCTCGGCTCCTTCTTCTCTCACTCTCTCTCGATTCGATTCATCAACCAAGTGAACATACTCATCAACACTCCTTTTCCTCCGGAGGAATTGGAGAAGGAGATGATGATGACGGGGGAGGAGTACGTGGCGGAGTTGCTAGAAAGAGGGTTTGTTTTGAACACGGTGGGGAATCGGTTGTTTTACGCGGCATTGCCTTTGATGCTTTGGATATTTGGACCGGTGCTTGTGTTCTTGTGCTCGGTCGTGATGGTTCCACTTCTTTACAATCTTGATTTCTTCTTCTTTGGTAAAGAAAGAAGAAAACTCGATAAGAAACCTAGTTTTGGATCTGTGTAGAATCGGGTTTAAGTTACTAGACCAAGTGATTATCTTCCTTTGACCCCAATAAAAAAAAGTGATTATCTTCCTATTAGTCGACGACGACTACTAGACGCATGGGATCAAAGATTAGCAAGTTTCGATTTATGATTTTTCGGTTAAAAGAAACTTCTAATTATTATGCGTGTGGTAATATAATTATCATAAGTTGATTAGGGTTTGTTGAGCGTTAGATGATCAAAAGAGTATGAATGTACATAAGAACTTTAAGATATTATGGAGTATGTGTGTTGTGTGGTTTAATGTGTCATGGTTTGTTGAGCGTTATTATTGGCATTTCCATGTGGGTGACTTTATAACGTATACGTCTATATTATATATGTACGTTTGTTTTCTGTTTGTGCTTTCTAATTCACGTGACATACGACGAGCAAGAAATGTGCCAAAAAATGTGATGTATACATATTTATTCCGTGCATTAATGTCTCTCTTTAGTTAGTTGTTATATGTGTTAGGAACCAGTCGTCACGATGCCTATATAAATCCTCCAAAGGCAACGTAGAAATATATCTACACGGCTGTTTTTCTCATGTGTAGTATGAAACAAGAATGTTTAAAACTCGTTTAGGGAAGTCAATTCAGATTATATATGATCGGTTGGACTAAGTAGAACTTTAGGGTTTTAATCAGTCTAATCGAGTTTTGGAAGCTCAGGTTGGGACAACATTAAAATTGTTTGTTAGTGAACTCTCTTTATTTATTTTTGGGTCAAATTGTGAACTCTGTTTTTCATTTGGTTTTTTTCCTTAAGATTTTTAATTTACCACTACAAAAAAGAGTGCATATTTCAGACGGAATTTCCGACGGAAAAAATTCTCTCGGAAATTTCCGACCGAATTCCGACGGATTTTTGAAGAATTTCCGAGGAAAAACAACCCCTCAGAAATTCCTCTATAATTTTCGACGGATTCCCGTCTGTCGGAAAATCGTCGGAATTTTTTGAATTTTCTGAGGGATTTCCGACGGATTTCTCAGGACTGTCGGCAAATATATCCGTTGCCCTCCTAGCCGTTAATGTATCCGTTGGTTTAGCCGTTGCAATTTAAAAGTCCTCTGAAATCCGTCGAAAATTTCGTCTATATATTCTCCATCCCCCATTAACATTTGATGAAACCAAAACTACAAACAATACCAACAATAATGTCTTCAGATCCTTATGATTATTTTCGTTCATGGATGGACAAACCTAGATACGATGAAGAGACAGACAAACTTACAGAAGAGTTCAAAGAAGGGCTTAGGCAATTCATGTCATTCGCTTCAAACCAGGACATAACATTACAAACAAGTATTATGTTATGCCCTTGTCCAAAATGTCGGAATTATAGAAATCTTGATGTTACTTTAGTTAGGAGGCACTTGTTTAAGAATGGATTTATGCCAGGTTATAAGATATGGTATGCACATGGAGAGAGTGAGTCAATGGTAGTACTAGTGAACAATATATTCCGGATAGTGTAGAGGAACCATCGGTGGATGTAGACGTAGGTACATTTCAGATGGTGAACGATGCGTTTAGGGAAAATGCACCGTCGTTCGTTCATGATGGAGATAGAGCAGAGCAACCAAATTTAGAAGCCCGGAGATTCTTTGATATGTTAGATGCAGCTAATATGTCGTTGTACGATGGTTGTAAGAAAGGTCATTCACCAATATCAGCTGCAACTAGGTTGATGGGTATAAAGACGGATTGGAATTTGTCTAAGGGTTGTGTTGATGCGATTACTGATTTTGTGAAAGAAATTTTACCGGAAGATAATCTTTCACCAGCTTCGTACTATGAGGTGCAGAAACTTGTAGCTGGACTTGGCCTACCATATCAAGTGATAGATGTGTGCAGTGATAACTGTATGATATATTGGAGGGAAGACGAAGGGCGCACTTCATGTCGATTTTGTCGTAAACCTCGGTATCAAGACACCAGTGGAAGAGTTCCCATACCATATAAATGGATGTGGTATTTGCCCTTAGCAGAGAGGTTGAAGAGGTTGTATCAATCAGAGCGTACAGCGGGATCAATGAGATGGCATGCAGAACATACATCAGACAGTGTAATTGCACACCCTTCGGATGCAGAAGCATGGAAACATTTTCAGTCAGTGTATCCGAGCTTTGCGTATGAGCCAAGGAACGTTTATCTCGGTTTATCTACAGATGGTTTCAATCCTTTTGGGAAGCATGGGAGGCAATACTCATTATGGCCAGTTATCGTGACACCTTATAATTTGCCGCCATCGTTGTGTATGAAACGAGAGTTTCTTTTCCTCACCATTCTTGTTCCTGGGCCAGATCATCCTAAGAAAGCACTTGATGTGTTTCTCCAGCCATTGATTTATGAGTTACAAATGTTATGGGAACATGGTGTAGAAGCTTTTGATGTTTCAACTAACCAAAATTTCAACAAGCGGACGGTGCTTATGTGGACTATAAGCGATTTTCCAGCCTATGGTATGTTATCGGGATGGACAACGCACGGCCGGTTATCTTCTCCGCATTGTGGAGATAACACCAACGCGTTTCAGCTGAAACATGGACGTAAAACGTGTTGGTTTGATTGTCACAGACGTTGGCTACCTGAAGATCATCCTTATCGTTGGAACACCACATTATTTACAACAAACAGACAAGTCTTTGACAGTCCACCTCCTGAGTATAGTGGCGAGGATATTTTGACCCAGTTACGTGATTTTGGTGCTGAGAAGACAGCGGTGTGCGGTGGTAATGGGCATGAAGTCGTTGATGGATATGGCGATCTTCACAACTGGCACAAGAACAGTATTTTCTGGGATTTGCCATATTGGAAGGATCTTTTGTTGAGGCACAATCTAGATGTCATGCATACGGAGAAAAACTTTTTCGATAATCTCATGAACACCGTACTTAATGTTCAAGGAAAGACAAAAGACAATTTAAAGTCTAGATTGGACTTACCTGATATATGTTCTCGAAGAAAGCTTCATGTCATGCCAAATGGGAAAGCACCAATCCCTCTATTCAGATTAGATGCGCCTTCGAAAGAAGTGTTCTTAGAGTGGATTATGAAGGAAGTCAAATTTCCGGATGGCTATGCATCTAATCTCCGTAACTGTGTGAATATGGGAGAGGGGAAATTTCAAGGATTGAAAAGCCACGATTGTCATGTCATTATGCAGCGCCTCCTTCCATTTGCTTTTGAGCGTCTTCTACCACAAAACGTACACAAAGCAATTGCAGGTATATTATTACATAATTTAATTTTCTAAATATGTAATTTAATTACCATTTAATTATCATCTATCTTAACATTTTTTTTTTTAATACGCAGCAATAAGTGTGTTTTTCGAGATTTATGCTCAAGAACACTAACGGCAGAAGGAATACAAAACTTGGAGAAAAATATACCGGTCATTCTATGTAACCTTGAGAAGATTTTCCACCGTCTTTTTTTGATGTTATGGAACATCTTCCAATTCATCTCCCTCGGGAATTAGCACTTGGCGGTCCTGTTCAATATCGATGGATGTATCCTTTCGAGCGTTACATGGGTACTCTCAAGAAGAAAGTGAAAAATTTGGCAAGAGTCGAAGGTTCTATTGTAGCTCAGAGCATCAATGAAGAAACGACACACTTCTCTGAATATTATTTCCCAAAACATGTCCAAACAAAGACCCGGAAACCTGCTCGACACGATGACGGTGGTGAGAGACCTTTTTACCCAGTACAAGTTCCTAATTTATTTTCACAAATCGGTCGATTAAGTGGAAAATCGAAGAAGCGAAGGCTAACGGAGGAGGAGCATCAAGACTTGCACATGTACCTAATGACAAACTGTGAAGAGCTTATACATTATGAGAGGTATTATTTTCGAGTAAGAATGTTAATTTTAAACTTTTATTTAACATTTGACATAAATAATTTTTATATTAATTAATTTTCAGGATTTACTTGGATCAAGTACGCCTCGCATATCCATTAATGATGGAGGATGATGTTCAAAAACTTAAGCACAATGAATTTTCTCATTGGTTGAAATTCTACGTAAGTTCAAGTTAATTTATCCTACCAAAACCATATGTACGAGTGGAAGAAAAGGTGGAGGAAGGGTATGACAAAGCCGAAGGATATGGAACCAAACATTTGGGTGGATTTTATCAGATATTGGAGTTTGGAGAGTACGCAAGCGATTTCCTCACAAAACTCGAAGAATCGTAAGAGCGAGCGAGGTGGAAAAGGAATAGCGACCCATAATGCGGGTTCTATTTCTTTTAGACGACACGAAAGGAGAATGGTAAAATTTTAAAAAAAAAATTTTAATAATTAATTTTTAGATTTATAACTTTTTCGTGTAGGCGAAAAAGAAGGGAGTTGAACCGGATTGGCTAGAAGTGATGGAAGAAACGCATACTAGCAAGCAAACCGGACAAATTCAAGATGCGGTTTTCCAAGAGCGGATCGAGAAGATCAAGCTTCGGAAGATGGAGCGGCTTACGCAACTCTCCCAAGATGGCTCATCGTCTACAGTCGATTTACCTCGGGACGAAATCAAACGCTTATGCCTTGAGGTATTTTTTAATATTACTAAATATTTTATTAATTTATTTTTCATTGATGGTATATACTTATTCTCTCTTTTTTTACGTAGGAAATTCCCTTAATCAAGGGTCGCAGACCCGGTTTAGGAAACTTGCCATCTCGAGAAGAGAGTATGTCTTCTTCGGTGTTTCCCCGAGACACTAAACTTATTCAACAAATTGTAGAACTTAAGGAAGAAAATGTTCAGCTTAAGGAACAATTTGCTGAGACCCGAGCGACACTCTCCCAACTCCAAACATTCCTCGCGTCTCAATATCCGGAATCGTTTCCCCCGCCTCAAATGTGATTTATTTTAGTTTTTTTTTTTAAATTATGTTTTGTAATATTTAAAAACAATTAACTTTATGATTAGAATAATTTTTAAAACTAATTTTATTATAATTTCTTTTAATTATTATGAAATTTATAAATTAATAATAAATATAAATTATTCAATAAAATTATTAAATTATTAAATTAATTAATTCACGAGGTCCTCGGAAATCCGTCGGAAAAGGGGCCCTCGGAAATCCGTCGAAAAATGGATCCCTCGGAAATCCGTCGGAAAAGGGGCCCTCGGAAATCCCTCGGAAATTTGTGCCCTCAGAAATCCGTCAGAAGTTCTCGAAATATCATGTTCGTCGGAAATTCCTCGGAAATGACAGTTCTTCGGAAATCTGTCGGAAATTAGTTTCCTCGGAAATCCGTCAGAAATTTCCGACGGATTTGAGTTTCCGACCATCTCAAACCGACGACCATATTTCCTCGGAAATCCGTCGGAAAAGCCCTTTTCCGAGGGCTTTCCGACGAAATTTTCCCTAGGAAATTGACTGTTTTCTTGTAGTGTACACTACAAGTGTTTACAATTTTAGCGATGGAAATTTCTGTGACTAAAGCCTTATTTTAATTGTTTGGGACAAATTTGAATAGACACACATGGCCAATGAATAATGTTGTTGTAACTAAACGATAGTGGCCAATAACTTATAAAATAACACACATGGCCAATGAATAATGTTGTTGTTAACTCTCTCTCAGTCATTGAAAACGAGCAAGGACAAGACGTATTTGAAGAGGATCAAATCTCTGCTACGGTCTCAAACTATTTCCAGAATATCTTCACTGCGGGTTCTGGAGAAGATTTTCAACTGGTGGAGGAAGCTACCCAGCCTCGTATCTCTGCAGCAATGAATCAGTCACTCACATCAATTCCCACAATCTCCGAAATCGAAGAAGCTATGCTCTCAATCCATCCCGACAAGGCACCCAGGCCCGACTGTTTCTCTTCGGGTTTCTACCATTCCTTTTGGGATACTATCGGAAAGGATGTGACTCGAGAAGTACAATCTTACTTTGAGGGCAGTCCCCTTTGTTCTCAACTTAATGAGACACATATCTGTCTCATTCCGAAGGGTTTAGCTCCAAAGAGAGTGTCGGATTATAGACCTATAGCGCTCTGCACCGTGCACTACAAAATCATTTCTAAGATTCTCACGAAGAGGCTCCAACCTCTACTGCCGAACTTAATATCCAACCACCAATCTGCATTTGTTCCAAATCGGGCTATTTCGGATAACGTTCTTATCACTCACGAAATACTCCACTTCCTCCGCACCTCAAAAGCAAAGAAATATTTCTCTATGGCCGTGAAGACGGACATGAGCAAAGCTTACGATAGAATAAAATGGAGTTTCCTCAAAGCTGTTCTCGCAAGATTTGGATTCAATGAGAAGTGGATTTCATGGACTATGGGATGTCTTTCCTCGGTTTCATTCTCCTTTCTTATCAATGGCACACCTAGCGGAAAGGTACAACCTACAAGAGGCCTTCGCCAAGGAGATCCACTCTCCTCTTATCTCTTTATTCTTTGCACGGAAGTCTTGTCAGGACTTTGTAAGAATGCTCAAGAAAGTGGTCTTTTGCCCGGAATCAAAGTGGCACGTGGTAGCCCTTCTATCAATCATCTCCTCTTCGCGGATGGCACGATGTTCTTTTGTAAGACTAATTTCGCCTCTTGTTTAGCTCTCACCTCCATATTAGACCGTTATGAAAGAGCTTCAGGCCAATGTATCAACCTAGCTAAATCGGCAGTCACCTTCTCCTCTAAGACGCCTATAGATGTGAAAAACGGAGTGAAGAGCTCACTAAGAATAGAGAATGAAGGGGGCATTGGGAAATATCTCAGACTTCCCGAGCATTTTGGTAGGAGGAAGAGGGATATCTTCTCATCCATTCTTGATAGAATTCGTCAAAGAGCGCATAGTTGGTCATTTAAAAATCTCTCCGGAGTCGGGAAGCAAGTTCTTCTCCAATCCATCTTGTCGGCAATGCCAATTTACGCCATGACTTGTTTCAAACTACCCATCTCCCTTTGTAAGCAAATACAATCTCTACTTACGCGGTTTTGGTGGGATGAGAAGCCGGATAAAAGGAAAATGTCATGGGTTTCTTGGGAAAAACTCACTAAACCAAAATACGCCGGAGGTCTCCGTTTCCGGGATATAGAATCATTCAATGACTCTCTCCTCGCCAAACTGAGTTGGAGAATCCATCACAACCCCGACTCACTGCTAGCAAGGGTGTTACTTGGAAAATATTGTCATTCTACTCCTTTGCTCAAGGTCTCTTCCTTCCTCGGCCTCACATGGTTGGAGGGGTATCTTAATCGGTCGTGACCTATTACGAAAGGGATTGAGATGGAGTATAGGCGATGGCACAACCATACCAGTCTGGGAGAGGCACTAGTTATCCACTAAAAACCCTCACGCTCCTATAGGCCCCCCAACGGCAGCAAACTTGCAACTCAAGGTGAGCGATCTAATTTCCCCAACATCCAAAGAATGGAACGTATCAGCTATACGAACCCATTTACCTCAGTATGAGGACATTATCCGGCTATTGGTTCCTAGCTCCAATCCTATGAGTGATTCACTCATCTGGTTACCGGAAAAGTCGGGTCTTCATTCGTCTAAACAAGGTACGCTCTGCTTCAACACAAACCAGAAACAGATCTGAGCGAGTTTAACTGGAAACCATGTATTTGGAACTTGAAGACGGCTCCTAAAATTAAGCAATTCATGTGGAGAATCGTCAACAAAGCCCTCCCTGTTAGTTACAATCTAGCACTTCGAGGAATCACAGTCTTAGACAGCCTGTGCAAGCGATGTAATCAACAAGAAGATGAGCTTCACCTTTTATTCTCTTGCCCATTTGCTTCCAGAGTATGGGAGCTGGCCCCTGCCCTATTCAAACCCCAACCAGGGAGTATCGAATCAACGAGCAAGCTTCTCCAAGAATGATCAATTTACCTCTAACCGGAATAGACTCGACTCCATTGTACCCTTGGTTGTTATGGAGTCTTTGGAAAACACGTAACCAATTAGTGTTTGAGAATCGGACGTATTCCGAAGAAGATACAGTGCTCAAGTCAATCAAAGAGGCAAGGGATTGGCACCAAGCTCAGCTTCAGAATTCAACTCTGACTAAGTTTGTTCCACCTCCACCAACTCACAGACTTATCCCTAATGCCGCTGAAGGATTTGTCGACGCAACCTAGAATTCAAGTACAAAAGGATGCGGAATGGGGTGGGTCTTCACGGATGCAGAACAAGCTCCTCTGTTTAAGGACTCCGACCATCGGCAACAAGGGAAGCTGGCATACACGAGTTGAGAATGTTCTCCGACTCCCAAGTTCTTATTTCCCATATCAACTCGGGTAATTCTACCATCGAGTTAAAGGGTCCTCTCTATGATATTAGCCTCTTAAGTCTATCTTTTGAAGCTATTTCCTTTACTTTTATTCCTCGCAAAAACAATTCAATTGCCGACTCTCTAGCTAAGTCGGCTCTTTTATCAGGTTGTAATTCTTCCTCTGATGGAGTGTAACCATCTTTTAATATAAATCCATTTTGCTCAAAAAAAAAACTTATACGTGACCATCTGTTGCCAACTAGCCACAGATTGGTAATACACAAGTTCCATGGCTAATAGCCACTAATTTGCAACTGATAAATTAATGGCCGAGTGGCAGATAAAAAAAAAAGGATCAAATTTTTGTTTTTTCAACAGAAAAAAAACCCTAGATAAACAGTGTTACGAGCATGTCACGAAACAAAGGCAGATGACTTTCGTTAAGAAGTGGCCACTATTTTTTGGTGCCTAATTATTGGATATGTTTATCAGTTTATGGTATCTAAACTTCGATTGATACACTGATTTTTTTTTTAATACTTAGCTTTAAAATTTTAAAAGGGACCAAGAAAATGTGAATATAATTAATATCAAAACTGTAAAAGGTTTTTTCTCTTATGAATAAGAGAATAAGAGAAGGAATTGGTGTGTCTTATTCCATAGAGAACAAAGGTATATATATGATACAATTGCTTGGGAGGAGTAATAACTTGGAGAAGAATTCTAACTTGGAAAACAAGTTAGAACCTTCTAGATTATGGGTTTCTAATGGGCATCCACTAATTGGGTTTATAACACTCTCCCTTGGATGCCCATTATAGCAAAAGTAATCCTAATACGCATAAGATGCTGCCTCATTAAAAACCTTACCAGAAAAACCCATAACTTTGTGCTTCGTTTGCTTGGTAGAATGTGCTTCGTTTTATCGCCTTTGATGTATCATTCCTTGAGTTGTGTTATGCAAGCTGCATTATCTTCATACAGAACTGTTAGAGCTTCTTTTCCCGTAGATATACCGCAATCTTCTCGTATGTGCAAGATTACAGATCGTAAACATACGCATTCGCGACTAGCTTCATGTATAGCTAATATCTCTGAATGGTTGGAAGAGGTAGCTGCGATAGTTTGCTTCATCGAACGCCAAAAACTGGTTGTTCCGCCTCATGTGAACACATATCCTGTTTGTAATCGAGCAGTATGTGGATCAGATAAAAACCCTGCATCTGCAAAACCAATTAAGTCTTCCTTTGACGTGTTAGAAAATAATAGACCCATATCTTTTGTACCCTAAAGATATCGAAATATATGTTTAATCCCATTCCAATGCCTTTGAGTTGGACATGAGCTAAATCTTGTCAACAAATTTACCGCAAATGATATATCGGGTCTCGTATGGGTAGCAAAGTACATCAATGTTCCTATTGCACTTAAGTATGGTACTTTAGGACCAAGAATTTCTTCATTATTTTCCCTGGGACGAAAGGGATCTTTTTCAACATCAAGTGCTTTTACAACCATAAGACTACTCAATGGGTGCGCTTGATCCATATAAAACTTTTTAAGCACTTTTTCAGTGTATGTTGTCTGGTGCACTAAGATTCCACTCTTAAGATGCTCAATTTGCAATCCCAAGCAAAATTTCGTCTTTCCAAGATCTTTTATCTCAAATTATTTCTTCAAATATTCCACTGTTTGTGAAATCTCTGCAGGAGTCCCGATAATGTTTAAATCATCAACATACACTGCAATGATAAAATACCCTTGCTCAAATTTCTTTATAAAGATGCATGGAGTGACGAGGTCATTCTTATAACTTTCTCTTAACAACTATTCGCTAAGGCGATTATACCACATACGTCCTGATTGTTTCAATCCATACAGGGATCGATTCAACTTTATACAGTACTGTTCTCGAGAACTAGAGTTCGCTGCTTTTGGCAGTTTAAATTCTTCTGGGACTTTCATATAAATTTCATTGTCCAATGGTCCATATAAATATGTCGTGACTACATCCATGAGGCGTAAATCAAGTCTTCTTTTATTGCCAGACTGATAAGGAACCTGAAAGTAGTTGCATCCACCATAGGAGAATATGTCTCCTCATAATCAATTCCATGTCTTTGTGAGAAACCTTGTGCAACTAGACGTGATTTGTATCTTACAATTTCAAAATTTTCATTCTTCTTTCTCACAAAGATCCATCTATGTCCCACTGGTTTTACACCTTTAGGTGTACGGACTACTGGTCCAAACACTTCTCTCTTTTCTAGAGATTTTAATTATGCCGTTATAGCTTCTTTCCATTTGGCCAATCATCTCTTTGTGTACACTCTTTAACAGAATTTGGTTCATGATCCTCTTTTTCATCCATAACATCAACTGCTACATTGCATGCAAAAATATCATCGACGTCGATTTGCTTTCGGTTCCATTTTATTCTTGACATGACAAAATTAATTGAGACTCTTCATTGTCAGATACCTGAATTTCTTTATCAGTCATATCTAAGGTCTCTTCTAGAGATCCTTTAAAAGGGTTAGATTCCTCGAATTCGCCATTATCAACTTTTGCTCCTTTTCTTTTCCGAAGATTCTTATCTTTGGAACCAATAGGTCTACCACGCTTCATGCGTGCCATAGACTCACTAGCAGTTTGATGTTGTCCTTCTAGGACATCAATTCTAACTGGAGCATTTACAACTGGTATATGTGACTTGGTCACTCTCTTAGGGTCAGTAAATGCGTCTGGCAATTGATTTGCTAATCTTTGTAGATGGATTATCTTTTGTACCTCGAAGTCACATTCTTTGGTACGAGGATCAAGATGAGATAATGATGTTTCATTCCATCTAATATTCTTTTCCAGCTGTTTGTTTTCTCCCCCCAATGTTGGAAAACAGACTCGTTAAAATGGCAGTTTGCAAATCGAGCCTTAAATAAATCCCCTGTAGATGGCTCAAGATACTTAATTATCGAGGCGGATTCATATCCAACATATATCCCTATCTTTCTTTTGAGGACCCATCTTAAATCATTGTGGTGGAGCAATTGGAACATATACTGCACATCCAAAAGTTTTTAGATGGAAAATATTTGGTTCCTGCTCCAAAACCATTTGTGATGGGGAGATTTGATGGTTACTTGTTGGCCTGATGCGAATCAATTCTGCTGCATGTAATATAGCATGTCCCCAAGCAGATATTGGGAGTTTGGATTTCATTAGTAATGGTCTAGCAATCATCTGTAAACGTTTGATTAATGATTCGGCTAAACCATTCTGCGTATAAACATGAGTTACAGGATGTTCAACATTTATCCCAATAGACATGCAATAGTCATTAAATGTCTGAGACGTAAAATCACCAGCATTATCAAGGCGAATTGCCTTTAAAGGAAAATGTGGTCGTAAGCTTATCACTTGAGCAAGTAACCTCGCAAACGCCAGGTTGTGGGTTGATAACAAGGATACATGTGACCATCTAGTCGATGCGTCAATCAGAACCATAAAGTATCTAAAGGTTCCACATGGTGGGTGAATCGGCCCACAAATGTCTCCTTGTATGCGTTCCAGAAAACCGATAGATTCAAAAGTTACTTTGGCTGGTGAAGGCTGAATGATCAATTTGCCTTGTGAGCAAGCAGTACACGTGAAATCATTAGCAAGAATCTTCTAGTTCTTTAATGAATGTCCACGTGAATTATTGATTATCTTTCGCATCATTGTTAATCGGGATGGCCTAACTGGTCATGCCAAACCAATAAATTTTCAGTAAATTTTTGGTTTACTATAGCATTTGTCTCAATTGTACTAATCTTAGTGTAGTACATTCCGGTGGAGAATGCTAGCAATTTCTCTAAAGTACGTTTGGTACCTTGGGTAGTATTTATTATTTGAAGGTATTCAATATTTTCTTCACTCATAGTCTCGATATGGTATCCGTTCTTATGAATATCTTTAAAGCTCAATAAATTTCTTTGAGACTGGGGGAATATAATGCGTCAGTGATTTCTAATCGCGTTCCCATATGCAACAATATACTTGCTCTTCCAGAGCCTTCAATTATCTTTGAGCTATCCAAAATAGTACTCACACTAGCTCTTTTCATTGTTAAATGAGAGAAATATCTCTTGCTTTTCAGAATGGTATGAGTAGTTGCACTGTCTGCCAAGCATAATTCTTCACGATTCATTGCTAATTGAACTTGAGCAGTATTCATGTTCTTCAAACAAATAAAAACATAAACATAAATTAACTTAAAAAAAAAAAAACTCAATAACTCAATAAAATAACTCAAATTTAATCATGTCTCAAAACACATTAAAACATTAAAACCAGGAAATGGAAATCAAAGCCAAAATAATAAATAAAATGATAATACTTTATAATTAAATTTAGTGGCTAGTTATTTCCTTCAGAGACAAGGAAATCAGCAACTTCCAGGGCAGCTTTATCACCAAAAAAATCATCAAGATCATAGTCTTTTTCGCCATCTTCGTACACGTGGTTTGTTTCAACATTTTTTCCCTTTTGTTTTAAGGATTACTGATAAAGCTCTACTCGATGCTTTGGTGTACGACATGTTTTACCCCAATGACCGCTTCCTCCACAGCGATAACATATACTTCCTTTTGGTTTTTCTTGTTTGTTACCAATTCTGTTTTCCCACTTCTGGTGAGAGTTTGAGTTCTTAAAAGAGACACTTCGGCCTCGACCTCGGCCATATACGTATCCACGTCCGCGTCCACGTCTGCAACGATCATATCCACGTCCATGATTGTGGCCACGTTTTTGACCATTTTTATTACCATGGTCTGCTTCTTTCTTGTATGATAACACATTCGCTTCAGGGAATGGTGCAGAACCAGTTGGACGTAACTCATTGTTTTTCATCAAAAGCTCATTATTTTGCTCAGCTACAAAGAGCGCAAAAATAAGTTCAGAGTACTTTTTATATCCCTTTTTCACGATATTCTGTCTGTAGCAAGGTTACTCGCGTGAAAAGTAGAGTATGTCTTTTCCAACATCTCATCATCGGAGATACTTTCTCCACACAACTTCAACTTGGAAGTGATTCTGAACATAGTAGAGTTATACTCAATAACAGACTTATAGTCTTGTAATCTCAGATGAGTCCACTCATAACGAGCTTTTGGTAAAATCACTGTTTTCTGGTGATCATACATTTCCTTTAGATTAGTCCAAAGGGTTTGTGGATCTTTCACTGTCGAATACTCAATCTTAAGGCCCTCATGGAGGTGAAGGCGAAGGAATATCATGGCCTTTGCCTTGTTTTGGGTTGTTGCCGCATTCTTTTCTTTGATAGTTTCACCGAGATCTTTTGCACTCAGGTGAAATTCAGCATCTAGCACCCATGATAGATAGTTGCTACCACTTATGTCAAGAGCCTCAAATTCGAGTTTTGTAAAATTCGACATGTTCATTGAAATAAGAAAAGTATGATTAAATATTACGTTCAGTGCAAAAACGAATTACAAATAAAATAAACAACCATATAATGAAATACTCAAGTCTATTTTGTAAGCGTTATTGGATCAACGGACATACACAAGTATGCAATCGAATAACAAATCTCATATATAGACAAATAAAGAAGTGAAAGATAAAGTAAAAACAGATTCAATTCATCAAAGGCGGTAGATAATTTTTGATGTTTTAATTAGTAGGAATATCAATTCATATAAAACAGAAGCATAAAAACGAATCGATTAAAACAATTGAATCAAGTTATATTTTATGCTTTGTAAAATCAATCGGTCAATATTAAACAATATTAAACGTAAACTAGTTGACATGGGTGATATCAAGGTGAAGCTTTTAGGTTAAATTATGAAGAAAAAAACATGATTATAATCTAATTAACAATAACTAAGCAGACATGTGAAATATCAAAGTTTTAATTAGCAAACAGATCAACTTTGGCAGACTTTATTTTAGTATTATCAACACATATAAAGCAAAAGTCAATTTACATTTAACAATTTAACAATTAACAGATCAATGAATTCATAAATTAAACTATCATGGTTCACTACCAACAATCGATGGTAAAATAATATTAGAGATGATAAGCATATGAATATAATTACTAAACAGTGAAGCCAACTTATGAACGTATCTTGGATTAATTAATTAATATATATGCATGATCAAGTGATGAAGTAATCAAGCGGAAATCATGAATTGATGAATGGACAAACAGTAACCAACTAATCGAATAATTTATCAATAGGTGAACCATAAATCATTAAGTAATTCCGTAATAACAGACAAAACGAATATTAAAGTATGTGACCATGGTTATGATTCGATCAACATACATATATGGATATGCTATCAAACGAATCATTAAGTCAAATAAACAATTGTATAATAAGAACAGTAACGACATAAATAGTAAAATAATCATGAGTCAAAGTGATAAACAATCAATATTAATAAAGATTCGTTTGTGTTATTCGATCAACAAACATACACTTGTATGATATCAACCAAATCACAAAGTCAATTGATGTACCTTAGTTTTAGATCGGATCGAAGATGGAAAAGAAAAATCGGCGGCTAGGGTTTATTCAGTGGCTAGAACTATTTGTGCTGATAACGTGTTATGAATAAGAGAAGAAGAGAAGGAATTGGTGTGTCTATTCCATAGAGAACAAAGATATATATAGGATACAATTGCTTGGAGATGAGTAATAACTTGGAGAGAAATTCTAACTTGGAGAACAAGTTAGAACCTTCTAGATTATGAGTTTCTAATGGGCATCCACTAATTGGGTTTATAACATTCTATTTTTTTCTTTAATTTGTTCTTTTTTGAACAGCTTCCTTCATTTATAAAAAGGATTCTTACACAGTAGCATTCGCAAAGAGACGTAAAGAGTTCTTTGTTATCGAGTCAAGATAAATGAAAACATAAAGGTAAAGTTTTGATATCTTGTAAGATGTTGTAGGCTTCTTTGATTTGTTCTCCTGCGTTGATGGCTGAAATGACATTGTTAAGTTCATGGGCTTCCAACTCAAAATCAATTGACAATGAGTGGATTAGCCAATGTCTCTTATATATTGGATCAAATTCTTTCCCACTTCAGATGTGGGACATTCTTCATATGTTAAGTTTCATGGGCTTTCAACTCAAAATTAATTGACAATTAGTGGAGAGGCCTAATCTCTTTATATATTAGTCACGTTCTTTCCCATTTTTCAGATGTAAGATTTTTTCTCTACAGACATTTTGTGCATCCGATTTGATGCAAATGCAGGTCCATCCTAGACTCAAAGCATTTGTAAGGGTTGCACGGATGGTCAAAGATTCTGTCGTTTGGGGGTTAAATTTTTTTTTGACTGTCTCGGTTCATTGCTATAGTCGAGGATTGATCATGGAAAATCCAACCCAGACTAGTTGCTTTAATATTTTCTCCCTAGACTAGAATGCATCTTGTGGTGGTTGTTTTCGATAAAAGGTATAAAATAACTTTAAGATTGAGAAGACTTAAAAAAAAAAGATCACAGAAAAAAGTAAAAAGTTTGAGGCTAAAATGAAATGAACCGAAATTTTTCAAAAGAAAATAAAATTGAATTTATTTCAAAGGTGAAAATATTTGTATCGAACCGAAATTAAATTGGTACAATCAAACAAAATAAATCTCTTTTTAAAAAAGATTGAATTTCGCGTATCAAAATTTTACTGAAATGTGTTTAATTATATATAAATAATATTTCATTTAATATTTTGTGTCGATTTGTGTATCTCTTTCTTGAATTCTTTTGTCTCCTGTTTGTAAATTCTGTTTTCAGAAATTTTTACATTTTTTTTTGTGTGCAAATCTTGTTTCATTCAAATTCATCCGGCCCAATAGCCCATTATAGTTTTGAGGCCCAAGTTGGCCAACTTATCTGCTTTATGGTTAGCAGAACGATTGATATACTGAAACTTAACCACACTGATCTGATTAGCACATTCGAATGTCGGCTAGAATGCCATGAATCTCCGATATCGGCAAGTTTTGATTGAGAGGTTGAATTAGGATCTGAAAGCCTGAATTGAAGATCACCGATCTATAGTGGCGAGCCGCCGCCTGGAGGAGTGCGGATCGCATCGCAATCACTTCGCAGCTAAAAAAATTCTTTTAAAATATTATGAAGCCACCACAAATATTATGGCAATTGCCATTTGTCAAGAAATTCTTACAAAAAATGTCATTTTCCCTAACTTCTTACAAAATGCCACTTTTTGTCTTCTAACACATTAAAAATGACAAATTTGCCCTCATATCTTATCTTCTACTCATCTTCTTTTTATCTTCCTCTTTTTTGAAAAACTAAATCTCTTCTCTCTCTTTCTTTTCTTCTTTCTCTCTCTTTCTCTCTTATTATTTATTTCTTTCTCCATGAAAATGGTGGGTGGTGGTGGTTGCCAGGGAAAATAATACAGTGCTGGAGATGGAGACAACTCTGGTGGTGGACGAAAACATAGATGGTGACGGAGGACGAAAACGGAGACGATAACGGTAACGAAGGACAAAAACGGAGACAGTGACGGAGGACAAAAACGGTGACAGAGGACGAAAATGGTGACTGTAACAGTGTTTGTGGACAACAACGGTGATGGAGGACGAAAACAAACACGGCGACAGTGACGGAAGACGAAAACGGTGACCGTAACGATGGTTGTAGACAAGACGATGATGATGGTTGTAGAAAAAATAGAGACGGTGACCAAAAACAGTGGTTGTATTAACAAAGAAGATGGTGGACATAAACAGAGACGAGAATATTACTATAAACAAAACAGGCAAGGACAACTACCATGACCTATCTTTTGACTTCCTCAAGAAAGGAAAATATGTCATTTCGCATGCATAAATAGTAAAATTGTGGCAGATTTTAAAAAGATTTTGTCATAATGACAGATTTTAAAAAAAAATTTAAAATGATGGCAATTGCCATAATATTCACAATTATTTTTGTCATTGTTAGAAAAAACATAGAAAATTGTTATTTAGTGCATATAAACCGTTGCTTGAAGCAACAACTTGCAGATTTTGTTTAGCTTAGAGATAGATGTAACGGATTTGACCCAACCGCTACATCAACATAGATATTGGAAGTTGAGAAGTCAAACTCTACCTTCATAATGTTCCATCTGAAAAGTTGATTGAAGCTATTTCCACGAATTTCACACCCAAAAGTTAAGGTATGAATTTCCCCAACATGTACATTTTCAAATGCTAAATCCATATTCTCGTATTATTTTTCAAGACGATTCGCTGTTTTTGTTTGGGAAGCCATCGAAAAGACAAGGAAGCTGCTATTACAGTGCGATTGTTGTTTTTAGTAGTCCAGCAGAAGCAAATCAAGCTTTTGAAAACATTGCTGGAGACTTGGGAAAGGTATTTTAGCTTCACCCCTCTAGTCATTTTCAGTATATGGAAAACAGATGAGTGATATATATAATACGTTTCCACGCATTTTCCTGACAGGATTCAGCGGGTTCGCCGCAAAAGCGGGTTTTTCTAAAGCCAAGTTCAGATTCAGGACCAAGGTTATACTTTCATGTGCGTAAAATGGTTGAAGATGATTCTGCTGAGGAAATATCTGCAACAAAGAGACGTTATCCAGAGGAGAAGAAGGCGAGTCGTACGAAACAGAAAGGAGAAACGTATTCTCTGATTTCCTTCACGTAGCTTCTCTGATATCTGTCTATCTGTCTATATGGAGAGCAGATAGACAGATAGACAGATATCAGAGAAGCTACGCGAAGGTTATATATATAATGAAGGAAATTGAAGATCTGAGCAGAGACTCAAAGCGAAGGATCAGATGATAGGCCACGTTAATGACTTAACCATGCATGGCCATCGAGTGTAGAAGTTCATTGCACTGTTTTTGTGTTTGATCATCATTGATGCCTTGATTAGCAAGAAAATGGTTTTTGCTAATTTAAAGGTTATAAGAAATCAGAGACTATAATATTCTTCCATGTTTGGTTGTAGGGTTTCACTATTTAATTCAAGAAATCAAAATATAAAACATGATTTTTGTATCTTGAAATCACTGCACACACCAAGTATTTAACATCCCCCTTTCAGTAGCTTCCTACAGCGCTTTGCATCTTTCATGTCTTCGAGTTCTTTGGATAGTTTTCTTTCCCCACATGGACACTCTCAAAGAGAGAACAACCCTTTTAAGGAAATAACCGGTACGACTAATCCGATAAAACCATATGAAAAACCACATTTCTAATTCTTATGTTATGACTTAAGAGATAGAGATGTTGCAGTCTACTTCGGCTTCTGCTATACTAAACTGTTATTGCTAGTAGCTTTCCGATAACTAATTAATGTCATTTCACAAATTGTGGACAACTCATAGATTTGTGGGAATCTGAGTTTTCCCATAAGAAAAAACTAGGGCTGGGCATATGGGTATTCGGGTCGGGTACAGGTTCAGGTTCTATCGGGTACAGGTTCTGTCGGGTATAGAATTTTTATACCCATACAAATTTTCGGATCGGGTACAAGTTCGAGTTTTTCGGGTACAGGTTCGGGTACAGGTTCGGATCTGGTCACAAATAATTATACCAAAAAAATCTGGTACAGGTTCGGGTACAGGTTCTTTTACGTTTAATTGTATTTAAAACTATTTTTTTCTCTAAAATCTACAAAAAATTAACCTATAAAATGAAAATATTTGAATAAAACACAATACAAAACGTTTAAAATACCAAATCTAAAATTTAAACTAGTTAAAAATGTGACAAAAAGTACCTAGTCCTGGGTATACGGATAATCGGGTCGAGTACAGGTTCGGGTCCTATCGGGTACAGGTTCTGTCGGGTCTAAAAATTTTATACCCATACAGGTAGCTATAAATTTTCGGGTCGGGTACAGGTTCAGGTTTTTTGAGTCGGGTACAGGTTCGGGTATTCGATACAGGTTTTTTTGCCCAGCCCTAGAAAAAACAATGCAGTTTAGTAAAGGAAAGAAGAGAACAAATTTTCTTCATTGATTCGAGGCTAGAGGGAAACTACAACGAGTTAATAGCTACGACTTAAAGGAAGTCAAACAGTCTTAATTAAAACATAAATCAAACCTGTCTTAAAACAGAAATTAAAGCAGCCATAAAACAGAAAACAAACCGGTCTTAATTAAAAGAGAAACTAAAATTAAGTAGGAAACACATAACTAGTTCTCGTGATGATTAAGGAGATGATTATCTCAGATAGCTTTTCTGCAAGCCGGACAGTGGGGTTTGGTCCAGATCCATTCAGCGAGACAATCTTTGTGAAAAACATGGCCACATTATTTCACCCCCAAACGCGTAGACACTTCGTTGGATAAATCTTCTTGACATATAGCACATGTGTCTGTCGCAACCTGCAGATTTTTTGCGTCTATCATAGTCGAAAATCTGGCAACTCATAGCTTTCGTCCGTCACGTATAACCAAATCCTTCGGCATCATTGTCGTGTACGTATGCAGCGACCTTAGCAGCAAGGGGGTCCCAATTTTGTTTTCTATAATCATGAAGATCGTAACGAATGTGCAGAAAGAGCTCATCTTGGGTATCTCCTTGCCATTTCTTCGTTACATGTTCGATACATGAGTCATACGGCGGGCCGGGAATTTGACTCATTAGTATGTCGTGACCGGATATGGGACGGAAAACGTACCGTTTGAAAATCGTGGTATCTACAATAAGAGTGCTCCGGAATGGTTCTGTTTGAAAACTTTTGAAATAGTACTCGTATTTCTCGATATGACCATCATGATACATTGCTCAAATCCCCTGCATGCATTAAAGATATTTTTAAAAATTGTAAGTATTCCAAAAATTTCTAAACCTCTAGAGGAAGATAAGAAAGAGAGAGAGATTACCTTACGAACAAGAGATATGAACATGGAGTCGTAACTGTGAACAGGGTTATGCTTTTATGCTACAAAATTTAGTTTTTTTTGGTTTTCGTTTAATATTAAATAATTTAAAGACAACCAATAGAAAAAGAGTGATAATATATATTTACATATAAATATTTTATCACATAGTAATTTCTTTCTTGACTGTCACTTAGCATATATATATATTAAATATAAATTGTACCAAATTAGCAAAATAAACTTTAAGCTGTAGACAACGTGGTCCCTTCAATTTCCATGCAGATTTCTTGTAATACCTCTTTGCTTGTGCAACAAGCCCTTCTGATGCCCTATTCTGCCACCACGTTATAGATCTTATCTCTAGAGTCTGCAACCACTAGTACTCAAAATTAGGTGTTAAAAAGAAAATGATGTGAGTTGGCATTAATTTATTGGTTAATCTTTTCCTCCTTCTGAGATGTGAGATGTCATTTTTTCTTTTTTTTTTGTGGGTTAGAATCATGTGCTGTATACATTTGATTTCAATGCTTTTTATTTTGGGTGACTGATGAAAACAGGTTCCATTAATTCCTATGTTGCAAGTGGGCAACCCTCATGGTTAAGTCATATTTTTTTATGCTGAGAAGTGTAGATTCCTGATCCCTTAGCTGTCTTTCATTATTTTGTTCATTTTTGGGCACTATCATGGTAAATAGGTCTAAGGATTTTGTATACACAATTGTTTGTTTGGGTTGCTATCGTGGGATGTTTTTTATAAGACTCTTTTAATGATGAAATAAATAAAACAACATATGCCCAAAAAAATTGTCCCTATCTCTATGTGCCTGGCTCCCCCAGTTAGTACGTCAAGCCTCTCTAAGGAAGAAAAAAATAATATGCATAATATATACATATATGCATATTGATCTTCTTTACCAAAAGTTTTGCATATATAAAATTAATTATGTACCAAAAGTCGGTGAGTCGACGTCAACCGATTCATTGAAGGGGGGATTTTGAACAAATTATGGCCAAATTTTAGACCAAAATTAAAAAGGCCAAATCTTGAGTGTTAAGCAGACGTATGTGTTGTAAACAAAAAAAAAAAAAAAAAAGCAGATGTGTGTATTATCAAAAGTTAAAATCTTTTTTACTATTTTGTTTTAGGGAGAAGAACAAATATATGGTACGCAGAAAATGAAAGGTTAAGTAGGACGATTACAAAAATAAACAGAAGATGATGGAGCAGAAAACAAAATAATAATAATCGACTTACTGATTCATACCTATTAAAGTCAAATAGAACGTATGTGTACCTCGTAGTTCAGTGTTTGGTACTCTTTTTACTTGGAGCTAATTTTGATCGCTTTTCTTAAAAATTAATGTATGATTTGCATGATACTTTTTTTTGGCTAAAAATTCGCGTGATACTTAGAGCATGATTCATGAACTTTTGTGGATTTTATGGACTGAAATAATATTAAAAATAATATTTTGGGTTGAATTTGGGTTGAAACATATCAGTGAGATGAGTCTGTTGATACAGTTCATGCGGGACACGTGTCACATTTTGACTGGACCGCGACAGAAAAAAATTCGTTGTGTTCCTCTGTTTCGGGAGTATGGGAGGTTTCAGTGAGAAGCAAGCAAAGGAAATTGCAGTCGTGCTTGAACGAAGTGGTCACCGGTTCTTCTGGTCTCTCCGCCGTGCTCCGCTGAAAGGAACGATTGGGCCTCCCAGAGAATTTACAAACCTTGAAGAGATCCTTAGAACGGACGAAGGAGACCGGGAAGATCATCGGATGGGCCCCACAGACCGCCGTGTTGGCGAATCCGGCGATCGGAGGATTCATGTCGCACTGTGGATGGAACTCTGGTTCGGTGTTCCGATTGCCACGTGGCCGCTTTACGATGAGCAACAAGTGAACGCGTTCGAGATGGTGAAGCACTACAAGAAAACGCGATTTTAGCGTCGAAAAATAGCGTCGAATTTGCGTCATAATTGTGTCGCTTGCGAAATTCGACGCTATTTAGGGATGAAATGATTTGACGTTAAATCGACGCTATATAGCGTCAAAGTTCCGTCTGTAGTCTGATATCGACGCTAAATCGACGCTATTTTAGCGTCGATTTAGCATCGAACATTTACCATCGAATTAGCGTCGAATATTGCGTCGAATTTGGTAGTAGGTGACACATTAAAAACGCGTTCACCTACCTATTTAGCGTCGGTTTTGTGCATCGCAAAAACGACGCTAATTAGATGCTATTTCGACGCAACTATATTTGATGCTAATTATTCGACGCAAAATCGACGCTAAACCACTGCTACAATCTCCTATATATACCGGCCCATCCTTAGACGAAGAAGCCATCGACAAATAGAAAAAAAAGTTTTAAAATTAAAAAAAAAATTCTAAATTTTGAAAGAAAAAAAATGGGTGATATATATCGACGTAAAGATGAAAATGGAGGGCTTTCAGAAGAGTTCCTCAACGGTCTTGAAATTTTCATGGCTCAAGCGAGTAGTGTGCCTACAATTCAACGGACCGGTTTCATGGTGTGCCCGTGTCGGAAGTGCAAAAATTCGAGGCCGCAGACAATTGATACAGTTGGTACGCATTTATTTAATAGAGGGTTTACACCTGAGCATTATGTTTGGCTTTATCATGGTGAGGGATATGAAGATGAAACTTCGGGTAGTACTAGTTACCAACCTATGGATCAGGGTTATTCGAATGAGCAATGTGATCAACATCAATTTGTTATAGAAAATGATCATGATGTCAGGTTAGAGCATAATAGGTTCAAAAAAATGGTAACCGATGCATTTCCTGGAGTTATGTCTACTCCTGATGTTGCTGAGGAACCCAATGTAAATGCAAATTTTTTTTATGATATGCTTGATTCTGCAAACCAACCAATCTATGAAGGTTGTTGGGAAGATCTATCTAAATTATCATTGGCATCTAGGATGATGACACTAAAGTCTGATCATAATCAATCTGAGAGTTGCATGGATGATTGGGTAGCTCTTCTAAAAGAATATTTGCCAGAGGGTAATCAAGCTGCTGAGTCATACTACGACATACAAAAACTAGTCAGTTTAGGATTGCCCTCGCAGATGATAGAAGTTTGCATTGACAATTGCATGATATTTTGGAAAGATGATGAAGTTCTACAAGAATGTCGATTTTACCACAAACCAAGATTTAAGCCCCAAGGAGCTGGTAGAAGTAAAGTGTCGTACCAGCAAATGTGGTACCTGCCCATAACAGATAGGCTACAAAGGTTATACCATTCGGAACGAACAGCTGCATCAATGAGGTGGCATGCGGAACATTCAACTATTAAAGGAGAAGTTCATCATCCTTCTGATGCAAAAGCTTGGAAACACTTCAAATCGGTACACTCTAATTTTGCTAAAGAGAAGCGCAATGTTTTCTTGGCCTATGTACAGATGGTTTTAGTCCGTTCGGTATGTCTGGCAGGCAATATTCTTTGTGGCCGGTTATATTGACACTTTATAACCTTCCGCCTGATATGTGCATGCAGAGGGAATTTTTGTTTTTGAGTATTTTAGTCCCTGGTTCGAAGCATCCAAGAAGATCTATTGATGTGTTTTTACAGCCGCTGATTCACGAGTTGAACTTGTTGTGGTCTCATGGGGTTCGTACTTTTGATTACTCTAAGAAAAAGAATTTTACCATGCGAGCTGTGCTTATGTGGACGATAAGCAATTTTCCAGCATACGGAATGTTATCTGGTTGGACAACACATGGTCAATTATCATGTCCGTATTGCCAAAATGAAACAGATGCCTTCCAACTTAAAAATGGTAGAAAATCTTGCTGGTTTGATTGTCACCGGAGGTTTCTCCTTATGAACCATCCGTACCGGGGGAACAGGAGACTATTCACAAAGGGCAAACGTGTACGTATCCCCCCACCTCCATATCTTTCAGGAGAGAAAATTGAAGGTCAACTTGATTATTGGGGAGCTCAGGACACAACAAAACGTGGTGGTAACTAGCTTAATATCCCGACCAATCTCCTAGATGGATACCTTGTCGAACATAATTGGCATAAGAAGAGCATTTTCTTGGATCTACCGTACTAGAAGGATCATCTATTGTGCCACAATCTTGATGTCATGCACATTGAGAAAAACTTTTTCGATAACATCATGCACACCATCTTAAACGTTTCAGGCAGGTCTAAAGACAACTTGAAGTCTAGATTGGATTTGCCTCTTATATGATCTAGAGTTGAGTTACATCTCACGGGAAATGGGAGAGCTCCAGTGCCTATCTTTAGATTGTCAAGCGAAGGCAAATCAATAGTCTTTAATTGGGTTTCCACCGAAGTTAAGTTCCCAGATGGATACGTGTCAAAACTCTTTAAGTCTGTGGAGCAAGGAAAAAAAATTTCTAGTATGAAGAGTCATGATTGTCATGTGTTTATGCAGAGATTATTGCCTTTCGCCTTTGCAGAGCTTTTGCCAACGAACGTGCATGAATCACTTGCAGGTATATTTTCTATGACGATATATAAATATCTAAACAAATGATGTGTGGAAAATTACATTTCTTTTTTTGTTGATATTGGACTTTGGTTTTAGGTGTTGGAGCATTTTTTCGCGATCTGTGTGTGCGAACTCTGACTGAGGATGGAATTCAACAACTAAACAATAACATCGCAATATTGTTGTGCAACTTAGAGAAGATATTCCCTCCATCTTTCTTTGATGTTATGGAGCATCTTCCTGTCCATTTTCCTCATGAAGCCGATTTAGGAGGGCCCGTTCAATTTCGTTGGATGTATCCTTTCGAGAGATTCATGAAACACTTAAAAGGAAAGGCAAAAAACCTGGCTAGGGTTGAGGGAACAATTGTTGCGGGAATTTGAACCGAAGAAACCTCTCATTTCAACTCATATTACTTCTCTCCAACTGTTCGGATATGAAAAAGAGCTCCACGTAGGTACGACGATGGTGGCATCGCGCAAACGTATCCAGTTTCTGATGTCCCAGATATATTCTGTGCAGTTGGTAGGCATGCTGGAATCACAAGAGAAGAAGACTGGTTCTCATACAAAGACTAAATTGTGCACACACATATATTCTCTTACAATGCGACGAAGTGAGCCCATTTTTTAGGTATATATTATAGTTACCAACTATGGATTGAGGTCAAAAGGGCTATCTTCGTACTTATATATGCTTTGAAAACATTTGTTATAACTATATTTTCTATTAGTGAATTCATTCGCCAAGTTAACGAGGCGTTCCCAAATGCATCCGCCGGTGAGATTGAAAAACGTAAAGATCTACACTTTGCTAAATGGTTGAGAACTCAGGTAAGTTAAAAACAAAATTATATATATCTAGTTTCAATAAAAACCTATATACAATTTGTGTATACTATATTTACAATGTGTATACTATATTTGACAGGTTGATTATGGAGACACGTCATACCCTGTATGGTTTAGAGAGTTAATCCAAGGTCCGTTGGGGAAAGTTACGTCATCTCCAATGTATTTTACAAGAGGTTATGTGTTTCATACGTTCGAACGTGGAAAAAATAGAGCAACTGCGAACTATGGTGTGGTAGTTCGAGCCGGGGACACAAATTTTTATGGCATTATACAAGACATTGTTCAAGTGCAATTCCCTGGTTTGGTTAACTTAAAGTGCACCCTTTTCAAATGCGAGTGGTTTGATCCAGTTGTCGGGCGAGGGGTTCGAGTAGGAAAGTTTGGTGTCATCGATGTTAATGGATCGCGTTCTTATGCGAAGTACGATCCATTTGTCTTTGCATCACAAGCGGATCAAGTTTGTTTCATTCCATATCCACGTGTCAGAAAAACAGGGAATTCATGGTTATCTGTGCTTAAAATAGCTCCCAGAGGAATGATAGTTGAATCCGACAATGCTCCTATGCAATATGAAACTGCCGTGGATCTAACAACTCCAGAACAAGAGATAGACAACATCATTCTTATAGATCCGCAAAATCGAGAAGCTGAAATTCTTCTGGATACTACCGATGCAGAAAACCCTGAAGACGAGTTCGCAAACGAGAGTGGAGAAAGTACCGAAGAGGATGACGAGAACTCAAATGACGATTCAGAGTGAAGCGTAATATATATTAATTAGTGTTTTTATTTTATTTGTAGAACCGCTTTTTTATTTGTATGTCGGATAATTTAAATTTGCTTATTTATTTATTTTCGAATTTTTCTTATTTTTAGAATATTTTTAATTTATAATAATTTAAAAAAAAAATTATAACGGTCGATGCTAATTCAACGCTAAATTGCGTCGAATTAGCATCGACCATTATAATTTTTTTTAAAAATAAAATCAACGCTAATTCGCCTCTAAATTACGTTGAATTAGCATCGAATTCGAAGCTAATAATGAGATCGACGCTAATTCGACTCTAAATCCTAAACCATAAACCCTAAATTAGGGTATAGAAAAAAAGTTTTAGCATCGACGATTCAGAGTAAAGTATAAATGTTATCTATATTGAATCTTAATTGCGAATGAATAAGTATTTATTCATAATTAGAAACAATTACATGTAATATATACAGATTTCAAAAAACTATATAGTTTTACATTTAGGTTCATAACCTTATATGAACCTAATATGTAAGTACAAAAATTTTAAACTTTCAAAGTTTAAAATTCTTCGGTTATAACAAAGATTGGAATGGCTAAGATTGTTTTCATATCGGTGACGGTTTCGTTACCCTATATCAAAAACAAAGATATTTTCATTTAGCGTCGTTATAGGGTCAAATTAGCATCGAAACCTACGAGCTCGACGCTAATTCGACGCTATTAGCATCGATTTAGCGTCGAGCTCCTGAAAATCTGATGCTAATTCGACGCTAAATGAATCAAAGATTTATGTTTGGGGTTTAGGGTATATAATGTAAACCGCATCGATTTTTTGGGATTTGACGTAAAATCGACGCTATATTGAATTAATTTGATTAAACCAATGGCAGTAAACCGAAATTTTTCATACAGATTTTGGTGGTTAATTAATTTAGCGTCGAAGCGTCGATTTTTCATACAGTTCGACGCTAATTCGACGCTAAATCAAACATTTTCCCGATCAACACGTGGTAAACATTTACTTTGCGTGGGAAACCGAAAAGAACATTAATTAAAAAATTTAAATGCATTTTGGCGCTAATTCGACGCTAATTAGCGTCGGATCGCGAATATATTTTTTCGGAACAGATCTCTTCTTCCTCACTTACGTTTTCTGCAATCAAATTTCTTCTCTCTCTCGCCGATAGCCTTCACCACGATCGTCGCTCTCCCTTCACCACGACCGTCGCCCCAATCTCTCTCTCCGCCCCAATCTCTTCTCTCTCTCTCTCACGCGGCCCTCTCTCTCTCCCTCCATCGCCGGACCTCTCTCTCTCCACCGCCGGCACGAGCTCTCTCTCCACCGCCGGCCTTCTATCCTCTCCACCGATCAAAGCTTTTTCTCTTGCCAAATTATGGTAATTTTTTTTTATGTTCATAAATTTTATATATATATTAGTAATTTGTTATATATATTGGGAATGAAATTTGATATAATATAGATTTTAGGAAATAGATTTTAGGAAATTTCATATGAAATAGAGTTTAGGAAATTTGATATGAACAAATTTGATATGAAATAGATTGTAGGAATTATGTAGGAAATAGATTTTAGGAAATGGAATTGAATTTAGATTTGATAAGTTATAGATTTGAATTTAGATTTGATAAGTTATTAATTTATAAATTTGGCAAAAATAAAAACGAATTTATAAATTTATATTTTATGAAATTTATTTATGTAAATTAAAATTAAACGAATTTATTAAAATTTTGAATTTAAAATAAAAAAATGAATTTACAAGTTTTTTTTGGAAAAATATAAAATTATTTCCTAAATGTTAAATTTATAGATTTATGTGTTTGTATTCATATATTATATATAAAATTTATGAATTTATAGATTGTTCTACCAAATTATTTTACAAGTTTTAAATTTATTTTAAAATTTATATTTTACATATTTTAATTTAATAAATTTGTTTTTTTTGTAGGCGAATCGACCACCTCCTTCATACGGACAGTTATTTGGCTAGGATGTTACGGTTCCCATATCCGCTGGTCGTCGCGGATCCGGATCAGGATCAGGGTCGGGTTCGCAGGCTGTGAACTATCGTCCACGGGCTCCACCACGAACTCCGACACGAGCTCTGACACGAGTTCCGCCACAAGCTCCGCCACAGCCTCAGCCAGAGCTAGAGCCAGAAGAAGACGAACCAGATAATTCCGATGACCACACTGAGGCCCTCCACTGGCAAACGCGCCTTTTATGACGCGGATTTGTGAGCTTCTCCGCCAACCTGGACGTGAGACACAAGTTAGGGTTCTCCATCCGATGAGGCCTCCTGGTGCATTATGGTATGATTAAATTTTTTTCAATATTACTAATTAAATTTGTTTTGGGTAGTTAATTTTTAATTACAAGTTATAATTAAATTATTAACATTTTAATATTTTGTTTTACAGGTTTAATGATAACAAGGTTTCGCATTCGGTCACCAAGGCCATCGCAGCCTATTTCACTATGCTGCATGCTAACTAGACCCAGACGCCGCAGCAGGTTCGGGATATTTGGTTCGAGTCATGGGCGGTAAGTAATTTTATATTATTTATTTTTATTTATTAAAGTATTTGATTTTAAATATATTCATAACATTATTCGTATTTTTGTAGCAAGGGTGGTAGTGGGAGGAATTTCGTACTTTCGAAGTGCGAGCGGCGTTCGAGCAGAAGGCGCTAAAGCATCTAAACGGTTACGTCGGTAACTTAAAGAAAGCGTGGCGCGCGAGAGGCGATGAGGCGAAGCCGATAGGGATGGATCCCGATGTTTGGGCGGGTCTAGTGCATTTTTGGGAGGATCCCCATTCGGTGGTTAGATCGAAGAAGTGTTCTGCATCCCATCTCACGCCGGTGGCTGAAGGAGATGGACCTTCAAAGCATTGTGCGGGTCAATCATCATACGCCACTGTCCGCATCAATATGGTAATATTTAAATTAAATTAATTTATTTGATTATTTGTATTTTAAATATTTATTTATTAGCATCAAATTAGCGTTGAAACCTTTCGTGTAGGCGACGCTAATTAGCGTCGAATTTTAGCGTCGAAATATCTTCCGATGCTAAAAATAGTGTCAAATTAGCGTCGACGACTTAGCGTCAAAATGTTATTCGACGCTAAAGCGACGATAAGACGTTTTAGCGTCGAATTAGCATCGAATTTTGCCGACGCTAAAACTATGTTTTCTTGTAGTGATAGTAGATATTTTTATTTTAGATATTGTTATTCAAAAATAGAATAATTTACACGGGATTAACCAAAGAAATTTTTTGATTAAATATCCTTTAATCGAATATATATTGAATATAATGGGCATTTTTGCAAAGTGGCACACCAAAAGTGGCATTTTTGCAATTACCACTTAACCAAATGGATATTGAATATAATTGCTCACAATATGTCGTGTTTTGTTTTGTCAAATTTTCAAGCTTTGTAAGAATTCACACATAGTAGTAGTAGTTTGGTGCAATGTATTAACGACAAAGTCGACACTACAACATCTATAGAAATGGAGAAACTTTTAGAAACGACTAAAATCTTACTTGGTTATTACGATATAAAATTGGATCTAATGGCCAATTCAATAGTTTTTTTGTTAATTGAATTGTAAATGAAGTTATTGTCAATGTTATTAATGAAAATAAAATTAGTGCCAACAAACGGAAAAGAAAAAAGATATTATTTCATATAAATAAAATTGAATTCAAATTCAAATTGAATTCAAATTCAAATTGAATTCAAATTAAATTGAATTCAAATTCAAATTGAACATCATTAGCAATTTTTAACCACAAAACAATATTTTTTAATTTGTTTAATTTCTGAACCGTGTATAACGTGGGGAGTCACCTAATTTTTTGATAAATGGTCAAATGAAACTTTTTATATCTAGACCGTTTTTTCACTCGTTCCCTTCTTTTCGAACGAGTTCTATCAAATGGCTCTTGAGTGTTATATAAAACTCCCACGTCTTTCTTGATTGTGAAATTAAGCATATGATGTGTGGTATGGTCCGTGTGCAGAGGCGGATCTACGTATAAGAAGTTGGGGCACGTGCCCCATACTGATTTGAAAATATTTCTAATATGCTATTGATTTATATTGTCTAGTCGGTCGAGTTGGCTATTGATGCTCCTACTTAATCTTCAGGAGAAGAAGAGTTCGATTCCCTTCCTTTCATTTAAGTAAAACTTTTTCATACATTTTTTTGTTTTTGTTTTTTTTTAAGTTTCCACGTTCAACTTTTAATTTACCTTTATTCTATTTTCCGTACGTAGTCACAATCATATACTCTCTCCGTTTTAAAATAATTGTCATTCTGAAATTTTTCACACAAATTAAGAAAATATATTAAAAATCTGTTCCGCCCCTAATTAATATAATGTTTTACTAGGTGACTCTCCCGCGTATACGCGGATTAACTTATTTATAATTTTGTTTTAATTTTAAATTTCGAAAATGTGATAAATATGTATTTTTTTATTTTTATTATTGACATTTTTTTTGATTTTTTTATTTGTTAATTGTTTTGTCATTCTTTTTGTTAATAATTTGAATTTTCAAAATTTTGGTTTTACCATTTTATTATTTCATGATTTTATTATTTTTTATATATAATCATTTTATTATTTCATGTTTTTGATAATAACGTCTTAACTTCATGAATGGAGCCGTCATTCTCATTATCCTTTTGAACTAATATATTAACATAATCTTGTCCTTTATTAATGTATTTGAAGAGGTACTTGATAGAACGAATTTGGTTGCACCACTCTACATCACCAGATTTGAACATTGTCTTTTTAGAAATTGTGTGGGTTGTTGATCAGTGAAATGATATCCTCTATATATTAAAAAGAAGTCAAAACCAAAAAAAAATATTATAAAGAAAGGCATTTGATCTCACGAACAAAAAATTATTTTTTACCTTTGATGGAAATTTTCGTGTATAAGTAAGATTAGTCTCATTGTGAATATCATACTCATCTCTCAAAACTATTTTTAAAAAAATCAGTTGATCGGCCAATTGAATTGATATCAATTTTTTGTTGGTCGTGATATCAATATATAGTGAAAATTATTGCTAGGTTTAATTGTGCTTGTGAAATTGGGTTAATTGAATTGTGGTTAATTTTAATTAGGGATTAATGGGCTAAATGAGAGAGGATGTCATGTCGTATTTTTGACAATTATCAATATATAGTGAAGATTATTGGTTAGGTTTAATTGTGCTTGTGAAATTATGTTAATTGAATTGTGGCCGATTTTATTATTAAGCTTGGGCTAATTTTAATTAGGGATTAATGGACTAAATGAGAGAGAATGTCATGTCATATTTTTTACAATGTCATGTCACATTAAAATTGGGAGAATGATTTTGGTGAAAACACGTAAGCTTTTTAAAAAAATCACTCTCCAATTAATATATAAGGGATTATCCCGCTAGTATTTTTCAACATGTGAAATATAAATAAAATAGTACTTCCTAATTAAAAAAACATGTGAAATTGAAGGGATTAAACATTGTTGTAGTTAAGAGGAAAAACTTAAAAGTGGAAAAAATAAAGTTATGTTTTCTGTATATTTCAAGTTAAGTAATCAAAACACAAAACTTGCCCAAATAGATCAAGTAAAAGGTACAAACATTGACGGTAAAATAAAGAAGTACACAGAAAATATTATTACCTTTGATGGAAAATCTATTGTAGCACAATTGGGCCGAAATATATCGTCACGTAGCTGTAAACATTAAATATTATTACCTTTAATGTTAATTCACCAGAAATATATCGTCACGTATGCTAACAGATAGTAGAACAATAGAAGATCAATTATTGGGTCTGATGAACTTACTGAGTGGGCCAAAACAGAAGGGCCAAAACAAAACATTGATCAATTGGGTCTTTAAAAAAATCGATTGTTGAATGTCATTGAAGTGCCATGTCACATTTTTCCATTGCCATGTCACATTTAAATTGTGAGAATGAATGTGGTGAAGACACATCAGCTCTCTCCAAAAAATTGCTGTCCAATTAATATATAAGGGATTTGATATGAGTAATTAATAAGCTGAAAGGTAAAGATAAAAATGGAAAAAATAGTCATAAATGTGCATTGAAATTACGGAATGACAAGTAATATGAAACAAAAAATTAAAGTTAGAATGACAACTATTTTGAAACGGAGGGAGTATATGAAAGAAGGGTTATCACTCTCCATCTTTGTGCCACCTCTGCACACATAATAATGACACGTGGCATGAAAAAAGGAAACCCAAAAGAAGCTCACAACATTTTCTTCGCTTTCGTTCTATTCGTCTTCTATATGGGAGTTTTAAGCACTTTATGATACTTCGACAACAGTTGATAGCTTTGAAACTTTCATCTTCTGTCTTTTCGTTCTAAAATTTTGTTGGTTCCCTATATATTTAAGGTGTGGCTGTGAGGATGAAGAGACCAAAGAAATTGGATACATCTTTCAGGTTGGTGATTTCCTCCCTACTTATCAACAATTACATCTTTTCATGAATTTCGAGGTTCACCTTTCTTACCTCTGGATATGATTTGTTGCATCTCGAATTTAAGTTTCTTCGCATAATATATATTTTCATTGAATCTCACATAAAATACTCTCTACGTGTTAGCCTATTAGGCGATTAATATTCTGTTTGGTGAGTTTCTTGCTATATAATTACAGGTTTAGAATTCTACTTCGTTGATGTCTGAATCGTGATGGTGATGTGAATTGATAAGAATATATTATTGGTTCCTCGACACTGTCTTTTAGAAGTTGGGTTAGATGTACTTTTTCGAAAGGAATCAAATTAACTTTACAATACAAAAGAGCTTGAATATATTTTTGCTATTACAGGGTCATGAACCACCAACATTTATAACCACCAGAACAATCAAGTTTGAAGAGGCTCTACTAAAATGGTGGCATCTAATTGTTTCTCTGTTTTGTTTTTGCTTTAACAAAATCTGAAAAGAGCAAGCAAAATATGCTAGAGAAAATATAAGAGATATATAATATTTCTATTTAGGCTACAATGGTTTTGGGAGAGTGATTGTCGTAAAATATTGATTTGGTAATGTTTTGCTCCATTGTATTGTAACCCAACCCATCTAAAAGAATGAGATGTTCTTTAAATGACATATTTTTGTACTAAATGACAGATATTTGTATTAAATCACACTCTATATGTTTTCGATTTAGATGATTATCATGCAGCATTGAACACCATGTTATTTTCTTAGTCTTTTAATACTCTAACTGAGTTTTTTAAGGATGAATGGAAAAGTTTGATAACACTTGAGATTTAAAATTTATTTGGGTGCAAGGTGCAACATCAAGAAAAATGGTTATCCGTTATAATCTTTCAAGTTTATAATCATCAACTTTTACCAAAATGTTTTTCGCGATCTTTAAAATTATGTATACAAGAATAATCATTTTCTCTTTAACGTAAAGTTCATATATCAGACATATCAGAAAGAAGCATATGTGAGAAAGAAAACCCGCGTGTATGCGCGGGTATTCACCTAGTGGCTAATTGATACTCTCTTTTTGTATGTCTTCCTTCCATATTTTGATTGGGTGCATTTTATACTTTTTTTCTTTCTTATTTCATTTCAATTATAGTTTTAAAAAAAATTAATTAAAACCATTAAAATTAATTAGTTATACAATCTATGTTCTAATATATTACCAAAAATAAATTCAGCACATCTCGTAAATTGTATGGTTTGGTTTCAATTTATAAAGTGTTTTAGAGTCTACTTTTTATATAAAAACTATTTTCTTATAGTGTATATTATTTATTTTAAATATAATTTTTTTGTTCTTATATATTTAGAAAATATTAAAATTTAATGAAAATAGTTTTTAAAATAATTTAATATAATTGTATTAATTTTTTTTATTTGTGCCCCATATTAAAAGCAATTCTGCATCTGCCACTGTCCGTGTGGAGATAATGGGATGGTGTGGGGCCATATGAAAAAACAGCCGTGATATAATAAGCTTCATTTGACCTAATTAAGTAGGGAGGACTAGGAGCAAATTCCAAACGTTTCTTATTTTTTGATAAATGGTAAATTTCTTCTGCCCGTTTTCTTTTCATAGCTAGCTAGACATCGATCGATATACGTTTTCTGAATTTCTTAGCATTTGCATTCGCTAATCGACGTAAGAGCATGTTTATTATCATTAACATTTTTTTAGTATTAATTTAATTAGTAGTTTAATCTATGAGACTCATTAATATTTTTATAAGATTTGTATGTCCAATGGTGATACTTAATGGGTATCATCAGAATAAAAAAAATAATTTTTTTAGCAGAGCATCGTTCAAAGATCTACCGTCCATTAATACCACGTGGCTCTTCTCACTCATCTCCTTCACTCTCTTCCTCACGTCACTATCCTGCTCCATCACACACCATATCCCTCTCTCTAACTCCTCCGCCTTCATAAAATCTGTCTCCGTCACCATGAAATCTGCCCGGAAAGAATTTTGTATCTCCACCAATAGCCCTAGCTGTGTTGAAGGAAGTGAAGTGGATTAAATGCGTCTTATCATCAATGATTATTGCACATGTTGGCGCCATGGATTTATATTGTGCTAGTAAATCTGCATTACACATTGCAGCTAATCTTGTGTTTCTTGAGCGAACGAAACATGTGGAGTCGGATTGCCATTTCATCAGAGATGATATACAAGCAAGGATTATTCGCTTAAAGCATGTTTCGACGAATGGTCAGTTGGCAGATGTGTTACTAAAGCACTTGGTGGACGTTCTTTCCAAACGATTTTGTCCAAGTTGGGCATGGGCATTCGAGATCTTCGTGCTCCAACTTGAGGGGGATATTAAGAGATATATTATATTGGGCTTATGTATAGTTTAATTGGGCTTAATTATTATGTTGATTAGGTTTTATCTTAGGGTTTAGTATATATAATTGTAAGTAGCCGTTCATGTCTCTTTGAGAGATAATAAGATAATTTTTTTCTAGGTCTTTTAAAAATAGAAGCAAAAATTGTCATGTCATCTTTTTGTTGAGCCATGTCATATTTCTTTTTAGGAGAGTAATTGTAGAGATGACACATAAGCAAACTTTCACAAATCACTTTTTAAATAATATACTAGTGATATTTTCCATATGTGGATCATTTGGTATCAAACGGAAAACTATATAGTTCTGCACAATTCATTTGAACGAAATGTCGTCCAACCTTATTATTTTTTTAACGAGAGTAGATAGGGGTGGGCAAAAAAACCAAACCGAACCGCACCGAACCAAACCGAACTGTAATTAGGTTTTTGGTTAGGTTTCGGTTTTATCTATATATCCGTTTGGTTGCCATTTTAAAATAATTTTGGTTCGGTTTTGGTTTAAAACTGTAAAACCGTTTGGGTTTTCGGTTTTTTCAAAAAATTATATAATTATTATGAGTTTAAGAAATCTTAATGAGATAGTGGTGTAATAATTAGTTAAATGCTATTTTAATTAAATTATATAGAGTCTTTACAAGGTATGTATTGATATTTCTTCTAGTCAAACAAGCTCATAATGCTAATAAGAATGTTTTTCTAGTTTTCTCCTTCTATGTACTAGTTTTAATAAGATTAAGTTTATAATTAATTTGATTTAGACTCGGTTCTTTAAAATTTTATGTTTGTTTACTCATATTTATTTTAACTTTTTGATAATTTTTGATTTTATATAAATTATTTCTTTCGAAGATCATCAAATAAACCAAAATAAATCGAAACTAATCCGAACCGAAATACAAACGGTTTATATATGGTTTGAGTTTTTGTAAAACCGATAAACCAAAAAACCGAATAAACCGAACCGTAACCATACCGAAATACAAACGGTTTCTATATGGTTTGAGTTTTTATAAAACTGAAAAACCGAAAAACCGAAGAAACCGAATCGTAATCGAACCGAAAACCGAAACGCCCAACCCTAAGAGTAGATGTATGAAATATCATTTGGTATATCAGATATCAGCAAAAAAAATGATGTATATTGTTTATTTAATGTGATCTGTTCCATGAAAAACAGTTAACTCTTTTTTTTTTTAATAAAAAGTACAGAAAAGAAATAAAAATTCAACCAAAACAAGTGCAATTATTTGTTTTAAACAAATTTTCTCTTAATATGTAAATTGTAAAAAAGAAAAATATAGCGAAATTGAAGTCATCAAATTTATATATATAGGTATAATAATTACATGAATATATATATATATACATATATACTTGAATACATATGCATACTTACCGATACTAGAGCGAAAATCTATCTTTCTAATTTTAATATTTGTTTTTAATAGAATTATATTAAACCAAATTTTTCTCATCGAAAAATGCGTAACGGATCGAGAAAAATATAAAAGATATATTGCCCGCATAAAGCGATTATGAATTTTTTTAAACTGAAAGCCTCTTTGTGATTGGTCTACGTTGTGTGTAGACTTCATATTAGATAAATCCATTACTCTATTATGGATCGATCTCTTGCTCATTTCTCATCCGCGGTTTTACCCTCTTCCAAGGAGAGATTGCGAGTCACGTACTCCCTTACGGAGCTATTGCTGCAATTTGTTTCCCTTCGTGGTAATTTTTGTTCCCCAAACTCTTTATTCATAACGATTAGCTCTAATAATCGTGTCCGTCGAGTTAGGTATTAGTCTTTCTCCTCCTTTTAGAATGGCCTTTGGTAAAGAACTTTGGTTTTATAAGAAAGGGTATTTGTTTCTTGGTGGTGTTCGACTGAGCCTTGTAGAATATGGTCTTTGGCCCTTGTATTCACTCTTTCTATTGATTGTTGTTTGGTCATAGAATTTGTGGTTCACTCTTACTTTGTATTGAGGTTGTTACTAGCTTTCGTCTATTCTATGTTGTTGTCATGAGTATAGCCCGAATTGTTATCATTTGTGGTAGCATTATCAGCTCTAATTACTCTTTCATGGAGCCTTCTCCTCTCTCAAGTTGCCTTTTGTGTTGAATGACACTGTTACATGGAGCATATTTCAGGAATCGATCACTAGCTGCTCAAAGAGGCTGTCTCATTATTCGTCAACTCGAGACTTCATAGTGTGGGATTTGATTGCGGAAGATCGAGCTTTGAAGATTTCTAGCTGATCGTTTAGGAATCAGAAAATTATATGTCTTCTTTGATTGCAAGGTGCTTTGTTTGCACCTCACGGTAAGAATCTCACTTTTGGAGCTCAAGGATCTTCTACAAGATGTTAGAAGTATCAATAGTCAGTTTGACTATGTTGCCTTTATCTATGTTTGTCTTTCCAGCAATATATTTGTTGATGTTTTAGTTAAATCACTCTTTAGGTGTATATAACTCTTTTCTCTTGTGACATAAGCTAACTATGTTTCTTTGATTTCTTGATTGAATGAATGAAACGTGTGACCAAAAAAAACAATCAACTTTTATGACAAAAAAAAACAATCAATTTTTACTACTCACTCAGACTAGCTTTGGGCATTCGGGTTTGGTTCGGTTAATTCGGTTTTTCGAGTTTTCGGTATTAAAGATATAAAACTCATTCAAGTTTTTTTAAAAATTTGGATTAGTTTCGGTTCGGTTTTTTTCATGTTTGGATCGGTTTCAGTTTTATGTATGAAATTCGAAAATATCCAAAAAAAATTCAGGTTCGGGATGAAATTCGGGTATTTTTGGACTTTTTACCTAAAATATTCAAAAATATCCGAAATATTCATAATTAACCTATTTCTTAGATTTTGTTCGATTTAATCATTTTTAACTCGAATTATCCAAAAATCTCTGAAAATAGCAAAAAATTCAAATAATATACTTTATTAAATTAAGGAAATTAATTATTTTTATCCGAATATATCTACAATATTCGAGTTGACCAAAAAAATAAAAAAAAATTGTCTAAATTAACTCGGACTCGGACCAGAATTTAAACAAAAAAAAATCGGAAATTTTATTTTGTCGTGTGAGCAATTAGAGATCCAAATATAGAAGAAAACCAAAACGATTAAATTCAAGCCGATACACAAGTATACGCAAAACCCTAGCTCTCGTTACTAGGTTTTCTCATACTCGCCGTCTCTGATTACTAACAAACCGCCATTAGAAGCTCCTTTCTTCTGTCAGAATTGGCTATGGAGCAGATTCTAGCCACAGCTGAGAAAAAAGTAGGTCTCTTTCCTTACTACATTGGTCGAATTTCTGTATTCGAGTGTCAATTTCGTTCTAATCTTCGGGTAATTTGATGGGTTTTATCAGGCGCTGGTAAATCTGGTGAAACTAGTGCAGCAGCGACGCTTGGAAGGCGAACACGGAGGATGGAAGGAGTTTCTAAATGCTTACGACAAACAAGCAGGATCGAGCTTGAGTGATCCTTCGAGACGGTCCAAAGATGTATTGGTCGCTTTCCTTACAACATTAAACAAGAAAGAAGATTTGCAGGTTGTGTAAAAAGACAAAATTTGATGATTTAAATCTTATTTAGAGTATTTGTTTAGTAATTTGGGTTATGGGTTTTTTTAATCTCAGCTATTGGCTAGGGTTCTGAGACCCAACCCTTATCTGGCTGAGGAATCTCCAGATGAAACTGCTGAACAGGTTCAAAAAGAACATTTTTGTGGATTAAACATCAGATTTTGGTTCTGTAATGCAATTAGTTTAAACATAAATGTTATTGGCAGTGCAGAGGCTAGTTCGAATTACTGTTGCACATGAGAAGTACCCTTTAGAGTACTTGTTCCCATCAGATTCTGAGGTTTGTGTTTTTCATCCAATTGATCTCTATGAAGAATGGAGAAGTTGAGTGTAAACTTTAAGCTTTTGAATTGCAAAAAAAAGGATTGGCTCGTAACGGGGATTAAAAAGAATAAATCGAAAGCCAAGAAATCGAGCAAAATCGAAATGGTTGCGATTGATTGTGAGATGGTTGAATGTGAAGATGGTAGTGATGCTGTTGTTAGGGTTGCTGCAGTTGACCGTGATTTAAAGGTTTCGTAATTTTATATTCAGTGAACACCACTCTATTCGAGAGAACCGTCTTGTTTTTAACCTGATAATTCATGAATCAGGTGCTTCTTGACGAATTTGTGAAACCAGATCAACAAGTTGTTAACTATAGGACTGAGATTACTGGACTTACTGCTGAGGATCTTGAAAATGCTAATACTTTATCTTTGGTAGATATACAGGTACATTGCATATATATAGATTTTACTCTCTTTTTTTGCGGTTTCAACACATTGTTCTGATGCCAACTAAATGAATAATTTTGTAGGAAAAATTGCAGATGTTTCTTTCTAAGGATACTATTTTGGTAGGTCAAAGTTTGAACAATGATCTGAAAGGTAACTAAAAGTTGGTCCAATTGCTCCTAATATCTCTTAACCCTGCTTTCTTACGGTTTACTTTGATTGCTCTCAGTATTGAAGATAGATCATGCAAGAGTAATAGATACATCATTGGTGTTTAAGTTTAAGTATCCCGGTACAAGAAAGCCTCGAAAACTTGTTAGACCTTCTTTGAATTATCTGTGCAAGGTAAGCTTGCTTGATGAGAAATGAAATCCGGGATATGTAAATAACTGATAATAACATTGTTTTTCTGTTTGTTTTCTAGTCTCTATTGGGATATGAGGTGCAGAAAGACGGTGTTCCCCACAATTGTGTTCATGACGCAGCAGCCGCTATGAAACTTGTTCTTGCTATAATAGAGAAGGGAGTAGAAACCTCCATTCCAGTAACTAAAGAGGTAATGTGGATTTTGACAAACTTTAATAGTTCCATCTAAAATTATAAAAACAAATACTTTTGTCTGCAAATCAACATAGATGTTGGAAGTTGAGAAGTCAAAACTCTACCTTCATAAAATCCCTCATAATGTTCCATCTGAAGAGTTGATTGAAGCTATTTCCACGGATTTCACACCCAAAATTAAGGTATGAATTTCCCCAACATGTACATTTTCAAATGCTATTCTCATATTCTCGTATAATTTTTCAAAAGGATTTGTTGTTTTTTGTTTGGGAAGCCATTGAAAAGACGAGGAAGTTGCTACTACAATGCGATTGTTGTTTTTAGTAGTCCAGCAGAAGCAAATCATGCTTTTGAAAACATTGCTGGAGACTTGGGAAAGGTATTTTAGCTTCACCTCTCTAGTCATTTTCAGGATACGAAAAGCAGATGAGTGATATATATTATAACTTTCCACGCATTTTTGTTACAGGATTCAGGGGGGTTGTTGCAAAAGCAGGTTATTCTAAAGCCATGTTCAGATTCAGGACCAAGATTATACTTTCACGTGCGTAAAATGATTGAAGATGATTCTGTTGAGGAAATCTCTACAACAAAGAGAAGTTACCCAGAGGAGAATAAGGCGAGTCGTAAAAAACAGAAGAGAGAATATGATTCTGAGGAGACCAGAGAAGCTAATGTCGTAGAAGAAAAGACAGAGGAGAAACGAGGGAAGCTACGTGAAAGCAATCTAATAAAGGAAATTGAAGAACTGAAGCAAGAACTCGAAGCAAAGGATCAGATAATAGATTACCTGAAAAAGCAACTAAAGAAGAAGAAGAAGAAGAAGAAGCAGTCACTGTAATGACTTAACCATGGCATCAAGTGTGGAAGTTCATCGATGCCTTAATTAGCTAGAAATTGGTTTTGCTAATTTAACAAATTTTGTTGTTACTTATGATCGAAATGTCATTTGTGATCCATGTTACATTACATATGATATCTATATAACTTTGGATTTACAACAATCATCTTCCTTTTATTCTTCTGTATTTCAAATCTTTAGAAGTTAAACACATTTGCCAAAACAGAAAAGTAAAATTGGAAGAATCAAGAAGCTATAATCATCAATTCAAACTAAAAAAAAAAAAACCAAACACTCGACGCTTCCACCACGCGTCGAGCTTTCTCCTTCTTGATCTTCTTGTTGTTCTTCATCCCAAAGACCATAGGTCCATAGTTAAAGCTTTCATCAGTTGTGTTCTGTTTTTTTGTTATGAAGAAGCAATGTCTCTGTTATAACCGGAGGGCTTTGTGTTCTTACGATCTTTACAAGCTCTCCGATGATAACAAACTTCGGTTATGTCAAAACATTTTCCCTTTTTCTTGATATTGAGAAACTTAAGAGAAGAAGCAAGAAATGTGAAGCTGATGAGTGTGATGAGACCGCAACGTCGGAGTATATATACTACGAGGTGTAATGTGATTTTGAATGAAAGGATTAAATTACCTTAACGCCATTGCTTTTGGTCTTGAGTCATTGTCCATGTATTTCACTATTGTTGATTAGTTGGTAATTACCAAGTAATCAGAAATTTTCTATAACAAATTGGTTAATGTCAAGTTAACGATAGACCAGACACATCTCTGAGGATCCAGCGGTACTTATTGTCGTGTTTCTGTGATCTTAATTCTTAATTGATTAAAGTTGTGTATCGTGATTCCAACTTTACATAATTTTATTTTTTTAAATTTAGTGTAAATTGTGTTGGATCAACGGGTCAAGCATATATATAATTTTTAAAAAATATCAACGTGCGGTGTTGCTTAGAGAGAAATACAAAGATTCTTTGCTCTTAGGTATTAGGCAATGAAATGTTGTTATACAGTGTAATTTCGTTGAAGAATTAAAAAAAAATGAATATTGGAAATTTAGAAAAGAAGTTGCTTGATTTATCGACGCACAACTGGACCATCAAATAGTCCACGAAGACGAAGCATGGTGTGCATTGATTATAGATGATGATTATACGCATCATACTACGAAGAATCTTGCAAATGGGTGCAAAATGGTTTATTTAAAATGCAAATACTAATTTTAAGTATGTAAAATCTAAACTATACGCCTAAATTTGAGTAATAGTCATTTTGGCTTTGCATATCATCAGACATAACCATAAAAACTAAGAAGGTGATAATCTAGTTACATATATATTCTCAAAATCTCTAGTTCGATTTTATTTGGAAAAAATGAATTGCATTTTAAATCTACTATTATCAAAAAGTAGTCCAAGTAAAAGAAGAGATAAACCAAAGTCTGGAATTCCCAAAATTCATATCGAATAGAAAAAGAAAAATAAAACATAACCGAACGATCTAGAATGATATGATCACATTCATCAACTAGCTAAACAATTTTTGTTTTCTGTTTTTTTTTTTTTTTGTTATTTAAAAAAAAAACTGAGAGAAGCTTTCAAGTTTTTTCCACTTTTGTATACAAAGCATCAATATTTTTGTACTAATCAAGTGTTTGTCTATAATTACTCAATATAATAAATTCATGTTATAATTTTACCATACATTTACTTCTATCAAGGACTAAAATACTCAATTTCATTGTTCCAACTTCCAAGTTCCAAACTTCCAACTACATTAAAACCAAAAGCAAAAAAAAAAAAAAAAAACTTCCAACTACATTTGAGATCTCATGACCTACTCACTTTGGAAAAACGACAATAATATCGACCGGTAAAGTAAAATGCTTGTCACATTATACCGACAAAACAAAAACAAAAGAATGGTCAACCCTCGGATCATCGACACGTCATCAATGTGAAACCACAAAAGTGAATCCGATGCACGACACGTGTCGGTCACGACATCCCCACGAAGCCATTAACCTCTCGTAGTAGTCTCTGTCCTCCTCTGTGTGTTTCTCATTTTCTACGGGTCCATGGTCAAAAAAACCTCCAATAATAAAATATACTATAAAAGAGACACAAAGAGATCGTGAGAGAAAGGAAACGTTTCTCGTGTTTTGTTGGAATCTCCGACGATCTTCTTTCCGTTGATCGACGCGAGATTTGGAGACATGGCGGCTTCGAAGCTCTTGGCTTTGTTACTTCTTGCCTTGGTTTTCACCACCACTGTCTTCTCCGATGCTGGAATCGCTAGTGATGAGCCGGAGGTTGTTGACGCCGCCGGATCCGATAAGATCCAACTGGATCAGCTTAATGCCAAGATCCGTGACCTAGGTTAGTTTATTCACTTGCATTCTTCAGACTCTTCCCTGAATTCTAATAATTCCAAGTTTTGAACTTGAGTTCGTATATGACATCTGAAAAATCAGATTCTGCAGAGTTCTATAGGGCATTGACTTAATTTGGTAGCTTTTGCATCGATTTCAAATGTGAATCGTGTAAACTTATCATCAGTGTATCGAATTGATTGCTATGGTTTTGTGGCATTTGTGAGAATTCGAGTTTGTTGCAGCCTTGTTTATTTGGTGAATGTAGATTTTGGTTTATTATGAGCTTTATGTTTGTTTTTGTTTCTTTGTTGTTGTGAAGAATCTCAAATCGATGAGAAAAGCCGTGAAGTTAAGGGCAAAGACGAGTTAGTAGCAGAGAAGGAGAAACTGCTCAAAGAAAAGGAAGACAAGATTTCTTCCTTGCAGACTGAAGTCTCATCACTACAAGTATGGATCTTATATTGTTTTGGAATGTGTCGTAAATTGTTTTGATCTTTTGACATTTTTGGCTTACACTTGAGCTGTATGTTTTCACTTATCTCTCAGAAAAAGGGATCATCGGATTCTGTGAAACAGTTGGGAAAGGCTCAAGCACGAGTTGACGAATTAGAGAAGCAGGTGAGATCTTAAGTTCGAGAAAATTCACATGCTTATTATGTAGCAAGAATTTGCAAACGGCAATCTGATTTTTGTTATGCTACCTCTGCCATTCAGGTTGAGGTTCTCAGGAACTTCTTGGAGCAAAAAAACAAGGAGAAAGCTTCCACAGAAGCTCGGACTAATGAAGCTGAGAAAAAACTAAGTGAACTAAACTCGAGTCTTGACAAAGTATGCTTCTTTACATCCCTCGTTATACACTGCGACTCCATTATAGTCGTCTATTTATTTGAATTGCTTAGCTGGTAGGGCTAAGGGACTGGTGTTTGCTTATTTACGATCTTCATTTGAGCTAATTGCATGATTTATGTTATGGTCTTTCTATTGCAGTTTTCATTCTCAGCTTATGATAGATCCCCATAGGACAGGTCATTGTATGATCTGATATTTGTGTTTGATATAAATCCTGAGATGTGGCGTTATATGGAAATTCTATAGAAGAGGTTTCTTGATGCAATCTGATTATACTTTTGACCTTTTATTTTGCTGCTTCTAATTATGTCATCAACCATGCTTGTATGGATACGTACTTTTGGTTTGAGCTGATTATTTTTGGTAATGTCCTGAAGATATTGTTTCTAATGTCTTGCAGCTTCAGAAGACAAGTGAAGAGCAGAAGAACAAAATAGGAAAACTTGAACGTGCGATTAAGATTGCTGAGGTATAGTAGCCTTTTTAAAAAATTAGTCTCCCTATGCATTTGGTTACTGTCCTACATTTTGCTTTATCAAAATAAAATTTTAGGAAGAAATGTTGAGGACAAAGCTTGAAGCAACCACGAAGCATAAGGAACTGCTGGAGGTAATAGTTCGACACACTATATCCATATAGTAATATTTCCAGCTTATTTCATTGTTTAGGAAATTATCGGAACCCAGGCAGCCAGAATTGAAAAGAAAAAGCTAACATCAATTGTTTTCGTTTGGTCAGGCTCATGGTTCTTGGCTTCCCCCTTGGCTCGCTTCTCACTGGATTAGTTTTCAGGTAAAGTTAATGCAGGTCTTCTTTATTGTTTTGTAGCATAGCAGGTTTTTCCCTATTAACTTGGCTATTTCTTGTACCTATAGACTTATACCGAGACACATTGGGAGGCCCACGGGAAACCTGCTGTGGAAACAGTAATTCTAAAGGTGCTGTTTTAGATTTCGGTCCTGTTGATATTTATGTCTCTGAACAGCATAGGAGCATCTGGCTAATGAACTTTACTGATTAACCATTAGGTCACGGAAATAAAGACTCAAGCTCAGAAGTGGGCTGAACCACATGTGGAAAACGTTAAAACTGTAAGCATCTTTATTGGCAATTTATTTTGTAGTAATTTTCTCTGGCATTAGTTGAATAATGCCTCTATCTTAGATGAGTCACCAATCTCAGTTGGTTCTTATATTTTGTGTTTTATGATGCACCTACTTGCAGAAATATATTCCGGGCGTCAAGGAAACTGTCAGTACATATGTAGAGCCTCATATCCGAACACTATCCATCAAAGCAAAAGAGGCTTACCATGCATCCAAGAGTGCTGTTTCCCCACACATTGACACGGTTCAAGAACTTGTAGACCCCTATTACCAGGTATACTGTCTTTATCAGTTTATTCTTTAAAACTATAGGTCCAGTTCATATTTTTTCAGCTAGTATTTGCAGATGTAAACTTAACACGTGTTTAACCTTTCCAGGAGGCTAAAAAGTTTAGCAAGCCATATGTTGACCAAGTGGCAACGGCCACAAAACCACATGTTGATAAAATAAAGGTTGCCATGAAACCTTACACAACCAAGGTGATCATCGTTTATACAGAGTTCCTTGAATCCGCCACGACTTATCACCTGCAGGTCTGAAAGTAAAGCCATGCTTGTGTATTTTTGTAAACATGAATTAAGTTATTGCCATTTCTTGGATGCATTGAGTATTATGGATTTTTAAAGCTAAAATCCATATGTTATCTGTGAAGGTTCAAGCCCATGTTGAACGAAAACTGAAGAACCATGAGCTGACGGAGGCTTTTGCTACCAATGAGTTTGTTTGGTTTGCGGTATTTGTCTTTACTTTCTTCTAGAACGTTTACTGAGATTCCATGGTTTTTTTTGTTTCCTCTCTCAACTTCAAATCTAATATCTTTTCACTGCAGGCCTCTGCGTTGTTAGCGTTACCCATCTTCTTTGCATACAAAGTGCTCTGTACCCTCTTCTGGCAAGTCTCCTAATTAACTCACTAAATATTCAATGTAAATTTGATCTCCAAATCATGGAAATATCTCATAGTATACTTTGTTTATTGCAGCACAAAGACAAAGAAACCTGTTAAACACCCTCATCACCATGGTCGTAAGAAGACCAAAAGGGGTCACAATGAAAAGGGTCACAATGACAAGTGAAATTCATTGTTCCACGCGTTCAAAATAGTTGAGGTACACTTTGACCAGAAATGAACATTTTTCTGTTTTCCGCATAGTACATGCAACACTGAGTAGACTATTTGAGGAACATCCTCACTCTTAGAAATATTGAAGTTATGAGTTTTCCAGCTTACAGCCTCAAAAAAGAAAGTTTAGTTAGTGTAAAGATGAGAAACGTGTATGCCGCAGGAATAAAACCAAACTCAGATTATCGATTCTCACTTATCTTGCTAGAATGTTGTTTTGAGGGATCTGAACATCTAGATAGACCCGTGTGCGGATGCTACATAACGTTGCATTCCATGTTTATTAATTGCTTCTAAATCCGTTGCTTATTAATCGCACCAGGTAACGAGGTTAAGATGCCTTTGTCGCGGACTCTTCTAAGGTCATAGGCTCACCGGTCTGGTTGCTTGTTGTATGAACGAAAATCCCCGAGTTGGTTTCTGATGGGTTTTTTTAGGCTCTGCTCTTTGTGCAAAAGTGTCAACTCTTTTCCTTTACTATTTTGTGTTGTTTCGGACAATTTTTTCAGTCATTTTACACATAATATTATTAGACATGACTAGATAAAATCTAGCAAAAGCTTGGTGTATTTTAGTGTATTTTTTTCACGTGGATATATTGGGATTTCTCTAATTTATTTCACACAGTTCTCTCTTCATCTGATATTATATTTTTATCATATACAGTTGTCATTTTTATGTCTGACTGCTTGACAGACATTCTTTGTGATTAGTAAACCATTTGAGTGATCCGTTGGAGTTAGGTATAGATAACGTAAACTCTATTACTAAAAACCCCATAGAAACGGAATTGTTGAACATAAAAACCATTAGAGAAACAAATTGTTCTTAGAACTAAACAACTTAAAACAAAACACACCAAATTGAAGATCGTAAATTATGGACTGGGACAGTCCTTAGAACCTCCTGCGATGCATCAGCAGCAGCCAGATGGTTCTTATGCATAGCTACATAACTGTCTATCAAAGAAGCAGAGAACCTAGAGTTAACATTAGTAGCTTTCAACATAATCTTCTCTGCAATAGCAATGAGCTTTGCGAACTTTGCTCTTTCAACTATATAGCCTTTAGAGCGATACTCAAAGATCCTAAAATACTGAGGCATTTCAGTATCAAACACAGCTTCCACTGCCCTTTGCAGATTCCTAACTTCATGTGCTAATTCACAAGCTCTAAGAACAGGAGAATCAGTGAGAACAAAAGTCTTGTAGACATTATAAAACCCAGTCATATCTATCCAAGAGAGGATTTTAGCAACACAAGAACAAACTTTACCAAAAGAATCATTGATTTTGCTGTGATTGACAATACCCTTCAAGACAAATTCTTTGATCCGACCCATCTGACCAAAGGGTCGATAGTCCATTTGCGTGAAAAGCAACATTGAAAACTGACATATCTTCTTCTTGTCTTGGAGCATAACCAGCTGCATCAAACAGCTCATTCAAATGTCGATCCGTGAGATCTCCAAAGTTGGCTTCATTGACATTCTTGTAAAGCATAATCACCAAGTAACCAAAGAAAATGTTCGCCTTTTTCTCTGGAATCACTAAACCGTTTGGTTCAGCACCTGAAGGGATTCTTACGATTCGAACTCTGCTACCTTTCTGATGAACACCTTCTTGGATAGCATCTGTTACTTCAGGCATCAAGCAACAGATCCCTCCGATGTAATAAGTAGCTCTTTGTTCATCACACTTCAAGTCTTCTTTTTTTTTCCATGCTCAAGACTCAACTGAAAGGCCGTGTAGTTACGGTTGGAGCCTGTTGCAGTAAATGCATCACCTACAATCATATCAACATCCAAGAATGTAAGGAATGCAGCATGCTCCACCGCTCTGTTAAATCGAACGACAAGTGAGGCCTCCTGCACAGAAATCTCCTCCTGATTTCAGTTTCTTGCTCGTTACGATTCGGCATTCTTCTTCACCAAACATTAGTAATAACTGTTAAAGCTGATCGATTGTTTAATAAGTCTGTGAGTTTAGGGTTTGAGAAGGAATGCATATTGGAAGCGTTTATAAATACTGAAGAGATGGAAGTGGAAATGTTCAAGTGGTGCCTCCCGCGTGGCTTAGGCCATGTGGCTCTTACTTATTGCTCTTTGGTGGGAACCGAGTACTAAAACTCTGATTCCGATATTGTATTTGTCCTTTGGACTACTTTGACACGCAAGTTTTTGAGATGGACACGCATATTTTGACCAACATAAACAAATTAAGTTGTTTTAAGAAAAATTAGATAAGACCCATAAACAACTAGATATGTAAACACGAACATTTAATTTATATATTTTTTGAAAAAAAATCTGATTTTTAATAATATTACATTCATATTTTTTCTGTTAAATAAATTATGGAAAACCCACTTAACATTTTTACCTTTAAATTATACATAATCCACAAAAAAATATTACTTGCTATCTCACAAAATCTTTATTTTGTTTCATCAAATAACATATTTTCAATAAACTATTCTGTAAATTTGACTTTTTTTTTAACAAAATAGGCGTTACAAAATGGGAAACTATTCAAATGTTTCATAAAAATGTGCTCACATCCGGCTCTGAATGAGCGAGGAGAAGTTGGACCTGTCAAGTATAGAGTATCTTTTAGGATTCTCCATGATCATTTAATACAAAGGGCTTTCACTATCTACAGGCTCAGCCCGTGGTTAAGGCCCATGAAGCAAAGGCTTTAGGCATAAAAAAAATATATAGTTGTTGAGGGCATCGGCTACAGAAAGTTTGTTGTAGTGTAATGGTTACAAAATTAAAATATTGCTGGTTGGTTGCGCGAGTTCAAGGCTCTAAGAGCATCTCCAACCCAAAACCTCATTTTGAGGGGAGCAAAACCTCAAAATGAGGATTTGAGGGTTGATTGCTCCAACCATGAATCCTTAAAAAAATCTTTAAAAGTCTCTTCATTTGCATTATAGTCCTTAACATTAACAAAAGTTACAAATAATGATAAAAAATTTACAAATACATATAAAACATACATTTAATATATTATACAGCACACAATATTACAATAGAGATCTTTCTGTAAAAAATCCTTATAAAATTCTTATAAAATCTTTATAAAATCCTTAAAAAATCTTTATAAAATCTTTATAAACTGTAAAAAATCCTTATAACTAACTGTAAAAAAACTTTATAAACGGTAAAAAATCTTTATAAACTGTAAAGATTTTTTATAAACTAACACTAAAAATTATTTATAAACTGTAAAAAATCCTTATAAAATCTTTATAAAATCCTTATAAACTGTAAAAAATCCTTAAAAAATCCTTATAAAATCCTTAAAAAATCCTTATAAAATCTTTATAAAATCCTTATAAACTTTAAAAATCCTGATAAAATCCTTATAAACTGTAAAAAATCCTTATAACTAACTGTCGATGATGATACACGTGAGTATATGCGGATTGGAAAAAGCGAGAATCATGCAAAAAGAACTCAAGAGCAGCAACAACCTTCATTTGTTCCAAATATTTATCAACCATATTTCGATTATCTTGGAGGTTCAGGGTCCGGTTAACCGATGAATTCTGGTATTTTGATACCACTTGTAAGATATGTAATATTTAAGTGTCTATGTAATTTGCTTTAATTTGTGCTAAGTTTGTTTAATGTATTTTTATTTTGTGTGAACTTTATTTAATGTATCTTCTATTGTGTGAACTTTATTTTAATGTTATGTAATATTTATCCTATTTTATTTTATTTTGGTGTACTTAAGTTATTCTAAATTAAATTTAGTATATGTATTTGTGAAAACAAATTATTATAAGGACCAAAAAGAAAATAAAAGATAGTTTTGAGGATTTGAGGTTGGATTGGAATGACAAAAACCTTAAAATTTGAGGATTTGAGGGTGGGTTGGAGATGCTCTAATATGCCAGCTTTTGGGTTTTTTTTTATGTTTTTAATGGGCTTAAATTTTTTTTTTTCAACTTTAGGCATTAAAAACTTTTGGGCCGGCTATCCATGACTGCTTTAATAGCCCTACAAAACTCTTCATTTCATCGGCTAATTGAGGGGATCTCAAAACAAGGAAATCTTGAAAAGCGAAATGGGTACAAACAAATGCTACCATGTCTGTCCACTTGAGGATATTTGCAATTGCGACATATGAACAAACAACACCAAAAAAATCTGGGTAAACAGTCTACCCTTTCGGATGCAATCCTTAAGTATTCTCTTCGGAACTGAAGGATCGTCAACGCGAGGATGTGGGGATATATCTAGAGCAAGTGCTGAAATCACAACCAAGTCTTCTTCGGTAGTTTCGTCGATATGTTTAGCAATAAGTACTTTACTCCAATATCAAATAATGAACTTTTGTGTCCTTTTTTCCAATAGAAAAGCAGCTTCACGTCATCATAAACTCTGTTTGGTTTTTTTGTAGATAATAAACTCATAAATTTAGAATTTTCTTACGGGTTTGGGATAGATCTCGATTAAGTAAATCAAATTTCCTCTTTATTTCTGATTCGGTAGAGAAAGTTTACCAAACCAACGTAAGTTTCATCAGAGACATCCACAGTAACCGGAGGAGGAAGAGGAGGCTCCAAAACCTTATGGAGTTCTGATACGCACATTTGGATTGGGTGTTGGAGGTGTTCAGAGAAGCTTATCATTTGCACTCTCCAAGCCATAGAACGAACAACTTCTTGCAGATCGTATGTTACTTCTGGCATTAAACAACATATTCCTCCAAGGTTATAGGTTGCTCTCTGGTCCTTAATTCATTATAAATATGAATTTCTTTTTTTTAGTTTGCTACGTAAGTTTGATTTTTTCTGTTGAAATCACAACCGTTAAAAAATGCTTTTTTTTTGTAATGAATATTATCAAGACAACATTTGTGTATTGGTGAAACATTTTTATAAAAATATTAATAATGGAACTTCTGAAGGCCTGCGATCAAAATATTCTTGAACCAAAATCGTACACAATGTTGTCTTCATAATATTCATTACCCAATGTTGAAATATAATCAATACACAATTATGTTTTTTTTTTTTTCTGATAACCGTTGGGATTTCAAAGACTAATCCCACAAGACCTTTCATCCGAATACACATTCTGAAATATTTTAAATTTAAAGCGCAGCTAGGTGGCCAAGGGAATTCGAACCCAGAATTCTCCCACTTGGAAGTTACCACTAGACTACTAGGTCTTGGTTCACAATGATGTTTCCTAACAGGGCAAAAACAATAATTCTTTTCCAAAATCAACTCTCAGTGGACATGTGTCCGGAAAACTGATCGTTTTATACAAAAGTACCAACACTTGATATAAATTATATACTTTGGCCAACGTCAGTTTTTTTTTATCTCTCTTCCATATACATTTTTGTGCAAATTTGAATTTCACGTGAAATACCTATAATTCCTTGCAAATGTTAGCAATAAATAATATTTGAGCTACGCAGTTGTCCTCTTAATTATGTTCATATCATTAAAAATCATAGAAAACAACAATCTAGAACATTGTTTGGGCAAAATTTAACCAGGTTCGCAAATACACAGATCTACAGAATGACGAAGAGAAGTATATCTTTATTAATCAACGAAGTAGGGTTGTAGCCGAATAGTATTACAACGTCTCTAAAGCATTATAAAGAACTTCGTTGGGTGCAGGAAACAAAATTAGATCTCTGGTTGCTATCTCTGGGATGCTGTGAAGATGTAGTTCTTAGGTTTTCTCTACTTTTTCTCTGATCCCCCTCCAGGTTCTTCCTCCTCCTCTATTTACAAGGGTCATGTTTCGATATCCCTCTTTGCGTGGATGTACGAACTGACTTTGTGATTCTCTTAGAATCACAAATCTTTCGTTGTAATTCTCTTGTAGATAGGTTTACTTTATCCCGCATTAATCGCAATAACCTGTATATGCAGTATACGCTTTCTACAAGCTATGTTTATCTGTATCATGCATTATCTACATGAACCATTAACTTTTGTAGTATGGGCATTGCATTCATAATGGGCTTGACCCAAATGAATAAATTATTCCCAACAACCATAACAAACATTGCAAGGGTGAAAATGGATGTTTTTTTACCAAATACTGAAATTTAACAAGGAAAATAAAGGGTTACCCTAAACAATGACTCTTGAAGGCAAACGTAAACAAACTTAAAATAGTACTTATTACCTCCAATCACAAGATGCACTAAAAAACTCAAACTTCATCAGCCAACAAGTGCATCTCATAGGTTACAAGAGATCTCTTGTAGTCCCCGATTAGCTTCTCAGCAACAACAACGAGGGTTGGGAACTTTGATCTTGCAAGTGCATAGTATCTAGAATGATTCTCCAAGATCATAAAATAATGAGGCATTTGCCCTTTGCAAATTACTAACCTCACGTTCTAAATCTAAATCAACAACTCTATGTACGAGAGAACCTGTCAGTACAAATAGGGGTGGACATTCGGGTATCCATTCGGGTTTGGATCTGATATTTCGGATTTTTAGATTTTCGGGTTTAGAGATATAATATCCATTCGGATATTAGAAAACTTCGGGTCGGATTTTGTAGGGTTCGGGTCGGGTTCGGATAATCCAAAATGATAAAAAATTATCGAAAATATTCAAAAATTATCCGAAAAATTTATAAATATCTCACTTTTTTTTGTTCAATTTAATTATTTGTTATTTGAATTATCCAAAAATACCAAGAACAAAATAACAAAAAAAATTGTAATAGTTCAAATAATAACATAAATTGGTTATTTTGCCGAAATGTATTCACAATATCCGAATTGATCAAAAAAGTAAAGAAAAAACTATAAAAATTACAAAAACTACATGAACATACCAAACCTTAACTCTAAATATATTTAAGTTAGTTTATGTTTCGGATATTTCGGATACCCGTTCGGTTCTCGGTTCGGTTCGGGTTCGGTTTTGGGTTTTCGGTTATAAGTGTGGAAGATCCATTCGAATATTTTTAGAGAATCGGTTCGAGTTCGGTTCAAATAATTAGGATCAGATTCAGTTCGATAATTCGGTTTTGGATGTTTTGCCCACCCCTAAGTACAAGCATCTGGTAGGCTTTATAAAACGCATCCATATTTGTCCAAGAGAAGACTTTAGCCACATATGAACAAATATAACCAAAAGAATCATCAAATTTGCTATGATAGAGAATAGCCTTCAAGACAGCCTCTCATATCGAACCTTTTTTACCATATCCTTGATAGACAAAAGCATGATTCACATGGTTGAACAGCGAGACATCTTCTCCTTCACTCAGATCATAACCAGATGCATCAAACAGTGCTTTCAAATGTCGATCAGAGAACTTCTTAAAGTCGATTTCAGTAACATCCTTGTAAAGCATGATTACTAAATAACCAAAGAAAGCCATCGCCTTTTTAGGTGGGATCACTAAACTGTTTGGTGCATCGCTTGAAGAGACTTTTACGATTCAAACGTTGCTACATTTATGACGTATACGTTGTTCGATAACATATGTTACTTCCGACATTTAGCAATAGATCCCACCGAGGTACAGAGTGGCTCTTTGGTCTTTACTCTTCACACATAAAGCCTTTATTATTTTCTTGCTCAAAACACAACTGAAAGTCGATATCTAGATCACCTATAAACATTCTGATATTTCTGATTAAAGTGAATAGAACATTGTCCAAAGTCGTGAGGTGGTGAAGATGCTGCTCTAGTAGGTCATGCTTAGAAAGTTCCTTCTAAATTCGGGTTCTTACTCCTCGAGATTCGCCATTTTTCTTCATCGAGAACAAATATGAACAGAACTAGCGAGTGTTTTATTGAATGGAGAAGAAAATGAAATGATTTAGGGTTTATAATTAGAGAAAGAGATGGAAGTGGAATGTTGAAATAATATCGCCTTAGAGCATCTCCAATGGAGAGATATCTATTGGAATTTTAAGCAATTAACAAAAATTAAAAATAGAAAAAATAGGAGAGAGAATGAAATGGGTTTCTAAATCTAGAAACCCATTACCGAAATCCAAATGACACTTGTAACTTTGTAATTTGTTTAATTTATTTTAGATATTAAAATTTAATTTAATACTTTATTTTAGACATTAAAATTTAATTTAATAATTAACTCATATTGATATACTAATATAAATACATTATATTTTTTTCCAACAATTACCATTATATTAAATCAAGTTGTTACTGATTGGAAGGTTTCCTTCATGGGTCACCCCAAATGGGAATGCCAAATTTATATGGGAAAATACATAACTTCGTGCTCGAGTTCCTTTGCAAGAGAGTTGGTTCGAATAATACATAAGATATGAACTACTCCCTCCGTTTCAAAATAATTGTCACTCTAGAGTTTTTCATACAAATTAAGAAAACATAGTATTAAAAGTCTGTTTTACCTCTAATTAATACTCCCTCAGTTTTAAAATATAAGTTGTTTTAGCTAAAAACACGCATATTAGGAAACTACTTTTCTACTAAAAAATATCATTTAATATATTTAATAAAAATAATTTGACCAATCACACAAAAAACTGCAAAATACTAGTGGTCATACAATATTCAATAAAGTTAAAAAGTACATAGGATTGTCAAAACAACTTATATTTTGAAACAAAAAAACCTCCAAAATAACTTATATTTTCAAACGGAGGGAGTATAATGTTTTATTTGATATGAATAACAAATGAGTTTAAAGATAAGAATAAAAATAGAAAAATTAGTTATAAATGTGTATTGAAATTGTGGAATGATAAATAATAGTATGAAATAAAAAATTAAAGTTAAAATGATAACTATTTTGAAACGGAAGAAGTAAATTAAAAATACACGTGACCGTTTGATATTGGATAATTTTAACTTTTTAGGATGGGATATCGAAGTTAGCGACTCTAGTCCCAATAATGGAATGTCTTTTCGATTTAAAAAAAAAACATTGGAAAACACAAATACTAGGAGTTTAAACGTAAAATGTATACAACCAAGAACAATAAGAAAGAGCCACGTGCTTAAGCCACTCATCATCATTAATTTTACAAACGTCCCCAATTCTGACTAGCTCTGGATGATACGATTTTGTGCAATCACCTACACAACAAAGTGCAAACTCCTTGCCGTTTATCTCTCCGGGGACATAATGTAAACGGAGTGCTGTGTGTGTAATTCGACGTCGTTGGAATAGTATAGATAAAATTAGTATATAATTGAATCGGATATCATCTTACACCTAACAAAGAAAATCTAACTTTATTTTCTTTAGATTTGTTTCCGAATTTATGGAATTAATATAGATCTATTAACTCATCAAAGTATTTATTATTGCAATTTAATTCTCTTTTCGTTCTTAAATTTCCATTTCTGATTACTCATCTCTTTATTTTCCACAGGATGTAATCTAAACTCTTTTTTCTTTTGCCAACAAATAATACCAATATTAATATACATGGATTATGAGTTTACAAAATACTTTATAGAAAATCCAAAAAAGAGAAGACCGTTCGTTTCCTCATTTGGAGCTACAGTGACCGTTTCTTTCTAGTGCTTAGAGAGAGAAAGAACGAGAGAGAGAGAGGCACTTTGGAATTGTGTGAGATTAGAGAAAGAGAATTTCGCTTTAGCCCATCTCACTGAGTGAATCTTTACACGATCTCCAGATTCTCCTTGCGAGATTATCTTTCGTCTTCAGCTTAATCGCTCTCCTGCAGTTGTCCATATCCTCCGTTTCTTCCGCCGAGGCTCGTGGCGGCGGTTGCGGCGGCTCTGCCCCACCGGTGATTTTTCACGGTTCGATCTTTAGATGTTCGTCTTTACATCTATGAAGCCCTTTTTCTGTGCCCTTTCCTTTCTTTTATATAAAGAGCATCAAATATTACTAATTGACGACGAAAGTGACGATCTTTGCTACACGCATTGGAAATTGAATATTCAGTTTCCGGTTTGATCCTTTCCGATTAAAAGACTGAATCTTTTGATGTGTATAAACTGATATTTTGTGGTTCTGTTATTGAATCTCTCGATTGATTGATATTCTGTTTAAAACAAATCGATTTTGAGTTTATGGGTTTGTGGAGTTAAGTTGTATATTTGCACATTGTTCACTGTACATTTCTGTTGGACAATCATCTGTGTTCGTTATGAGCTCTCAATGATTAAACGTTTTCTTACTTCTGTTCAGGGAATGGAGACTAAGATGAATTTGTTACATCTAATTGTAGCGTAAGAGATAGTTGTGGTTATGTCAGAGTCTCGCCAAAGGCCTCCTTTTAAAGGCCCGAGATGGATTATCACTTTGGTTGTTCTGGTTACAGTCGTTGTCATCACGGCACTCGTATATCCTCCGCGGAATTCTGTGGCATGCTATATGTTTTCTGGTCCTGGATGTCCGTTATACCAACAGTTTTTGTTTGTACCTTCGAGGGAATTGACTGACACTGAAGCTGCAGCTCAAGTTGTGACGAATGAATTAATGAATCTACCTGAGTCTAAGCGAGCGAATCCAAAGATTGCCTTCATGTTTTTAACACCAGGGACTCTGCCTTTTGAGCCTCTGTGGGAAATGTTCCTCCGTGTAAGATTTTACTTTATTCTTCTCATTGCGATAAAGCTATTCAAAGGTGCACTTTGATTCTGTTGGTGTTTAAGCTAGGCGTTCATCTTTAACTTGTCAAATGTATTTCTTATCCAAAGTAGTGATATGTTGGTGGTTCTTTTGTTGTTGATTCAGGGTCATGAGAATAAATATTCGATTTATGTGCATGCGTCAAAGAAAAGTCCTGTACATACAAGCAGCTATTTTGTTGGTAGAGATATTCACAGTCACAAGGTAAATGAGAATTGATTACGCCTCTCAATTGGTTTTAAGCAAAATTTTGACTAGTAGTGATATATGATATTATTATGCAGGTTGCTTGGGGTCAGATATCGATGGTTGATGCAGAAAGAAGGCTATTAGCTCATGCTCTCATTGATCCTGATAATCAACACTTTGTCTTGCTTTCAGATAGGTGATTGAATCATTATTCCTTTGATATAGTGTATCCTTAGGTCATGATGAATGCTTAATTAATCATACTTTACTATCTTCTTTGTTGTTAACTGCAGTTGTGTACCGCTATTCGATTTTAACTATATCTATAATCACTTGATCTTCGCAAACCTTAGCTTCATTGATTGGTAAGTTGTATTATTGTGTCTACAGTTTACTCATGCGGTTGAACCTCTTTTATGTCTCGTTATCATCCATCACTCTGGTGGTATGTATTCTCATCTTGCATGTTTTTTTTCTTCCAGTTTTGAGGATCCTGGACCACATGGAAGTGGTCGGTATTCACAACATATGCTGCCTGAGGTCGAAAAGAAGGATTTTCGGAAGGGCTCACAGGTATGTGTTATATAATAAGATACCATAGTTCTTCTTTTTTGTCTTGCAAAATGTTTATATTAGAAGTTTGTAGGAGGAATTTAACAATTGAGACAAAAAAGAAAGGTCATGTTTTATATTGTAGTTGTGGATGTGTCCTTTTGTCTCTCCATGCTATCATCTTCATCATCCCTACGTTTGCTTCTCATTCATGATAATGCTGGTTGCATTTCTTTTCTAGTGAATTCTATTTAAGCTTGATATTTTCTTGTGCGTCTCTATAATCATTTTTTCCAGTGGTTTTCAATGAAGAGGAGACATGCGATAGTCGTCATGGCGGACAGCCTTTACTACACCAAATTCAAGCTATATTGTAGGGTAAGCAAGTCTTCATTTTTATGGTTTCTCATATCCACATGTGAATTGATAAGTTGCCATACTGGTGATAGTTCTTTCTTCCAATCTCTCATAATCTTTATAATTGGTGATCAATCTAAGTCATCTAAACAAGTTAGACAGTGAGCCACCCATTGAGATTATAGCTTATGAGTATAATTGTAATGTCGTGTGATGTTCAAACTGAACCCATATGTTTTCTTCTCTTTATAGCATAGAGTTGATACCTGTGGGACGCTGGCACATATGTATAGCTGTAGTGTAATTTCACTATAGATGTCATATTGTAAGCGATTGTGTGAATCAAGCGACCTTTTCCCTAATGGTTTATGTTTTCTCGCAGCCGAATATGGAAGGACGCAACTGCTATGCAGATGAGCATTATTTCCCAACGCTTTTCAATGTCAGTGTACTGCTTCTTTGCATCTACCTTCTTCTCACCCTTAAGCCTTAAACTGGTCATTTGCTTTTACTCTCATCATAAAGTCTCTTTGCCAATGATCTCTTTCTTTCAGATGATTGATCCAGGTGGAATTGCAAACTGGTCGGTGACACATGTTGACTGGTCAGAGGGAAAATGGCATCCGAAATTATACAATGCAAGAGACATCACCCCTTACCTCATCAGGAAAATCAAGGTTCCTCTTGTTCTTCTCCATCCCAATGCTTGGTTAGATTTTTCTTATTCCACGATCTAAAGTTTGCGGTTTTAATCCGATATGCAGTCCATCCAACTTGCTTACCATGTCACAAGCGATTTAAAGGTAAAACACCCGAGTCTTCTTCTTCTTGTTACCATGATTCTTGGAATCTCTGTCACTGATCCATAACCATTCTCTATCCAGAAAGTGACGACAGTAAAGCCGTGTCTATGGAAAGGAGAGCAACGTCCGTGTTATCTATTTGCTCGGAAGTTTAACCCTGAAACTCTGGACCGGTTGATGTATCTCTTCCCTAACTACACCTCGCTGGTTTGAAAGGCTTATCGGATTCTCGATTGTCCGGTTTGGTCTTGGTTAAGCCCTTACCATAGCATCCGCCTTGTGATAAATACTCAGTCCATTCATATTGCTGTGATTCAAAGTTGCGTGTGAGCCTCTCACAGACCAGAACAAGAACAGGCTTTAATGTTTTTGATTTTGTTTATGGTTAACAAACATTAGCTTGGAGAAGTTGCTAGAACACTATTTACTTATTCACAACTTTGTAGTATTGCGATTCATCAGTAGTGTCTCTTTAAAATATTTTACCATTACCATTTCTACATTGATATGCTTTCAACAATATTAAAGTTTTCTTGGTTTAAAATAAATAAAAACTCTGCATTCAATCATAAAAAATATTCCAATGTGACTAGTAGAAATAAAGTCACTGTCCATACCGAAGAAATATATTTTCAGTCAAAAACGGCAAGTAGCCGTATCGTTTTTTAGAAGTAAAACGGCACAGCGTTCTCGTACACCACCTTGAGATCATAAAATCCACGTCGATCCAACTCCCTCTAGTAAAAATCGAACGGTTGAATCTCTTAAAATTAATTTCAACCGTTGATCCGAATTACTTTTATCTTCTCCGAGAGATTAAATCTACACCATCCGTTCAAGAGAGAGAGAGAGAGAGAGCATCTTCTTCTTCAAAAACCTTGTTGTTCTTCGTTCGGTTGTGTTCCGTACAATGGCGCCGAGGAAGAGTAAAGCAGATGGAGAAGAGAAAGCGAAACCTGTGACTACGGTTTCGTCGAGAGTGACTCGGAGCATGGATCGTCGAACTCGAAGTGAGACTCAGCAAAACGGTGCTAAAGTGGTTGGATCCGTCACCAAGCTTGAGTCTCCGAAGAATACGAAGAGGAAGAAGACAGCGATTGAGACTGGGAAAGCGAAGAAGGTGAAGAAGGAAGAAGCAGTTGAGGAAGTTGAGAAGGAAGAGGAAGAGGAAAAGGCGGAGGTTGAGGATCCAACGAAACCGAAGATTGTTATAGAGCACTGGTAAAATATGCTTTTGATTTCTGTATTATTATTATCTTTTAGGTTTCCATGAGAAAATGGAGAGAGTCGTAATAGCGGAAATTTAGGTTTTTGTCTTCGAAATTGAAGCTAAAGCTTTGGTGTTATTGAAATTTCTGTGGAGGATTTTGTGTGTCCGTGTTGCAAATAGGGTTTTCTATTGTTAGGGTTTCGTCTTGGTTATGCATAGATTTCGGCTAAGGAAATGGATTTGACTATCTGCTTTCTGTTTGTTTCTTGTCTGGATTGCTATGTGTTCACATAATAATATGATATGATTGATTTTCCTTCTGCAAATGGGAGAGAAATAGAATCTGCTTTTGCTACTTTTGTCTTGTTTTCTTACACAAGTGTTTTGCTTGTTATGTTTTTGAAGCAAACAATGTAATGCTTTCAAGACAAGGGCTATTCAGGTGAAGGAAGGACTGGAGGAAGCTGTTCCTGGTGTCACGGTGACTCTGAATCCTGAAAAGGTAATTCTTTTTCTACAGATGATGAATATATATTGTCATGATTTACGGTTGGTTGTGTTTGATCATGTTTTTCACATTATGTTTGATAAGAAATCTTCTCTATCTCTAATTCTTTCGTTGGATGTTCTCGAACAGCCAAGGCGGGGTTGCTTTGAGATCCGAGAGGAAGGTGGCCAAACATTCATCAGTCTTTTGGTAAAACTTTCATTCTAATACGTTGAATTTTTTTCTCAATTGGTCTCACTTCTGAGTATAGTGTGTTCCGTTTGAGTAAGGTGTATTGTCAATACTAATTCTCATTGTCAATTGGATTTCAATGTGCCTCCTATGGAGTTGCAAGATATCATTTATGTTAGTGACTGTGAGTATACATCATGGATATGTTTGCCTTTCCTTGTTCTTAGTTTAGAAATAATTTGTAGATTATGTTTATCTCATTATGTAGGACATGAAGCGTCCGTTTGCTCCAATGAAGGCACTTGATATGGAAGAAGTCATTGAGGACATCATAAAGAAAATTAAATGAGACACCTACAACAGTCGACCCTTCCTGTGCCGAATCTTTTGTTGGTTTCTATCTCGGCATCGATTTAATCAAGTAGGACTCCATAGAAGACTGTCTAGAGCAATGTCTGAATTGCTATCGTCTCTTCTCTATTATTGTTTCGGTATAAGCCCTGTAATTGCAGTCTCATCATTTTGCAATGTGTGGTTGGCTTGTTTGATAGAATATGCTTCTTTTTAGTTTGAAATTAACTCATATTCGTAATGCTAGTCTGAATTCATCTCGTTGCTTGAAACAAATCGATGCAGAAGCGTGTTTTGTTGGGGTTGGGTATGGTTTTAACATAAGTATATTCAAACATACACTTAGACCTGTGTCCTGAAGTCCATAAGACAAACATCACATTTGAATTTAGGATGGCTGATAAATACAATGCATGTTGAATAGAAAGCTCACTACATTTAGGTTTCAGCTCTAGCTCCTACCATTATTGTCTGCAACCCGAAGCACCTAAACCCATCTTAGAACCTAGCAAAGCTAGCTAAAAATGCTAGCAAGAGAATCACATCAAAGCTTAAACCAGCCTTCCAAGCAGAAGAGGTGTGTCCAGCTTTATCAGCAGCTTCTATCTTCTCATTATTAGCGCTTGGAACAGGAGCAGGAGTATCTGCCTCCGGTGTTTCAGTTGAAGGTGTAGTTTTTGGGACAATAGTATCTGAGGCATTGTTTGCATCAGCTGGTTCAGGAGCTAGAGCTGGAGCTGTTGCAGCATTCATGGGAGATGGTCCCGGAGCCATTGCAGCATCTGTGGGAGATGGAGCCGGAGCCAAAGGAGCGGGTGGTGGTGGAGGTGGGAAAACTGCTAAGCTGAGTCCAGGAGCTACAATGGGCATGCTAATTTGGATTATAGAGAGGTTATATGGATTGTGATACACCGTCGTGACATACTCAGCGGTTAAAGGTGAGTTCTTCACTCCTGATCCAAAGTAAACTCTTCCTTTCGATTTAGTACAGTTGAGGAATCCATTCATCTCTTCACCTAAACCGGTTGTTTGGTACAAGGTAGTGAGCATTATGCTCTTCTCCTTCATCCCGTTAAGCTTGAGCTCATCGTAGTAGTCAAGAATAACATGAGTCATGAGGATGTTCTTGAGCTCAACGTCGGATTTGTTAGTGATGGAGCTGATGACGTCGTTAGCAACAGCGAGCACGGTTATGGTTTGGTATTTGCTGATGGGTACAGTAAGCTTGGTCTTGGTCAAGAGGTAGCTCATGGTGCTGAAATTGGAGTATTTCTCAAACACTCGTGTGATATTATCGGCCTTGACAATGGTGGAGAAGACGAGTAAGATGGTAAGAGAGAAGAGAGAAAAAGAGGTATTGAGACTCATCTTGTGTGTTCTCTTTGCCATGTAGTGTAAAAAAGCTAAAGCTCAATGGCCTCAGTGGTTTGGAATTTATGCAGAAAAAGTGACGAAGTTGCAGAAGAATGGTTAAAAGGAGAGATTTTCTCTGTTTTTGGTGCTAAATCTGAACTAGTCTATTTGGTTAGCTAAATCTACTCTTCTATTTTTAGGGTGTAATAAGACTTGGCCGTTAGAGAATTTAATTATTTGACGGCTAATTTGTAGTTAATTTAGGCTTTTATCATGCGTTTTATTTTAATCTTGGTTTTAGTTTTTTAGGTTGTGCAATTTTGAGGTTTTATGTTGTGGCAAGTGTAGTGGTTACAGATTTTATGACACTTTATTTTTGTGTAATCAAGAAATATCGGATTTGAAGCTCATCATTTTTTCGAGCCGTAAACCATAGTAGATTAAATCTTTTATCCGTTGCTGGTATTAGAACTTGTGATCTTTGAAGACATTCAAATTTTCACTGGGGGATTAATGAATTCAGTTATCCAACCTAAACAGAAGAATTATAGAATAAGACCAAACTTATGATTTTTCACCCCCTAGGCCCTAATGATTCATTAGGAAACGAGCTAGTACATAGTTGAATCATAGTACATGACTTTTTGTTAAGAAAAATGATTTAACTTTGTATTTTTTTTGTCCTTTTTAACTTTTGGTTTTAGTCTTTTTGATTATTCAACAATATGTGAGATTTTATGTTGAGTTGAGTTGTTACTCAAATAATTTAACTAGATATCTACAAGCAGCACTGAAGTTTACAACTCATTCACTTGGTATTACATACGACTTCCGTTTTAGTTTATAAGTTCTTCAAGTTAAAAACATGGAGTCTGAAAACAGAGATAAGTATCTTGAGATAATCCAAGATGTTACAAGATCGAGCGACAGGGAACGGGTAATTTATTAAAAGTTGGTCTGGATATAGAGGATGTACAAGTCTCGATTCAAAATTTCTTTTTTAACAAAGAGATCAAAATCTGTGAATTTGGTAAAAATCTTAGCCGCCAAAGAGAAAAAAGTGATTTGAGTTTTTTTCCTCTCCGATGTTCGGTGCTTTTACCGACTTCGTGAGAAAGAGATGGTTGTAACCTAATAGAATTTTTATACTCGACATGAAGTCTAAGGGATGACCATGAGAGTTTTTGATTGGAAGACGATGCGATGTTATTCGCCGTCTGATTTTTTTAGGTCTAGTTTGTGATTCCCTTCATTGGGTTTAGTTTGTGATTCCCTCATTGGGTTTAGTTTTATGGGTGAAGTTTTTGGTTGAGGATTTTTTTTCTTCATAGAAAATCTATAGTTTGCTAGTATCTAGTCAATTTTGGCAATCTATTTGATTTAAGCTTTGCAGTTCAAAGTTGTTCAATGGCGGTTTCACTGAAGCTAACTCGGAACAAATTGACAAAAGCAATCAAGGAAGGAGATTTATCTAAATTAAAAGAATTGCTATCATAATATCGTAATAGATATTAGAAGTCCGACTGCTATTGTGGATTCGGGAACACCTAATCGTCTACCTTCGATTCGAAATAAGATCATCTTGATATCGCTAATGTGTCGTTAACGATTATTGGCTTCACTTGATTTTTGGTATGGAAATGACCATTAGTTTCTCTTTGTATTGCAATTATTGAACTTCTTCGTTGATGTAACATGTTTTAAATAAGATTCAATAAAACAAAGTGTTAAAAAAAACAAAACGAAAAGAGATTGGAAGCTTAAAAACTATTTATTTATTTTATTATTTTTCACTAAAAAAAATTCAATACCTAATTTAAAATAATCCATCCAATAAAAGATAGTATTGCATAATAAAAATGATAGCAAAAGTTAAATAAATTTAATTCTTACATAGAAACTTAATATCCTTAAAATAAAATATGTAGATAATATTATTAATTTTTTGACATCGATTTTTCATGTCCTCAAACAATTGTCTTAAAACTAAAGTTAAATGTAAACAAAAAAAATTATAACTTAAAACGATAAATACAAATTAGAAAAAGTCCACAAATAAAAGATACGTATCCTAGAAAAACTAGAATACTTGGAATGATAGTAAACGGTAAATTTACAATTTGAACTAGCTAAAAAGGGTAAAAAACGCCAATGAATGTCAAATTGTCAACTAATATTGCTCAAATATATAATCATCAAAAATGTAGAATCTATTCTATAATTTATTTATTTATTATTCAATCTAACATTGTATTTGTATAACACGTTTTATTTGTCCAACCTATGTTCTAAATAGATGATCTTTTTACACACAAACATATAATATTTATAAACACACGAATATTTAAAAGTTTTGTCTTTGTACCAATTATTCGAATTGGCAACTCGGAGTTCATATTCCCTTTGTTAACTTACGAATACAACATATCATTAGCTTATACTTTTTTTAATCATTAAGAAATTTGGGTTCATCATTTATCCTTAATTTCAAAGTGATGCGTGCTCGAACTCAATATGTGTTACTAATAACTTTGTACTTTCGTATGATATTTTAAAAAAATTACCACTTTTCAAATGCTACTTTACAAAAATGCCACACTTTTGAAATCTTTGCAAAAATGTCACTTTTTGAAAATTATTTTTTCTTTATATTATTTATGTTTAGGTTAACTATGTTCTTTTACGGTTTAGTTTTGAGAGTTTATGGGAAGTTTAGGGGTCAAAACATTTTTTAGAGTTTAGAATTTTAAGACATAGGTTTTTTAAATCTATAATTAGTGGCATTTTTGCAAATGAACACCCCTAAGTAGCATTCTTGTAAATGTGCAAACAAAAAGTGGCATTTTTGTAATTGTCCCATGATATTAGCGGTTGAATTATCATTATTACCGGTGTATACTTTAACTAATATCGTCACATGTAACTATAACTATACAATTGGTATAAGAAATCAATTCTCTTGACATATAGAAATAAGTAAATTATTTTAATTTAGATATGTATCAATTCTCTTTAGTATTCCGTAAGAGTTTGAATAAAAGATGGCGTTCCTACATTTATTTATTTTATTTTTGTTCAAAAGCCACATTTAATTTTCTCATAAAATATAGATATTTAATTATCTAAATGTGCATTTTATGCAGATTAATAGAGGTAAATTTACATGAGATCTCCAGCGTTACGTAATTACAGCCGTTCGCCATGATTTCACGCAATAAAAATAGAAGGTGTCCATCATAAGCAATCGAGCATGGAGCATAAAGTGTCGTCTGTCGTGGATCTAATAGGATCAGACTGAATTTTCCATGGTAGAATCGTTTTTGTAACAATTCTCATAATTTATAATAAAAATAATAAATTTAGACGTTAAAAAAAAATGCTTTTTATATCCAGCTAAAACTTTAGGTTTGCGAATTTATCCATCCAGCTAAATTTATCTAAATGTACATTTTATATTTCTCGTTCAATCCACGTTTGAGATTTAAGTTTTGAGTTGTTGTAGTTACCCAAACCAATGAAAATATGAAATTTTAATGTTATAGATTCAAATTATTTTTTAAAGAAAGAAAAGAACAAAGTAATGACAAGTATACGTCCTCTAAATTAATCAGGTTGTATAAATTATTTTTTCGAGTTGGATTGCCAATGAAAAAAATATTTAATTTAATGTATAAATGTGTGGTTAACAAAAAATATACTAAAAATTAATTAGAATTTCATACGATAGTGAACCCCCAGAAAAAGCTACAGGCCTACATTTACACTAACTATTAATATTACCTATAACTAAAATACAAGATTCAAAAAATGGTGATATTTTGAGAAACAAAAGTTCATTTAATGGTATTTATAAAAATTGTCCTTATTAATATTACCTATAACCAGTGATTCACTACTTTCGAATCAATTTCGACGTATAGCCTAATAACAAATAATAAAATATTAAAAACCAATACTAGTAATATTTGTTTCTTTTCTTTTCTTTTTTTAAGAAAAAAACTCAATACTATTAATGTTAGGGATCTAAAATTAGAACGAGAAGTCATTTTCTTGACAGAATTATTCGAAGTTGTAAAATATAAGTGTGACATGGCACCAATTGATCCTTCATTGGCTAGTCGAGCATATTTCGTAATAAGAATACCACTAAAGCTATATATCCATATGACCATATATGTATCAAGTATATATGTATAATGTATATATATTATATATATATATATATGTATTTTAGACATCATATTTATATCTCTTTGTCTGTTGAAATATATTTCTTTTGTAACTTTTAAATTATATTTGATTAAGAAAACCTAAATTATTGTGTTTTCTAAAAAATCATGCAAAAATCTGTAAAATCAGTAAATATATATATATATATATATTTCAACAGACCAAGAGACATAAAATCCACGATTAAGGATGGATGACTGTGAGAAAATATTTTTAGTCAAGTGATTAAAATTTTAGTAACGATAAAATATTTGTACAATCAGTTAATGATACAAAAAAAAAAACTAAACAATTTCGCCAATTTCTGAGGAATTTTAATACTAATTAAACACTATATATACATATCAAATTTTGTGATGCAAACTCTATGGCTGAATCAACGTGGGTTAATTATATAGCTCATGTGAACACATAAATGGATAGATGAGAATAATCTTTGGAAAGTGTATCTCGGAAGCCTCTAGAGACAACATATAATTAATCATAGAGAATAATTTCAAAAACTTCAGTTATTTCTATTTTGGCTTTGTAGATGTTGTCTTATGATGTTGACACTACATGAACAACGAATAAGAACAAAGCAAGCAATAGTTGGATATATGCTGATAAATTTGTAATGACCATGAACGTGAGCTTTTTTTGGTGGAATGGGTCATGGATATAGTTTTGAGGTTTCGTTAGCCCATACCGCAAACCACTAATTATGGGGTTTGGATTAGGCTGAGATCGGCTGTAACATTTTTGACATAAATCACTAAAAAAGATGTTAAACGACCATACATACGTACAAGGGATTTTTGAAATAACCAAAGACTATGAAATTTTTATTGCTAATCAATCGCTAGTTTATGATCATATTTTTCTCGTCTTGTTGATCTAGAAACCTTTAAAAAGTGTATCTCGAATTGCGTAGAACGTTTAAAAAGTCTAGGGCAGAAATTCATTCCATCACTATAAATGATCACAAATAAATAAGTGTGATGGCTATTCGACCGCACACAAAAATAGTTCAGCATTAATTAAGTTAATATCGTATCATTATAATTGTTTGGTAGAATCCTTTAACACTAATTTCGTAGTATGCCAGTATAATAATATAAATTAGTATTATATTTCATTGCCTTTCTACTCATCGCAAAATGATACTAGAAATTGGTTAATTTGGATTAGCAAAACAAAATCGCAACAATTTTCAAAACCCATATTAACTACATATATAATGAATAAGCATTGTCCATTTTCCTTATTACGTTGTATATTTTCAAAATATGTTTATAATAATAAATTGCACGAGCAAGTGATGTAGTATAATATAAATGTCAACTTAGAATGGACCAAAAACGGTAAGCAAAAAAGAGGAACAAGTTAAAAGAACTAAAACCTTGTGGTTTGTGCTGAGTATCAAAGAGAATGAGGAGTAAGTGTGGCTTTGCATCATCTCCCACGAGGGCCTGCGCTCCCATTTCCCTCAATGTCGCTCTTTTTTCATTCATTTATGCTTTCAGTGCCACTTTTTGTCCATTTTCCCACAACTTTTTTAAGTAAAACAGTATATATATTTCATTATCATAAAAAATTATTGGATATATACGATAGACCCCCCCTAGAAAACAGAATATGATGAGGTTGAAGGTAGTCATTATCACATTGCATATGTGAACGAGGACCAAATGATCTATAATAATAGAAGAAATCATTGAATAGGGAAAGAATGTTCTATATATGTAAGTTTAGCAACAAAAAAAAAAAGAATGTTCTATATATATATTTAGAGAAGTTACTAGGTGACTCTCCCCGTACACGCGGGTAATTCATTTATAATTTTTATTTTTTTGAATTTTATAATTTTACCTTTTTTATTTAGAGGCTTGTATTTATTTATTTATTTATTTTATTAGAGATATTGTTGTTGATATTTTGTTGTAATTTTTTGTTTGTTAATAATATAAATTTTTGGAAGTTTAATTTTACCATTTCATTATTTTATATACGTAAATGTATCAAATAAAAATATATAATAATTTAATATATTGGACTGCGCAATCTATTATCAAAAATTGAGATTCCTCTCATTAAAGATTGAATTTCCTATTTGATCATTTTTAAAAAAAATCATTTTCTTCACATTGTTGAATAAAAACTGAATTCGACATCGAAATATGAAAAATTAAATTGAGCAACTTTTCGTAAACAAAGAAAAATGTTGTTAAACAACTTTTTGGAGTTAAATATATTTATTCGATTTGGAGTTAAAATAAGATCGATTATTCATATTGCAAGCCAAAGAACATTATTTTGTAAAAGTAACAATGACTAAATAAACCAACCAAGTTTAGGGATACATAATTTAAAATGAAATCTTATTAGGAAGGCCACAAATAATTCCGCGAGATCAAGTTTTTGATACTAACTTCTTAACTTCCTCAATGAAGTCTTTCTTCTCATCATCCTTCTTGAATAAGACATTAACATAATGTTGTCCTTTATACTCATAATCTTGTCCCTTATTAATGTATTGAAGAGATACTTGATAGAGCGAACTTGGTTGCACTACTCTACATTATCAGATTTGAATATTGTATTCTTAGAAATTGTTTGGCTTGGATATCCCTGAAATAATATCATATATATATATTAAAAAGAAGCTAAAACTAAAAAAAAAAATTTAAGAAGACAATGATATCCCAGAAAAATAATTTTTACCTTTGATGGAAATACTATTTTTAAGAAAATCAGTTTGAGCGGCCGTGGAAATCAATCGATTAAATTGATATCAAATTTTTTTTGGCCGTGATGTATCAATATATAGTGAAGCTTATATAAAAATGTTTAATTGTACTTGATCAATTGGGCTATGGTTTTGGACTAAAACGTGACTAAAAAAAATGATTTTGGGCTGACCAAACATAAAAAAATTGATTTTGGGCTATATAATTATGAAAATTTTGGGCTAAAACGTGACCATTACAATTTTGGGCTAAAACGTGACAAACAAAAATTGATTTTTATTGTGTGCAATTGCCATGTCACATTTTTCACAATATCATGTCACATTAAAATTGTAAGAATGAATTTAGTGAAGACACATAAGGTCTTTTAAAAAAATGACTCTCCAATTAATATATAAGAGATCAGATCTTTTAATCGAGGTTGAAGAATTACCAAAAAAAATTCAAGTTCCATACTTCTAACAATTTAATCGGTAGAACTAAGAGCACCTACATTGCTAAGAAATTCTATGAGTCTCTCATATATATATTATCTTAGTAATAATAACATACTTTAATTATTTATTTAAATTTTAAGTTGTAAAGCAAAAATATGACCAATCATAATATGACATGTGCCAAATGGATTTTTGATGCATTCATATTTTAGCATTTTTAGCATACATTTTTCTTAGTTTTTATTGTCATTAGATTGACATTTTACATATTTCTCGTCATTTTGAGTATCATATAGAATAGGTTGCGTTTAGAGTCCTAGAATTCATTTCATGCATATGTATAGCGTTTGAGTTCTCTTTTAGGTATAATGGATGTCAAGAAGTGAGAGGAACCAAATGGAGTTGAAAGAGCATCAAAAGGGAGTGATGGAGATGAAGAAACAAATTTGAAGAACTTGGACAAGGCACATCGACCATGTGCATCGACCAGAAGTAGTCCGGAGTGAAGATAATTTTGTATCAGAGTTTACATCAATCTGGTGGCATCGAGCTCCAATAGGTCGATGCAAGAAAATAAAATGTTCTAGAGATTGTATCGATCTCGTGCATCGTCCTCAAATACCCGATGCGGATCAGTTATATCACAAGTTTAAAGATCCGACCCAATTCAAATTGGGTTGACCCGGTTCTATTTTTACCTAGTATAAATATGTTTTTAAAGCTAAGAAAACCCCAAGTTTGACATGCACTTTACCTCTTTTAACTTTTCTCACTCTTTTCTTATGATTTGTGTTTGGATCTTTTATATTTGCTTAATTTAGTGAAGTTTTCTTTAAGTTTTTGTCATTTCTTTTGTGATTATGTCTTTGTTTATGATTATGATTGTGTTTTGCACCATAATTAGTGAGTAGTCTCTTAATGGATTTTTGGGCTTAGTAGATTAGGGATGTTTGATGAATGAGTAGTGGTGTCTAGGTTTAGATTCCAATTATTTCTAAAGAGTAAAGTGTACTTAATGCTAGATTAGACTTGATCAATCAAAATCTAGAACATTGACATTTTATGCCCGGAAGGTGTTCGATAAAATGTCTAGAAGAACTTTAAATCTTGCTATCAATGGGAATTGATGTTTAAGGTGTTTAGTTGGCTCTATGAACTTATGCTTAATGATTATTGATCATTTCATTGCAATTGAAAAATTAGCTTAATTAAATGGTTAGTAAATGGATTATTGTCATGGGAATGGATTAATCTACTTTGTGTGATTCATGTCATGGAATTGAGTTTTAATTGTAGTCCTAGCATCATTAGTTAGTCATTAAGCATTCCAAGTCAATTGCTTTGCCCAAAGCCATGCTTTCCCATATGTGATCAAGTTTTCAGTTGTGGATTTAACGGTTGACTTTTGGTTGATTTTTGCATTTGAGTTTGTTTATGCTTAGTTATGGTTTGCTTAGGACTTGTTAGTTTCTTTTTTAGCATTCTAGTCTTTTTTATCTTAATTTTACATTCTCATTTGCTTGTTTCACTTAGTTGCATCGTTAGGATTAAAAAAAAAACCAAAAACATCATTTAGTTTAGATTAATCAATTGCTTATATTTTTAGTGTGTTATTCTAACTTCTTGTGGATCGATATATACTTTGATTACTACTCGTTGTTTGCACTTGGATATTAATTTGGGATTTAAAACTTTTATCATAACAATTTTTTAAGAAAATGTAAGAGTTTCTCCTTTTTTCTTACCTTTATTATTACTATTTTTTAGTGATGAGAGACTTTTTTAAATTACCATGCATGTTCTAATGTTTTGATTGATGAGACTTGGGTAGATATTTCCATTGAGAAGCTCTAATATACCACAAAATTAATATCTCTACCATATTCCAAAATCCAAAGTGAGATATTTTCATATATCATAATACTCCCTCCGTTTCACAATACTTGTCATTCTAGCCTTATTTTCTTGTTTCAAAATACTTGTCATTCTGCAATTTCAATACATATTTATGACTAATTTTTCCATTTTTATCCCTACTTTTAAACTTATTAATTATTTATATCAAATAAAACATTGTATTAATTAGGGCTAAAATAGACTTTTAATATGTTTTCTTAATATGTGTGAAACAACGTAGAATGACAACTATTTTGAAACAGAGGGAGTATGTAATAACGATTCCATACATAAAACACATTTGAGCTCCTTTTTTCTGATAACCATTTGAACTCTTCATTGACGTAAAAAAGAAAACATATATGACGTGATACAGTAGTAATTGGTAATGAATAGAATATAATCCAATTATAAGTATTTTATTTCCCATCTTCACTTCAATATGAGTGTCAATATTTAAGTAAAGATATAGAAGGGAGAGAAATAAAACAAAACAAAAAACATAAATCGAGAAGCAAGGTACATATAGAAGAATTTCACAAGGCATGGCCTTCATTAATTGTAACGACTAAACGGGAGTAAGGACCATTAGGTATTATTATCCACGTGACGCCACGCCTTCTATGTCTACAGAAGTAATAGAACAAAAATAGAATTTTCGAAGCATAACTTTACAAGAAAAAAAAAGAGGAATAAACTTAAAATATAACTGAATCGAACTTAAAAATAAAAAAATCATTTGGTCTATAAAAGAACCTGCACTATTTTGGTTGTCTGCATGGTGATACAAATCCAATAAGCAAGGGCACGTAATAATTCTGTATAATGAATCATATAAATGTCTTCATCTCTCACATATACATCAATTGTTTAACTGTATATAATAATAAGAACATTTTCAATCCAACACCAAATCTCATTTTGGTGTAAAATTCTCTCTACTCCAACACTAAAATAGTATAATCCCCATATTAAATAATTAATTTTTAGACGATCATCTAAATTTTGTGAAATCCTACCAAAGATTCCTCGACATAAAGAAACGAAAGATTTTTTTTTTTTTTTAAAGAAACGAAAGAATTAAACACGCCCAAAATAGTAAAAACGGGGAAAAAGAAAAAGAGATTCCAAAATGAAAACTAATTAATCCCTGGTATGCGGACCCATTATTTTCTAATATTCGAACACGCAAATTAAATAATCTTCCCAACCTAATTTTGATTTATCTATCTTATTGGATAACATCCTTTCAGTTAATTTCCATAAGAAAAAAGACACGGCTTCTTGCGTCGTAAATATGAGGATAAGGGCCGGCCTAGAGGAAAAGCCACCCAAATGAAAGATTAAGACATTTAAATTAATGAGGCATATTTTTAAAAAAAAATTTATTAGTATTGATAAATAAATAAAATTTGTAGGTTCTTTTGTTAAAATATTATTTATTAGACATTTTTAGTTAGAATAAGATTTGTTGGACTTTTCAGTAATATTTATAAATTTGTTAAAATTAAGTATATTAGTTAATTTTTATTTTTCATGATAGTTAAAAAATATTGGGAGACTGGTTTTGAAGAAGCAAAGGCTAAGACTAGGCAAATTGCAGCTGATATGGAGATTAAAGCTGAATTTCTTGTGAAACAAAAGCGTATCATTAGAAGGAAAAAACACTATGATGAAGACCCAGAGATTGATAAAAATGTGCTATTATCACCAGAGGAGAGCTTCAGGATTGATTACTTTAACACACTCATGGATCAAGCTTTAGTTTCCCTTGAGTCCAGATTTAAACAATTCCAAAGGTATGAAATTTTTTTGGAGTTTTGTTTGATTTAAAAAGCTAACAGATGTAAGTGAGGATACATTGAGAGCATCATGTTTGAATCTGGAAGCTTCTTTACGGAATGGTACTCATTCAGACATAGTTGGTGACGATTTTTTTATGGAGCTAAAAATTCTTCGAGAATCAATACCCGAAGAAGTTCAAAAACCTATTGAAGTGCTTGACTTTTTGAAAAGAATGGAGGATTGTTATCAAAACACAAAAATTGCTTATCGCATATTGTTGACCATTCCGGTGTCAGTTGCCACAGCTGAAAGAAGTTTTTCGAAGTTGAAGGTGATAAAGAATTATATGCGGTCCACCATGTCATAAGAAAGGTTAAATGGGTTGGCTATGTTATCAATTGAGACAGCTATGGTTGAAAGACTTGACTATAGGAGTCTAATGGATGATTTTGCAGGAAAAAATGCAAAAAGATCTATATTTCAAAAATAAGTGTTTTTAGTAGATTATGGAATTTGATTTTTTTTAATGAAAATTTAAGGTGTTTTTATACTGTTTTGTGATCTTAATAAATTATGTACACGGGCATAATTTTTAATTTTGATTGGGGTAATATAAAAGGTTAGTCCGACACTGATGAGGATCTGAGTAATGTTTTATCAAAGATATTTTTTGAAAAATACAATTTTTGAAGTGTCATTTTTTTTGAAAATGTCACTTTTTAAATTTTTTTATAAAATTGCTATTTTTCAAAATTATTTATTTAATATATTATTTATATTTGGGTTAACTATGTTATATCAAAAAAATTTTAGGATTTAGAATTTTAAAATTTAGAATTAAAAATTTTTAATTAGTGATACACCAAAAAATTTTAAATATTTTTAAAAATAAACACACCAAAAATAGCATTTTTGCAATAACCCCTCAAATAATATTTAACTACATGTCTAATTATTTAACCATAGAAAAAAAAAAACTACATGTCTAGTTTCGAATAAGAACATAGCTTTGAATTATGGGATTTGAGTTATTCTTTTGTGTCCAAATATGATAAATAAATTGGTGGAAGATTGATAGATAGATTCTTCCTTTTCGATATTTCTAGAATTCTACATTTAATATATATAATAAATACTATATAATATAACCATAACATATTTGTCAGTATCTATACACATGTACATGACACACCACTTTACTAACATATATATATAACCTCTACATAGTCTCCTTTCTCCTCACCAAAACTAACCAACACACAAGAGAAATCATACCCACATCTTTAACAAAAAAAAAAAAAAAAATCATACCCACACAAAAAAAAATAATAATAAACCCTAAAAAATTTAAAGAACCATAATCACAATGTCTGGTGTGTGGGTGTTCAACAAGAACGGAGTGATGAGGCTGGTAGAGAATCCTTACAACCAATCCGCCGGAGATTCGTCGGAATCTTCCTCCTCCGGTGGTAGCCAGCAACAGAGGATGAGGAGGAAGATTCTTGTCCATCTTCCGACCAGCGAAGTTGTCTCTTCGTACGGATCACTTGAGAGGATCTTGAAAGGTCTTGGATGGGAGAGGTATTACTGTGGAGACAACGTTGATCATCTCCTCCAATTCCACAAGAAAACATCGATCGATCTCATCTCTCTCCCTCGTGACTTCAATAAGTTTAACTCTATCCATATGTATGATATTGTCGTCAAGAACCCTAATGTCTTCCATGTCCGAGACATGTAGTAGTCGATCATGATCAAAACTGGTTCAGTAATTGATTCTCCAATCATGGTCGCTGATATATCTATCATGTATATATGAAGGTTTTTGGTTTGTTTTATTTTGTTGTTGGGTGTGTTTGTTTTATTTAATTTGTAATGCATTTTATGTGTGTTTTGTGTTGGTCGATTTAGGGTGGTCTCAAGCTAGAGCCAATTTAATAACTTGTATCATTATATGATTTCAATGAATTTGTGACATAATGTCAAGTTCTGAAGATGAAATGGTAAAAAATATATCAAAGTTAATTGTTTATATGTGTGATATATTTGATTTGGTCCATGCATGATTAACATTCAAATAGTATGATGCGTGGAATATAAGTATATAGATTAAATATACTCATGGAACGCAAATAAACCTAACATGCTAACAAATTTGATCAGTCAAAACAAAAAAATATGCTATCCGGCCAACTCATATATAGCTTAAATAATATTGTGTTCAAACTACTTTTGCATATATATAAATAATCAATTCCTTCTTTAAAAACATATTTTGGTCTTTAAAACCACTGATATCATCAATAAAACAAGTGGTGAATTCCTGCTATATGTATATGAATATTATATATACGTATATATTATTTTTGCTGTTAAATCAATTGATCGATGTCAAATGAAACATATTCAAGTTTAAATCCCATCATTAATACGATATGAGGAATCAATAATTTTAGAAAATCTAAAGTCAGAAGACTCAGAACAGATCTATTTTTTTCTAATTCTTAATAAAGTATAATTTGTTTCTAAAAAAACCAATATCTCTATATACAGATCAAACCCATAAATACAATATATAGAAAAATTAAAAATAAAAGACATCTACAATAGACTTTGTCCATCTATACATTTATTTAAAATATTTTATTTATGCCTAAATTATCCTTTTTGTATAAATAATTAATTTTTTTCCAATTTTTTTTGTTAAATATGTGAGAAACAATTGAATAAGACTTTTTATCAAAGGAGCAATTGTTGTTTGATAACCAAGATGTTAAATTTTAGACTTATAAATTCGTTCTAGATTGTGTAGAAAATATTTTCTGAAATTTGTACATGTTCTAAAATCCGCAGATTACGTAATATGAACATTGTACATGTTCTAAAAAGTTTAGAGTACACTAACGTCCAACAAACTTTAGAAAACCATTTCAGAATACGTCAACTGGACTTTGCTTTATGTTCTTCATAATTTAGAATACGTATTCTTCTATTTGCTCTATGTTCTTCAAAATTTAGAATACGTATTCTTCTATTTGCTTTATGTTCTCCAAAATTTAGAATAAGTATTCTTCTATACGTAGAATCCCGAAAATTAAGGAAACTAAATATTTCAAATCTTTAAACGAATCTTTCGGTTTAAGAAATCAAATATATTGTGCATTCTGAAAAATTTAGAATACATATTTTATTTTTTTTGGAGTTCAGTAAATTGTCCATTTTCCTTCTATATAACCTAACGTTTTTCTGATGAATTTTTTTTATTTTTATGCGTTTAGAACTTGAACATGATCAGATGTATGTAACTAATGCATAGTGTACATATATCAAGTATAAGTGATTAAAGATTTGCAGTATAAAAGCAAACTTCTAAATAAACGTAGAGTAAATGCAATTAGCTATTTCTTAAAAAGATTTAATGGTTCATAAGGGCCTTCATAAATAATTAGAAAATGTTTTAAAAGAAATTATTAGTGAAACTTCAAAAATATGACTAAATTATTAAGATTGTTATCACAGTTTCGAATTAAAAGCATGAGTAATTGCATTCAAATTCTGTAATTTATTAACAAAAACATGTTAAACAATCAGAACACCAATTTGTATTGGTTTTTTGACGATTCAAAAATAAATCTAAATTGAAATTTTTTTTGTGTTGGTTTCTTAACGATTCGGTAAGAAACTAGATATCATTATTTATAAGGTTGTTGTTTAGTTATTTTTGTATTAAAAAAATATTATTATTGATTAAATAAAAATTATTAAAATAAAAAAAAAAGTTCGAACTTGAGACATCTTTTAAAAATTTATAACTCATCAACCAACTCAATCAATAAATATTATTATAAATTATTCTTTAAAATATGATTAGATATAATAGTTATGATTAAGGATATAATAGAATTTTAACTAAATTAAAATATATATCATTAAATTTAAATAATAAAAATATAAATAAACAAATTTCAAAAAAATCATCTTTTATTTCCAATTTTTCCTAAATATATATTTCAAGTACGACAAAATCTAAAGAGGGAAAGTCAAAAGCTGTCCATTTAGAGAAGGGACCCCAAAAATTTGGGAAGACCACGGATAAAATGATGGGCGCACGTGGCCTTTCATACTTTTCTACAGAACCTGGTCACGTGTCGAATCGCCATTGTCAATTTACCCACATCGTTTTGCAGATAAATATGATGGGCGCACGTGATATTTAGCCTTTACACGGAATCTGGGCACGTGTCGATTCCCCATCGCCCATTTCCCCACTTTGTCACTTCCTTATCGATGTCGAACAAATTAATTCGAACATATCCTTTTCTTCCCACACGGTTATATTCGGGGCTTTTTATTTAATTGGGAATTCATTATACTCTTTTATGATTTTGGTATACATTATGGTCCTAAGATTCTGGAACACTTAATTTCCCATTGACAAAGATTTTCCGGCAGTTGGATATATAGTCCAAGATCGTAAAAATCAAAATGTATAGATGGAAAATCGGCTTTTACCATAGTTCTTCGTTGATCTGAAACAAGCATTAGAAATTAATTGTTTTCGGCGATTCTAATTAGGATATGGTGCATCTACCTTTCAAAGCGATTATTTGTACCATCCACTGTATGTTTTTCTTACTAACGAGAATCAAAAAGAAAATTAAATGGATCTCTTTTGGTTTTGAAACGCCGCAAAATATCTAGGCTGATTGTTGTATACCATATAGTCTTTGAATGTATAGTTTGGATTTGATATCAATAGTAGAGATCCAAACAAAAAAATTCCAAAGGATATCAAATCCAAAAAAAATATATATATGTTTGGGAACTCTAACAATATTGGTGAACTTAGAAAATGGATGGGATAAACCATAATACAATCTAAAACAGAAGCAGAACAATGGAACAATCTACAAGTCTACAACGACATAGAAATTAAAACATATGTATAGAGCGTGATTTATGGAAACAAACTGAATTTTATGATCAATATGCAAGTATTATGAATATTTCTACATCGTTTTATAGTATAAGTAGGAGATATCTTCTGACTACTGTTATTCGTGAATGAAATGGTAATGTATCAAAGCTTACTATATATGTACGAAGTGAAGCACCTTTTTAATAAAGACAAAGTTTTGGGTGAAGATATGAGAGGTGAAATAATTTGGACCATGTTTCAATTTGTGCGTGTCTTCCTTGCGCATAGGCTATGTTACTCTGCTGTATATCATTTTCCAATTTTATTGGATGTATCTAAAGGGACTATAAAGTGAAAGATGTTATTGGCTATATATACTCAAACACCAATTTGTGCGTGTCTTCCTTGCGCTTAGGCTACTTTATTTTTATTTTACATAACTAGCTTATCTAATCATGGTTTGCATTTTAACGGTGTAAAGGGGACACATTGATTTGTTTGCTTTAGGCAGACTAAGGCTCTGGGGCTGCCAAGTTGAGTATCTAAGACCATATCTTGCAAACAACTAGTGAGATCGATGCAAATTGTCGAATACCTTGATTACTTAAGTTACGTACTTTTTACATTTACATATATGAAACAAAAAGAATATCACATTTTTGGATTTTAAATCTTTTTTAGGTTTTATATTAAGTTGGCACAAAATGCCAAACAATTAAACAAAACAATAGTTTTTAAAAAAACAGTAGCTTTATAATCTGTATGCTTACACAACAAAGAATTTTTTTATTTTATTTATCAAAATACTTATAAAATTGTGTGTTAAGTAAGAAAAATATAGATAAATGTATATGTAAATACAAATAATGGAAGCCTGAAACAGTATCAAAAATATTATTGAATGATGATACCCAATTTCTCGCAATCAGACTAAGAAGCTTCACTTGTATGTTTTATTGAATCAACCAATAGAACTAACAACTTTGGCGATACAAAACTCAAAAGAGTTAGGGTTTGTTCGTTTGTTCATTTGACATTCTCGTTCAAATGATCCATCGAAATGTTTCATTTGAATAATCCATTTGAATGATATTTGTTTCCATTTTTGTTATTCATTTGAACGAATCTTTGTTTGTTTGGTTAGTTTGGATAATCCATCTGGATGATTTTAATAAGAAAATGATTTAAATGCCCATGTTTTAATATAATTATATTTTTAACCTTAATCTTAATTATATTAATTTAAATTTTTTATCGAAATATATTTACAACTAAATAATTTTCAAATTATTATTTTTGACATTTATAAATTTACATATACATGATATATGAAAGCTGAAATCTGCACTGAGTATTTGTATATGAATTCGGAGAAGAAACTTTGGTCATAAGAAATATCTATAAAATCAACGATTAAAAGAAGAGTAGAGCGGAGCTGGATTTATATTGATATGAATCGAATATACAATGAGATTTCGAGTGAGATGTGTTACAAGCTGAAAATATAGTGTTTAACTCTCGTGTAAATCCAAAGTTGGCGAAATCTGCTAAGATTCCCTCTATTTATAGCTCAATTCAGCTCCTCTGTCCAGCTCCACGCATCCAGGGCGGTTCCGCGTATCTCGGGCACGTTCTTGGCATATTTCCCACGAATTTTGTTCCTACGACTGTGCTAACCGCCTTGTTGACTCATTCTTAGCTCGTCTGCTCAGTATCTGTTGACCCAACGCTAGCATAGCTGATTTGGTCATTTGACCGAATTCTGTCTTTTTCTTGAGGTTGGACCGCATGCCCATTTAATCTGGTCAAAGTAAAACGATTTGATTCGGGTTTTTAGCGGGCCAGATTCGGTGATGAATCTAGCCCCAACATGTTTTATATATATATATATATATTTTTTTTTCCCTATATAAAAATCAAAAAATTATATAATAATTAAAGAAGAACCAAAATAAATTAAAATTCTTATCAAAAAACTTAATTATTTTAATTATAATGGCAAAAATAAAACTTGTTTTTGCGGCTTTGGCGGAAAAACGTATTCCGCAATTTTTCTGCCAAAATGGTGATTTTACAATTTTGGCGGAAAACACAATTTTACGTTTTTATGATTTTGATAAAAAAAATGTAATTCTGCGATTTTTTGGTTTTGACGGGAAAACACAATTCAGCGATTTTTGTGTTTTGGTGGTAAAACAGCATTTTGCAATTTTCTTGTCAAAATTTTGATTTACGGTTTGGAAAAATACAATTTAGCAAAAATAAAATTGTGCTGATGTGAAAACAATAGTTTTTTGGTTTAGTTATGGGTATATTCATCATTTGCCATTTTCAAATAGATCATTTCTATTTAAATGATCCAATTTACTTCATCCATATGAATTTTAAAAATTTAGACAAATTTTTCAAACTCATCCAAATAATCCAAATTTAACACTAAACAAATATCAATTTTCATCTTCGTTCAAATAGTCAATCTAAATGGACGAATAGACCCTTTTCCATAAAGAAGAACTCATGAATGAAAGCAAAAAATAAACCTAACTTTTGTTGTTAAGCGTTGACTTTTGTGTGGACGATAGATTCTTGGGACCGTACGTTTAGTCTATTGGAGGGAATGGTCTTTATAGCGGGATGCTATAACAAATGGAATACGAATCTGAAGTCATCGTTAGTTACCAACTTTAGTTTAATTAATTTTAAACCCATAAATGAATTTGATTAGTATTGGTTTTTATTTAGAGATATTCCATTCATTTCATACAATACGAATATGTATTGATAGTTGCCTAAACGTCGCACCTTTCTTGGCCACGCAAGAGTTTCTCTTCTCTGCTTGATGCCAAATACAATCCACCACCTATGTACGTACTCTTAACTCCTGTCTTTCTAGATATAGTTGTATTTATCAGTTAATAATATATATTACAAATACGCCCCATATATATTGATTTTATTGAGACAAGTATATATGTATAAAATTTTAGCAAAACAAAAATATACGTATAATTTTAAAATTGATACATAAAAACACATGTAAATAGTTTTGGTTTAAAACTGTTAAGGAGTTTAATCCCCAATCTTTTTCTCTCATGGAATTGATAAATCACAAATCAAAAATACTGTGGAAGGTGAATTCTACACTGAGTATTTGTATGTGAATTCGGAAAAGAAACTTTGGTCCTGATAAATATCTATAAGCTCAACGATTAAAAGAAGAGTAGAACAGAACTAAATTTATATTGATGTATATCGAATATACAATAAGATCTCGACTGAGATATGTTACAAGCTAAAAATGTAATGTTTAGCTTTCGCGTAAGTGAAAAGTTGGCAAAATCTGCTCGGACTTCGTGTATTTATAGCTCAATTCAGCTCCTCGATCCAGCTCTACGTATCTAGGGCGGTTTCGCGTATCTCGGGCACGTTCTTAGCATATTCTCCGCAAATCTCGCTCCTACAACTATGCTAACCGCCCTGTTGACTCGTTCCTAGCTCGTTAGCTCTGCGTCTGTTGATCCAGCGCTTGCATAGCTGACTTGGGCCTTTTGACCGAATTCTGTCTTTTTCCTGAATTTGGGCCGCAACCCATTTAATATGGTCAAAATAAAATAAATGAAAGGCTTTGACTTGGGCTTTTAGCCGACCGGATTTAATGACGAATCCAACCCCAACAATTGCCCACAACCCATTAAGTATAAAGTAATAATACTTGATGGGCGGTTACTCATCATTACCATGCGCCACTCAGGCACGAATTCACATGACATCTAGGCTGTACAATCTCAATCCAACGGCTGAGGTTGCGGGAAGGTGAAAGATCAGGGCAATGCTAAATGACCGACTCGTATTCACTACGTCATCTACACCTAACCAATATTTTATCATGGGCCCTACCACTATAATTGTTCTCCTATTCAAAAATAAACTGGTTTTAACTCTAGTTTTCAGATCCGATCTCATTCTTACCTTCCTCTTTCATTTCTGAATCTCTTTTATACAAACCATTGCGTATTCAAATTATAGCATGAAAACATGTCTTCTTCCAGTTCCAGATTATAATTCCGCCCCTATGAGCCGTCTTAGACCACAGCCCATGATCTTCTCGACCTTCGAGAGGCGCTGGCCGTTCACTCTTCGATCGAGTTCTGTCTACCTACGGGGCGAGACTCGTCGGAAATGGTTAAGGAGGGCTGGTGCTGCGCCTACCTCAGCTACTTCCAAACCTGCGGGTTAACCTTTCCCATCCCTCTCTTCTTAATAAACGTTCTAAAATTTCTTGGGCTGGCCTTCCGTCAGATGGTCCCCAACTTCGTCCGCCATGTCATCGGGACATATGTCCATTCTTATGAGGACAAGATGGACCTCAACCCCAGCCAATTCTTCAACTTTTATGTTGCTTGGGGCAATTCCTCGGTGAAGGGCTCCTTCTACCTCGCCCCCAGGGAAGGGCGAGGATTGTCAATGTTCCGAGTAAGTACTTGCACCAGGATACCCACTGACAGAAGGAAATTTACTTCTTTCAGATCTCACCGAAAACAGTGTCGTCGCTTAAGTTTCAACCCGATTTTCTTCCGACATCAGTAAGTATCTATACACTCCTAGAGAGATTTGAGATGCAATTTTGACTCTTTTGTCTATGTCTTCTACTACAACCTGATTTTTTGCAGATAACACTTCTTCAGCCTCGCTAACCGCCGCAATGTCCTCCAGGCTGTCGTTACTCCGGAGAGGCGACACGTGCTGGGATTCCTTCAACTCCCTCCGGATAAAAATGGCTTATCTCCTCCGGCATGCACGCTGCCCTGCCAATCTGGCCGGGTCGATCAATCCTCCTCTCGCTGCTGTCCTCTTCGGGCTGTTGCTCTACCTGGGATCTCTTTCGCCCCCGCCGGCGGTACCTTCAGTAAGCCAACAGACTTATTCGCGAGTCGCAACTGGCTATGTGGGATCCTCGGGCTCCGCTCAACCCCCAAGGCTCTCAGCCAAAAGACCAGTTTCTTTGGCGATTCCTTCCATCGCTACCGACGCTGGCTCAACCTCAACAACTTCATCAGGAGATCGTTTAAAGAGACGGAGGAGGACCCCAGGTGGGGACATGGTCGCTCCACCCATCTCTAGTGGTGGGGATGACTATGGGACTTCAGCCAGGAGGCCATGGGGAATTTGTCATCGATCCGACGATGAGTTCCTCTAAGGAGACCAGCTCTTCCACGGATGGCAGTGGTGCTTTACTCGGGGGTTCGGGATCCTCCGGAAGCGTTCAAGAGATCCCTCCAGTGGTTCTCTCGTATGAGATTCCGCCTGCCCCGGTGGAACCCAGGTCTCTCCTGCTACTTCTAATCTATACGGAGAAGGTTCCTACAGCCAGAAACTTTCCCTGCAGATCCTCTCATTTTGAGGAGGTTCCTCGTCCATCGGGGAATGTTGCGAAAACCTCCTCGACCCAGGATGTTTAGCCAGGGGAGAATACAGAGGAGCCTGCGCAGCCTCCCCCTCCTCCTCCCTCTTCTCAGGAACCCTCCCTTGAGTTTTACGAGAGATGGCGCGGGGTGACTCAGACCTGAGAAGAAGTGACTGCTCTTTCTTCTCCATTCTTTTTACCGTTTGCTTTTTTATATACCCTACGTCCTGGTTTTTCAGACCGCTAGAGTCGTCAATGCCCTGGTGGCTGACGCCAAGCTGCTCTTTCGGCTCGCCCCCTTACTGGAAAAAGTGGACGACCTGAGGACCAAGCTTGAGAGGGCGAACGAGCGTCTGAAGACCATGGAGAAGCGCAAGCTGGAATACGAACGGAGGGTTTGACGCCGTGTTGAAGAGGAAAAGAGAAGGGAACGTAACTTCATGATGCACATGGTGGCAGCCAACTACCTCATCAACTTCCTCAAGCGCGAAATGCGCAGAGTGGCTGCGTCGAAGGAAGAGGCGGTGGCTGCCGCGGTGAAGACGACGCTTGCTGACATGGCTGAAAGGTACCGAGGGTGCTGGAGGGCGTGAAGGAGAAGTTCAAGAAGAAGGAGGCGAAAGTCGCGGCGGAAGTCCACTTGCTGGAGCTGATAGCGAATCTTTAGCTGCTGGATAAGCTCTCTAAAGGTAAGTCTACTGTCCCTGGAGAGCTGAAGAAGCTAACCGCGGACCACCCCGCTGTGGAGAAGGCCTTCATGGATCCAACCGTGTCCGACTTCTTAATCGGAAAGCTGGACCTTCCTGAGATTTCTGCTTAGTCTGTCAACGAGGAGGACCTGGCCACCTAGAGTTGCCCCCCGTTTTCATGATCTTTTATGTACCTCTCCTCGTTGTAAACTACTATTTTTTGTTGGTTGCCTGGGAGGGTTTTAATCCTTGTTTCTTTTTTTTTTACTCGGCCGGCCCCTTGGGCTTTTTGAATGGCATTTTGGTTTCTACTCTAGCTTAGCTGTCTCGAATTTTTTTTTGTCTTTGATCACCGAGTTAGTTCAGCGTCGGTCTTGCGTCCCCACTCTTCCACCCTTAATCCTGACGAGGTTGCGAGACGGTGTGAACAATCGCGGAACAGGGCTCCTCTCTCTGGTTGCAAGGGAGGAAGTGTCTCCGAAGGAACTCTCACGAAGAGAAAGAAAGTGGGTGCCTCCCCTCTAGCTGTCGCCGAGAAGGTAGCACCGATGAGCAATGGTGCAGCAACCTCTGTCAAAATTTCGACTCCTGAAGCTATTTTCCCACCAGCCGACGGGTTGCTTCGCGGGGAGGCCTAGGCGCTGACAAAGTCCAAGGCTTCCGAGGTTCGACTCTCTTCCAACTTAATGTTTTTCTTATGACTTAGCCTTTTTCATTTCGATACTACATCTCCTTCCCATTTCTTTTTATGCAGCTTTTTCTCTATGTAAACCAACTGGTCGCAGATTATAATAAGGATGTTCACGCCAGAGAGAGTGAGCTCAGCGAGACCAGAGAGGCCAGCATCGCCCTGCAGTCCAGACTAGCCGAGCTCGTCGAGCGGAACAAGGTTCTTGAGAGGGACGCTCAATCCATGAAGAGGAGCAACAAGGAGTTGGATACTAAGTTGACGGAAATCGAGTCGGAGCGTGCCAAGGATAGGGAGGAGATAACTTTGATGAAGAATCAGCTGAACTTTGCTTATGATATCCAGGATGCTCGAGTTGATGAGACCGTTGCCAAGGCAAGAGATGAGATGACCCGCAGCTTTGACGGACGGGTCACAGAGCTCTTCCAATTACTTACAGAGATTGATGGGAAGGCCAAGGATGATATGTTGGACCTCGCCGAGATTGAAGCGAATTTGGAACTCATCGAGCTTCTTCAGCAACCGGAGGCACCAGCTCTGAAGGATGAGATCGAGGAGCTGCAACAGTGCTAGGCCCCGATTTATGATGCCCGCAATGTGTTTGCGGATCTCGTCGCCAAAGCAAGGAGGGTACTGGAGACTCCTTACGCTTCTGTTGCTGCCAACGACGACATCGAGGCGGACACCGCCGCCGCCGACGTGGACGACGAAGACGACGAGAAGGAGAACGATGAGGAGATCGACGAATTTCCTTCTCGTTTCAGACTTAGCTTATTTTGTGCTTTTTTGCTTATGACTTTCATTAGATTTTCAGACGTTGTTAACCATGACTTTCGGTAACGGCGTTGGATGGTTTGTATCCACGCTATGATTATGTTTACCTTGCACTGTAGGGAGTGAGGATGATAATGCATGCGGTTTTTTTTTTTTTTGTCTTTCTTATAAGCTAAACTCATTTTGCTCCTTGATAGGTCATGAGAATTTTCGAGAATAATGATACTCGTTTTGTTGACTAAGTCTTTAGATGAATCTGTAAGTTGGTGGTTGTTTACACTCAAGATGTCTTTTCTCATCCTGGAATGTTATATTTCGTGATTGCAAAGTAGCGAAGTCGCTGATGCGCTTACGCTTTGCTTCTACCAACGTTGTTGTTGGGTTTTTAGAATGGTGTTGCCTGTGGGAGTCGAAACTCGAACAATATAATTTGTCTAGGGTTTGAGGAACAGAGATTTCTATGTTACGAATCACGGGATGCAAATAGTAAGAAGATGGGTTTTCTTTATTGATGCTTCTGCGAATCAGTGTTTACAAGTGTTTATGTGAAAAATTATGGATCCCCTTCTATGAGGGTTAACATGTGTATATATAGTTTCTCTGCGGCTAGGGCTTCCGTTGAGGAGATAGAGATGTCATCCTGATTCTGCGGGATTCTCTTGCCGTGGAGTCGGTCAGGTTAAACCAGAAGGTGGGAGGTTTCCGCGGGAACCCGGTTAAGAATCTCCCGCGGAAAACCTGTTAACCGTTTTTTTCCATACTTAGCCAATTTTTGGAGATTGATTTGTAAGGGGTGGATTTTGACCCCTACATTGCCCTCTGAATACGTCTGTCCGAGAGCGAACATAACTTTGGCTTTTACCAACGTGTTGCTGGATTTTCAGAATGATTATTCGGTCTACAAACCGACTAACTATTGGCAGCTGCTTTTTACCAACAATGATGTTGGGTTTTTGAATGATCAGTTGGGTTCGTCCACCCCAATGCTGAACATTAGCACTTATATAGAGCGCTAAGAATCCGATGATGGATGTCAATGTGTTCGACTTCACACATCGTCGATGTGGCCAGCAGCAACGGTTGTGGAATGAACTTGCTGGTGTCAATGTTTTACAGCTCGTGGAGGATGTAGCTGACAAAGTCGGTGAGACTTTTGTCAAGTGCCTGACGTTTCCAGCTGAGAATATGAAAAAGATAGGAGTATAGGTACCCCACTCCCCCTCTTTTTTTTTAAGGGGGCAACTGAACTCGTCCGCAGACAAGCTGCCTACGTACCCTTTGCAGGGATCAAGTCGCCTCGTAGTTCGTTACAAAAGCCTGTAAAGAAGACAAGTGAGAGTACTTCTTCAAGTGTTTCGCATTCCAGGAATGGAGGATTGGTGTGCCCGTCATGGTGGTGAGTTCGTAGACACCCTCTGCGATCTGTAATTGCTATAAGAGATCGGTCAGGTCTTTGACCTGCTTAGGGCTGGTTGTTGCTCTCTTCCGTGATCCTTGAGGTGCGACGTCTTCCTTCTTTCCATCGAGGTTGAGCAGCTTGTGATCGACCATAAAGCACATACGAGAATCCTTCTAGTTTCCCCATATTGTTTTTACACCTAGACTCATTGGAAATTTAAGGCACAAGTGATATGTTGAAGGCACATCTCGCATCTGATTGAGCCAAGGAGTTCCCATGATCATGTTGTAGATCGTGGGATGGTTGGATACTGTGAAGTCAACCATCTTCTTAACGTTTCCAGCTTGGACGGGTAGGCAAATTATTCTCATCGTCATGGTTGTTTCTCCAGAGAAGCCTGTTATGGGCTTGGGCTGTCCTCTGATTGTAGACAGGTCAATCTTCATTTGTTCCAGCGTATTCTTGAAGATGACATCTACTGAGCTTCTGGTATCAATGAGAACACGAGCAACATTGATGTCATAGACCATTAGGTTGGTCACCAAAGCGTCGTTGTGTGGATGGTCGACACCCTCAGCGTCCTACTCGTCGAAGGTAATAGGGTCACCGGAAAGTTTAGGCTTCGCGGGTGCAGATCTGTTAGCAGAAACCTTGGCACGTCGCTGGTATGCTTCGATTGAAGGATCGTTGTCAGCACAGTATTGTGATCCCCCCATTATCACGTAGATGGAATCATGCGGGTCCCCGTTTTCAGGATTATCATCGCGGTGTTGGCGCCTGGGGTTCTCCGCTTGCAGTTGGTGTTAGCAGGAGCTTTCACCTCTTATCGCTTGAAATCAGATAGGTTGACGTCGCCTTTCAGAGTGCCACCAGTCAGTTTAGTTATCAGCTGTCGTCCCAGTTCGCGGCATTTTTCAGTCGAGTGTCCGCTTACTTTGTGGAACTCCCAGTATAGCTTCTCATCATACTCCTACTGGTCCCTAGTACAGGTATAGCTTCCTCTGCCACGGCCTCGCCCGCAGCCTTGACCTCGGTCGTAACCCGATGACTCCACTTGGTAGTTGTGAGCTCCCGCGACTCCCCCTTCATATTGGATGAAATCGCGATTGCCCTTCTTCGGCATAACAGGGTTCACAGCCTAAGCGGGTTTGTTTGCTTATTTAGTCTTTCCGCCTCTCTTAGCACGGACTTCCTCCTCACTTCGAGCGACATTTGTAGCGCGGTGAAAAGCGTCCTGAATGGTTGTCGGCAGGTTGATGGTCAATTCGTGCCAGAATGGAGATGGGCACCGGAGTGCTCCTCTCAAAGCTTCTAACGTGGACGTGTTGCTGATACTGTCCACCTTTGACAACGTGTGCTTGAACTTTACCATGAAATACCATAGACTTTTATTCTCGCCTTGTTGATTTGTCTATAATTCAGCGTCATAAATCTTTCGTTCCGTGAAGATGCTCTAATGTTGCACAAACATCTCCGAGAGTTGTTGAAAGGTGTGAACTGAATTCTTCTGCAGCTTGTAGAACCATTGGAGGGTAGTCCCTTTGAGGCTTTCCACAATCAGCTCGCAGTAGCCGATGTCTTTTTAAGCTTCTCTGAAGTTTGCTCTCCCTAGAGACACTTCGAACTCCATTAGATGGTCTGCATGGTCTGTAGTTCCTTCGTAAATTGGTAGCTTGATTCTTCCGGGATCAGAGATTTTAGTCCTCGAGATCCACTCGGCGAAGGGCGTGTTCCGTGCCTTCTCGAGCACATAGGTGATCCCAGGAGCCTTCCTCGTGTTGCGATACATCTGCAATTGGGTTATCTTCAAGTCGGAGATAACCCGCTCCATCTGAGCTTTTAACTCGGCGACCTCCACGTTTCGAGGCTGTTGTAACGCTCTACAGTCTTGTTCCTTCTTGTATAGGTCTGCTACGGAGGGTCCATCTTCGTAGTCGGCGCAGGGGTAATCTTCCTCTCCTGAAGCATCTTGCATGGCCTCCGATGGCGTGCGCGTTTCTGGTGGTCTGCCAGCTGCGTTGTCTGTCCGTGCGCGCCTTCGAGGAGCTGGTTGGTCCTCGTCCGAGATCTCCACGTAGCGTTCGGGAGATCTGTCAGATTCTCGTCGTGGCGGTAGCGGCGGTAAGTCGCCAAGATCCCTTCGAGTATCACGGGGTGTCGAAAAGTTGAGGCGATGCGAGTCGAAGCGATCTCTGAGTCTTGTGGTGTCGGGCCTCTTGCGCTTTCTTCGTGAAAGAGCCTTCAGCTCGTTGTGGTCGCCTCGTCGAACTTCTTCTGCTCGCTGGATTCTTTGAAGAGCGTTTGCAGCATCTGCTTGACCTCGGTCATGTCTCCTGGGTTTGCAGGGACGGTGGTGGCAGGGGCTTCGATGGAGCTCTCCTTCTCTTGGTGGTTGTTGTGAGACGAGGACTCCTCGCTGCTACCGCTTGATTTTTCCTTTTCGCCGCTCATCTTCTCAGATCTGGTGTGTGACGTAACTTTTTTGTGTGAAAAATTCTCTAGGTCCCCTTAGACGGTGCCAAATTGTAGGAGCCAAGACTAGCACAATTAGATTTGTAAGAGTTTCGAGAGAAACCAGAGATTTGTAAGAGTTTCGCAAGAAAATGATGAGCAAAGAGATGTATGTTATTGTTGTATATGATTTTTGTGAACAAAGTTGCGGATACCCTTCTAAGGGTTTGTACATTGGTATATATAGCCCCCTAAGTCGGGTAAGTTTTTCCATAAGAGATAATACTAACTTTCCTAAGTCTTCGCGGATTCCCTTTTCTTTATGTCGGTTGTGTCGAAGTGGGCTTTGTAACCAGACCGGGCTTTTGACGCATGGAACCTTCTGGCCTTTGTCATTATCCTGGCAGGTCTTCAATAGCCAATGTCATCACGGGCAGCAATAACATCGCCCGCAGAGATGACATCGCTAGCAGAGATGACATCGCTGGCAGCGAGACATCTCTGGCGCTGTGACCTCGCTGGCATTGTGACATCTCTGGCGAAAAGACATTGTTGGCGCTGAGACATTGGTGGCCCTGTAATCTTGCCGGCATTATGACTTTTCTGGCACTGCTGTGAGTAGAGAGGACTCAGAAGGCTCCCTTCTTGGACGGAGAAGACCTAGGAAAGGAGAGTTGCTTCATCTTCTTGTTAGGAACGATTTAGGAGAATCGCATAATATCTTGTATGTTAATGCGATTCCGTGTCTATGCGCTGTGCTTGCATAACTTTGGACTTCAATGTTGAGAGGGTGAAATCCAACCCCAACAGTCATCTAGATTCATGAGAATCTGATTATACCCAGAGAAAACATCCATGAAGAAGAAGAGCTGGTGCCTCTCGGTTGCCTCGACCATCTCGTAGATGTGTGGCAGGGGGAAGTTTTCCTTTAGGCATGCTTTGTTGAGGTTAGTGAAGTCGATGCAAACTCTCCACTTCCCGTTTTCTTTTTGACTACCACTAGGTTGGCCAGCCAATCGAGGTATTTGACCTCCCAAATCGAGCCGACCTTCAAGAGGTGGTCAACTTTTTCGTTTACCGCTTTCATGCGTTTGGGTCCTAATTTTTGTCGTTTCTGCTTAACCGGTTTATAGGTTGAGTCGACGTTTAGTTCATGAGAAGTGACATCGATGTTGATCCCTTTCATGTTGGAGTTTGTCCATGCGCGAAGGTGTGAACATTTTGTTTGAGGAATTTTACCAGCTTCTCCCTGATCGGGGGTGAGAGCTGGGATCCTATTCCCACACATTTGTCAAGATAAGCCACGTCGATGCACACCTGAGTGACTATGTCTCCTCAAGGTTTGGAAATCAGCGGGTTGCTGAGGCTGGAGAGCTGATTGATGGTCAGCTCTGCGAGTTTCAGTAATTGCTATTGTGGAGATTTCTCAATATGCTTGTACCCGTTAAGGTAGCATATTCTGGAGGCTTTTTGGCTGCCTTGGATGGTTTTGATTTCGTTGGGTGTCAAAAATTTAACGCATTGGTGATAAGTTGATGGTACGACTTTTATGGCGTATATCTATGGCCGCCTAAGTATTGCATTAAATGGAGCTTGTCAGACTATTACCACGAACTCGATGAACTTGTGAATGCCTCCAACTATGATGGGTAGCCGAATTGTCCCCATCGAGTAAGTGGTTTCTCCGGCAAAACTGGTTAGAAGAGTTGATTCCCCTTTCTGCTCAGAATCGCGTGCCCATTTTCTTGTAGGCATAATAGAAGAGCAGGTCGACTGAGTTTCTGGTGTCTATTAGCACTCTGGACATAAGACATCCGCCTACCTCGAGCTATATGATGAGGGCATCGTCGTGTGGTTTATCGAGGTGGGATGTTTCGTGCTCGCTAAATGCGATTTCATGTCCGGGTTCTTTACTAGTTGCCGGGGGCACATATGAGGTGTCCACCCTAGTTTGATGTGTTTTTATAGAATTCACAGAATCCCGGAATAGCTTGGATCCTCCCAAGATGAAGTCTATTCTTTTAGCCGAGATTGGGGAAGCTGAGCTCCAGCAAATTTTTGGGATTTTCGACCAAAGGTGAACCACCTTCTTCGGTGCTGGGTGAAGTGAGACCACTGATCTCATTGATCCGCCGCAAATACTTAGCTCCCTGAATATGAGGTCGATTCTGTTTTTGGGAGCTAGTGGAAGAGATATCGGTGTCTCTTCCTCTACGAGTCTCTCCCTTTTGCCCTTGAATCGCTTTTTCTTTTGGGCTTTCGGTTGCAGAGGAGCCTGCTCTGCTTTGAAACTCTCTTTTGATTTTTTGGGCTCGGATCCTTGCTCAAGGGTTGCCTTCAAGCCTAGCAGGTAGCAACACTCTTCTGTGGAGTGTCCCTTCTTCTTGTGGTGGGTGCATAACTTGCTTCCATCTTAGTTAGATTTCTTGGTTTTAGCCCTGGCGATCGCGAAGTCTTGGTGGGCTCTACCGTACCCTTCTCTCTTGGTGAATTTTCTTGGAGGTTGGTGCCCAAAGGGGTTAGCGGCCTCCTTGTATCTCTCAGCCAAGATGACTTTTTGCTCTTCGAGGATCGTGTAAAGAGGTGCACGGTGCAACACATCGTCTAATGGCATGGTTGAGTGGATTGTCAACTCCTCTCGGAATCTTGACGTGTGACACATGCCGTCCCTAGGGCGACTACCTCGTTCAGGTTGGCTATCCTGGCTTTAACTTCCTTAAATCGTGCAATATAGCTCCGTAGGGGCTCGGTTGGTCTCTGGGCTAGTGTCCAAAAACTGGCTTCCAAGGCTTCGTTTCTATGAACACGGAGTATTGCTTGTGAAAAATAACTATTCGCTGATGGAAACTGCTTATTGAGCACCTATCCATTCCTACAAACCATTCGAGGGCTGGTCCCGTTAGGCTTTCCGCGAACAGGCGGTAGTGTCCAACCTCCCTTTCCTCTTCGGAAAAATGGGCTCGCGTGACTGCCAACCTACACGCCTTAACGTGTGCCTTTGGATCGCTGTTCCCAGAGAACTTTGGGAACTTTATCTTCTCGATGTCTCTAATCGGTGTGTTTGCAATCCGTTCTGTAAAAGAGGTACTCCGAGTTTCCTCGATGCCCCGATCTATATCCGAGGCTGAGCTTATCGTCTGTTAGACACAGGATCTCATGAATTGCAGCTCCGCTTGGGTTTGTTCGGCGTACCGTCAGAACATATTATTGTCGATTGTTTCTGCGGTGTCTTGGTGGGTCGTAGATGTTCCTGTTTGAGGCGTAGCTTCCATCCACTCGGCTGGAGTGTTTTAGACATTCTCCAAGCGCGGTGGAGGTGGAAGAGACTGCTTGTTGATCCGGGTAGAGTGGATAGGCGAGCTCGGACTGGGAATGTCCACGGTTATGGTCGACAAGCTTGCGCGCAGATTGAACACGGGGTTTGTGATTACACTCGTAGGGGTGGCGAAGACCCCTGAAAAATCTAAACGCGACCAAGGGGTTGTAAATATGGGAGGAGTAGTGTCCTCTCTAACCACCTTTCGAGGCTGAGTTCCGTGGGCGACCGACTGAGAGATATCCCGCATTTGAGCGAGGAAGGATCTCTCTTGTTACTCGAGTCGGGCATGGACGGTCCTGACCGACGCATCCTATATCTGGGCCTTTTCCACTAGGGTGGAAAGCTATCGACGGATCTCAGTCATGTCGTCTCGCAGCCGCTCTTTCTTTCCGGGGGGGGGGGGGGGTGTGGCAAGGCGGACGCATCCTAGAGGCCTCCGGACGCTTGGTCCATGGAGACGTCCGGGTTCATTAGGTAGACGCCACGTGAGGGCTTTGGGATCGTCGTAGCGAGAGCTGAGACAGTGACCTTCGCCGGTGGGCGTTGGTCAGTCTGGCCTGCTGCTACTAGTCGGTTATCGGCCAGAGCCGTAACGTTGGTTCCAATTTTGATCTGGTCCCGTGGCTGGGATCCAGATGATTCTTGACTCTGGGGAGTCATGGCCGGTGCGTCGCTGGCTTTCGGCGCGTTAGACTTTGATTTATCTATCTTTTCTCTAACTGATCTTAGGTCAAACTTTTGTGCTAGACGTATCTATTTCTTCCCCTTAGACGGGGCTAAATGTGGAAGCTGAATTCCGCACTGAGTATTTGTATGTGAATTCGGAGAAGAAACTTTGGTCCTAAGAAATATCTATAAGCTCAACGACTAAAAGAAGAGTAGAGCGGAGCTAGATTTATATTGATGTGAATCGAATATACAATAAGATCTCGAGTGAGATGTGTTACAAGCTGAAAATGTAATGTTTAGCTCTCGTGTAGGTGAAAAGTTGGCGAAATCTGCTTGGTCTTCGTGTATTTGTAGCTCAATTTAGCTCTTCGATCCAGCTCCACGTATCTAGGGCGGTTTCGCGTATCTCAGTACGTTCTTGGCATATTTCCCGCAAATCTCGCTCCTACGACTGTGCTAACCGTCTTACTGACTCGTTCCTAACTTGCTAGCTCTGCGTCTATTGACCTAGCTCTCGTAGAACTGATTTGGGTCTTTTGACTGAATACTGTCTTTTTCCTGAATTTGGGCCGCAAACCCATTTAATCTAGTCAAAATGAAATAAATGAACATACACACATTTTTAACTTATGGATTTCGGTCCTGAATTTTACGGATAGAAAAAGAAAAAAAAAACTGTGGGGATGTAGAAATAAACAAAACAAAGTGTTGGGGTCGTTTTGCTAGAGATTAAATTTGTTGTGGGCTGTTTTGAAACGTGAGGTGATAATATTTTGAAATGAAAATAAAACAAAATAAATGATCTTTTGTGGTTGGTAGTAGTCCATTATTCCATTTTCGTTAATTGTTTATTAATAATATTTATTATAGTTTTCGTCCAACGGTTACGTATCCACTGTTCTTTCTTCTTCTGATCGTCCCCTCCGGTATATCTCCGGACATCGCTGCTGATCCATGGAGTCAATCCACTGTTATTGTTTAGTAAACCCTAATTTCTCACTTAACCACCGTCTCCGGAGAAGAAACTGCACCGTTATTGATCGGAGAGATGCTCCTTTGCGGCGGGGCAGGAAATTCTCTGCTGTACGGACTTCTAACCTCTCGGTTACCGCGGCGGCGACGGATGTTTCGACGAGAAACGCCGAGATTGGTGGCCGGAATTCGAAGGATGCTTCGATAATGACTACGGCGATGAGTGGGGTTGAGAGAGGTCTGCGAGTCGGGAAATCGAGCACCGCGTTGGAGCAGCTGGATATCGAGAGAGGCGTTTGTGTGCCATTCCGAAAGTATTCTCCGGAGACTGTATGATTGCTTCTGTGATTTTGATTTGTTTCTGAGTTGTAATTTTACGAGTTTTTCTCAGTCAATTTCATTGTTGATTTTTGTTTGATTCTTTCTCGTAGATTGTTTGAATTGGAGCTCAGTGGTGTTTTTTCTTTCTTTCTTTCTCTCAGGTGAGGAGTAAAGTGCTGGAATCAAGAGGAGCAGTGGTTTCTCTTGTTTCAAGGGGTGTGGAGATTGTTTGGAATCTGGGTTTGTATTGGTCTACCTTATGGTATGATTTCTTGGTTGGAAGGGATGAGGAAGTCGTCCCGTTCCGTGCTAGGCAGCTTAGGAACCTGTTGTGCAACTTGGGGCCTTCATTTATCAAAGCTGGACAGGTATGTGGATCCATGTTATTGCTAGGAATTTGTTAATAATGGCATTAACTTTGCTCTTGGAGTTATCTTCTCTAATATCTATTACATGGGGGACAGGTTCTGGCGAATAGACCTGATATTATCCGTGAAGACTACATGAACGAACTCTGCATACTTCAAGATGATGTTCCTCCATTCCCCAACGAGGTAACAATCTTATCTTTTTGGAGAAATTGTAATAGCAAGATGTTTTTCTTCTTAGCATGTGGTGAAGCTAATAAATGGTGGAGGACTTTGCAGGTTGCTTTCAGTATCATTGAGGAAGAGTTAGGCCAGCCTCTCGAGGCCCTGTTTAGCAAGATTTCCTCACAGACAATAGCGGCTGCAAGCTTGGGCCAAGTTTATCGAGCTACTCTACGTGCCACTGGAGAGGATGTTGCTATCAAGGTTCTTTTAAATAGAAAATTATACTGTAGCCAGAGTTTATCTTGTTAAAAAATGTGATATTTCATATGGACTTGTTAAACTGAAACTGTTTCAAAGTTTGGGATCAACTTTTGTTTGTATGTATATACAGGTGCAGAGACCACAAATAGAGCCCATAATATATCGGGATCTCTTTCTTTTCCGAACCCTTGCCTCATTCTTAAATGGCTTCAGTCTACAGAAACTGGGTTGCAACGCAGAGCTAATAGTCGATGAATTTGGAGAAAAGCTTTTGGAGGAGCTTGATTACACCTTGGTACCGTATATAATTGTCAATTGACTCTATGCTTTTTAACCCTGAAGTATGAGCCTTTCTTTAATCTCGGTTAATCTTAAGTCCTTGCCTACAGGAAGCCAGGAACATTGAAGACTTTCTGGAGAACTTCAAAGATGACCCGACTGTCAAAATTCCTCGAGTGTACAAGAATTATTGTGGTCCGCGGGTTCTGGTAATGGAGTGGATTGATGGTATTCGATGCACTGACCCACAGGTATGACTTTCATGTAGAGGCCAACCCAGTATAAACTGCTTTTTCTTTCCGTCTAGAAAGTCCTTTATACTCTTAGTACTGACTCTTACTAATTATACTCAGGCCATCAAAGATGCGGGAATTGATTTAAATGGATTCTTGACTGTTGGTGTGAGTGCTGCTCTAAGGCAACTATTGGAATTCGGATTATTTCATGGCGATCCACATCCTGGAAATATCTTTGCAATGCATGATGGGCGTATTGCTTATGTGGACTTTGGTAATGTTGCTGTACTGAGTCAGGTAATTTGAGTGTAATGGTTCTAAGATATCTGTTAAATAGCTTAGTTACTAGTGTCTCCTCCTTATTGTGGTTTCTAAATCTTTATATTAGAGACTTTGTCAGTCATAGGCTAACTAAATCCTTTCTTTCTCAGCAAAACAAGCAAATTTTGATTGATGCTGTTGTCCATGCGGTTAATGAAGACTATGTGGAGATGGCAAATGATTTCACTAGGCTCGGATTCTTGGCCAAGGGTACCGATGTTTCTCCTATCGTTCCAGCTTTAGAAGCCATCTGGCAGAATTCTGCTGGGAAAGGGCTTGCAGATTTCAATTTCCGAAGTGTTACAGGTATGTACTATTTCGTGCATTTCTGTACAGAAGGTAAATTGCTTTTCTTGCACATCTGAGAGAATAGTGTCACGTTTTTTTATGCAGGCCAATTCAACAAGCTTGTGTACGACTTTCCCATCCGTATCCCAGAGCGGTTTTCTCTTGTTATTCGCTCTCTGCTTACGCAGGAGGGTATATGTTTCACGCTGAAGCCTGATTTTAAATTTCTTGAGGTGAACTCACGTTATTTCTTTTGATTCTTCCTTTCAAACTTTGGATTAGCCGACACAGAAATCCTGAAGTGAGCAAGTGATATGATGTTCACTGACATTTCCCTTCCCACACTAAAAGCTAGCTTTTGTCTAGGTTGCTTATCCATATGTAGCAAAACGCCTCCTTACAGATCCAAATCCTGCACTTCGGGAGCGCTTGATACAGGTTAATTGATAATTCGGATTTCGTTGAATACATGCAATGTCGAATTTTTATACGCATCTGCTGAAATCAAAGCTCTTGTTGCCACCGATGTGTCAGGTTCTATTCAAAGATGGTGTTTTCCAATGGAAAAGGCTGGAAAACCTCATATCACTTGCAAAGGAAAACGTTGGCCAAATGAGTAGCAACCCTGCTCTACGAGTTAAGCAAGTGTAAGTAACCGAATTTTATATGAGCATTGTTCCCAAATCTCAATCTTACACCTCGTGAAGCTTACCTTCTGAATCCATGTTTTATGCATGATATTTCCAGGGAGAGTAAGCTTGACTTGACAGATACCATCAAGGACGGAGCTCGTCTTTTCCTGCTTGACGAAGGCATTCGCAGGAAACTTATACTTGCACTCACAGAGGACTCAAAGCTTCATGTAGAAGAGGTTCATACATAAAAAATCTCACCCGATTTTAGCATGTATTGACACTTATGGAACTCCGCAGCTAAAACAATAACTCTTCTTTTGTTCTTTCAGCTTGTGGATGTATACAGATTGGTTGAAGAAGAAGTAGATATTCCCACACTTGCTATGAACGTCGTGCAAGGTAAGACATTCCAATCGACTTTCTTATGATCACGGTTAACATGTGATGAATCTTGGGCCAGTGATGTAGCACTTAAATAAGTAGTTTTGTTATGATTCTGAAAATCTCTCCTTCCTTTTGAAATTTCAATGCAGATTTACCGAATGTTTTTCGAGATTTCATGCTATCCTGGAGCAACTCCGTTTTATCGGATAGATAGATGAATCGGCTTTCTCTCCTTTTTTGGGGCTCTATTGAAGAGGAAAGAGGTAAATTTCAGGGAGTAGATGTGGAGAAAAACGTTAGATTAATACAGTTTTAATTAATCTTCGGTGCATACATATTACAAAAGTAATATAATGCATACATGTAATTATTATATAAAAGCGCACACAAAAACTTCACTTGTTGCTCGTTTAGTCTTTTGACGTTGTCTAATGTAGTTGGATATTATATACACTTAACATTAATCGACGTCATCAAATCAAAGCTTTAGTGTATGCACAAGACTTATTCACGATGTAGGCTCAAAAGAATTGTTGTATGTATTGAACTCTAATTTGGACCCATTGTCTTGTGACTAAACCCTAAACCCTACTAAATGTCCCCTGAATTATGCAATTATCCAATGTCATTTTCTGGTCTGGATGTTTTAAGTTTCTTAAGCTCTTTGGGGGCACAAAGCATATCGAATCGGCATTAAAAAAAAAATCAACCTGTCCTTAGCCCGATTCATTTCTTTTACTAATGTATTTTTTAGTTTCATCTGGTTCAATGCCATTTCGAATAGAAAATTAAATTTCATTAAGTCTATTCACTTTGGTCAAAAATTTATAAAGATTTTCTCGTGGCGGCAAAATTTACTTATAAAAAAAAAAATTTATTCCCGTGGCGCCAAAATTGCAGAAGAAGAGGAAAGGCAAAGCAACCCTAAGAACAATTCCAATTCTCTCAATTATGCAAGCAAAAATCAATTCTTTCTTCAAACCCTCTTCTTCGTCTCCTATCGCCGCCTCGGAAACATCAGACACAGACGATGGTTTAGCCGTCTGGGAGAATAGTCGGAACGCCATCGTCAATACCTACGTGCGTCGATCTGCCATAGTCGATAGGTACGTGAATCCTTCTTTTGAGATCTGCCTCTTTTCTAGGGTTTTTCGTATTTTCGTTATGAAGAGAGCGATGCGGAGAAAAAATCTCACTTACGATCAAATGGGTAAACCCCCAATTTTGTGGGTTTTCTTAAGGCAAGCTTCTGGGTGGAGATTGGAATTTATCTTGTAGCAATTTGCCATTGGGTTTCTGATTAAGTGTTTCTCTTAATTTTTTTGGGTATTTCAGAAGTGAAGTGCTTAAGGAATGCATCGAGAAGCCACTAAAGAAAGGATCTTGTTCTGGAGCTAAAAATCTCAACAGGAAGCGTAATTATACTCAATTCCACTTAGAGTTGGGTCAATCTGATTTTCTTCTTAGACATTGCGGTGAATGTGGAGTTAAGTATGCTCCTGGAGATGAATTAGATGAGAAGAGTCATCAAAGTTTTCACAAGAACTATATGAATGGAATCCCTTTTAAGGTTAGGATTCTTGTGACCCTTATCCTGAAGATACATTGTTTGTTTGACTGATTGTTGTGTAGAGGTTATTTGATAAAGTGGCGGTTTTTGAATTGGTTTCAGGGTTGGCAGAACGAAAGAGCGTTCACATCGCCTTTGTTCAACAAGAACCGCATTGTTATGGTATCGGAAAATGATCCTCCTGGACACAGAAACAAGGTTCATTATTGTTCCTTTCTTCACAATTCAAGTTGCGGTGTTTATTGTACCGGTTCTTCATTGAGAGGGTCTAACGGGGGTATCTTTTGTAAATTTTAGGTGCAAGAGGTTGTAAAAATGATGGAGGTTGAGCTAGGAGAGGATTGGATTCTCCACAAACATTGCAAGGTATGAGCCTTTATCCTGAAACATTTTTGGATAAATTCCATAGCTCATACATGTTATCTAATACTTGATGACGTCTACTCAATTTTGCCAACTTGGATCTGATACAAAACTTGTTGGGAATACTTGTTTTCCCTTTTAGCCAAAGGAGGAAGACATTGACCTATTTTGATTCCATGTCTATGAGTAGCATTTGAAATCAGACAAGAAAATTGATTGTACGGAAATAAAAGTTTCTTTGATATCTTTTGATGACTTCATTTAACAAATTCACAAGAAAGATGATGATATAAGCCAAAATTGTTTTGAATAGTTGTTTAAGCCTCTTTACTTTCACTGTATTCTTCAAGAGCTACCTTGTTATGTGCAGGTTTATCTATTCATTTCCTCTCACCGGATCAGCGGATGTTTAGTTGCAGAACCAATCAAGGAAGCATTCAAACTCATAGCTCTTCCTGATAATGAAAGACAGTTCAAGAAAGAGAACTCCTCTTCGCCTTCCACTTCCATTCAGTTTGGAAACATTGTGTTGCAAAGAGAAGTATCGAAAAGATGCCGAGCATCAGACGATAGATTAGATAATAATGGAGCAATTGCATGTGAAGAAGAAGCTAAACCAGCTGTTTGTGGAATCAGAGCGATTTGGGTCTCACCTTCTAACAGAAGAAAAGGCTTAGCTACACAGTTACTCGATACCGCGAGGTAAAGAATTCTAAGCAACCACATGAAAAACCATTCTCATTGTATATATTCATACATCAACGGTGACATTTTTTGTTTATTTGTATAAAATCTCAGGGAAAGCTTCAACAACAATGGATGCGTTTTGGAGAAATGTCAAGTTGCATTTTCACACCCAAGCTCCATGGGAAGAGCTTTTGGTTCCAATTATTTTGGAACTTGTTCATTCTTAGTTTACAAAGCTGATACAAATTTCCCTCAAACAAAGTAGATTTTATCACATCATTCTTTATTATATAAGACTTTGTTGATTTATAAATTGCTTTTTAAATTTTAATCCTAATTTTGGTTTCAGTGAGTGTGATTTTAAATTATTTTAGTTAAAAAATATGTGTCAAATCAGATAATAATAATTATAAAATGTAAAGTAAAATGATATTATAGCAAAAAAAAAAAAAACAAAAAAACATCATTTTAACTTAGACTTTAGAAAAATGTAATATAAACAAAGATTAATTAGTTCAATATTACTTTTGGGATCTATAATTAAAAAAATATTATATAAAAAAATATTTAAATAGCTAGAAAAGAGAATTAAAAATATGATAAAAATGTCTTTTGACAATTAAGGTAAACATATATTAAAAGTAAATATGACAATTAAAATAAATATACATTAAAAAATCTCTAAAAATATTTTCTTGACTCCAAAACGTAGATCTATCTTTTGTTTTCTGCATGACTACTCTAAAAAAAACAGATTAGAAGATTGACAAAAATAAAACAAATATTTTGTAATAGTTAATATTTAATAACATAGTTAACTATTTTTCGAAACATCATATAGTTAACTATTTTCGAAACATCTTAAACTTGTGACTATTTAAAACTATTTTCAAAAAATAGTTACCAATTTAAAAACATAGTTAACTGTTTTATGGACATAGTTATATAATCTACTGATTTCAAAACATAGTTGACTACATAAAAAATGTTGTAATATTTAGTTATTTAAACAAACATAGTTAACTAGTTCAAAACGTACATAGTTGACTATTACCAAAAACATAGTTACCTACTATATTGAAAAAAACTATACTTAGTAAACTATTATTAGAATCATAATTACCTTTTGAACATAGTTAACTACGTTGATCGTGATCAAAAGATGGATGATGGTGGAGAAATTAATGGAGGAGAAAAAACATCATCTTAATTCACGATTGAAGATTTTGATCCATGATAATAAATTAAAGAAAAGGTAATCAAGAAAGAAGAAGCAAATTGCGAAAATTGAATATTAAAAAGGAGGAGGAGGAGGAGGAGACAACGATGGCTAGAAGAGAAAAGAAGGAGGCGACGGTTAAAGGGGAAAAGAAGAAGGAGAAGACAGTCCATGAGAGAAGAAAATAAAAAAAGAAGGAGACAACGGCAAGAGAAAAAAAAAATGAAAAGAGAAAAGATTAGGATTTTAATTTTTTATGTCAAAGTAATAAAAAAAACATGAATAAATAGATTAAAGTTAATTTTAGAATTTCAAGTACAACTAATTGTTAAACACTAATTAGTAATTAAGTCATGTTAAATGATCAATTATATCTATCAAACATAATATATATGACTATTTCTCTAAAAACAAACACAAGACCAAAAAGCAAATAAAATAAAATAAAACCACAGAAAGAATAGAAAGAGAATTTGAAACAGATGCATAGGACATTTTCGTTCCATAAACTTAACTGCATATTTATGTTCCTATGTAATTTGACTAAAATATTAGTCTCAATGTATTTCAATATACTCCCTCCGTTTCTGAAAGAGTGTCATTCTACCACTTTAATTTTGTTTCAAAAAGAGTGTCGTTTTGTATTTTCAATGCAGATTTTTAAATAAAATTCCAGTTTTGTCCTTATTGTTTTAATGTATTAATTGCAGAGATAAATTTATTTAGTGTATTTACAAAGGGTAAAATTGAAATTTTATTATTTTTCTTAATTGGTGTGAATATGGTTAAAATGACACTCTTTCAGAAACAGAGGGAGTACTTATTTTAGTAAGAAAGTGAAAAGTCGTGGAAAAAATAAAATATTAGTAAAAAAATCAAAGAAAGCTTCTAATTATAATAATAAAATAGACGTAATAATGTAATTGAAAAGGTTAAAAAATGGTTTGGGGATTGAGAAGAGAGAGAAAAAAAGGAGGCTCCTCTCTACCAACTGCGATACACTATCCCCACAAGAAACCCCATCTCCTTGAAACTTGCAATCTCAAGGTCAGCTTCTTCTTCGATTCTCGATTCCATCTTCTTCCTTCAATTTCTCCCAGGTTTTTCTTCGATTTCGTTGCTTTATCACTGAATCCACCAATCCCCTTCGTTTGGATCCGTTTCCAAATTTTGCTAGGGTTCTACTCATAGTTTTGGATTCGATTTTAGTTTGCGATCGGTTTCTGAATTGTTTGATTTCGAATCCGACTCTCATTTCTATCTGTCTCTTTTGGGTTTCTAGATATCAATTTGGTTTTGGTTTAACAAGTCTCCATCGAATTGTCTTTAAAGCATTCTTATTCATAGTTTGTGAATGCTTATAGCAGTCTCGTTTTACATGCATGTACAGCTACATCAAAGGACAACGTCCTGAGGAAATGTCGTAAAAGGGTTTCATTGAGTCTCTCTGATCAGTTCCTATTAAGTTGGAATAACCTGTTTTCATTTGCGGATCGTAGAGGAAAAGTTTGGTTTTTTTTTTTTATGGCGTTGGAACGTGTTTGCGAAAAACAGCTTCAAGCAAAGACATTTTGTAGCCAAGAGTTTCAGCTAACGATCAATTGGGATGATTTAGTTTGTCCCATTTGTTTGGATTTCCCTCACAATGGTGTGCTTCTTCAGTGTTCATCTTATGAAAATGGATGCCGTGCGTTTGTCTGCAATACAGATCAGCTTCACTCCAACTGTTTGGATCGCTTCATTAGCGCTTGTGGTACAGAATCACCTCCTGCTCCCGATGAACCTCCGTCAAAGGTTTTAGAAGAGAATTGCAAACCGGTGTGTCCACTGTGTAGAGGAGAAGTTACTGGGTGGCTTGTTGTTGAAGAAGCTCGTGTACGTCTTGATGAGAAAAAACGTTGCTGTGAGGAAGAACGATGCAGGTTTATGGGTACTTACATGGAGCTTCGCAAACACGCTCAGTCAGAGCATCCAGATTCTCGTCCCTCGAAAATTGATCCAGCACGGAAGCTTGACTGGGAAAATTTCCAGCAGTCGTCTGAAATTATCGACGTGTTGAGCACAATTCACTCAGAAGTTCCGAGAGGAGTGGTTTTAGGGGACTATGTGATCGAATATGGAGATGATGACACAGGAGATGAGTTTGAGGATGTTCCTAGCAACGAAGGAAACTGGTGGACCTCTTGTATCCTGTATCAAATGTTTGACAATATAAGGAATGCTAGGAATCGAAGAAGATCGAGAATGAGCGAGAGCAGGAGAGGGAGTCGCCGCTCTAGCTATGATAACTCCAATTCTGATGACAGCTCAGTAGCATCGATAGAGTTCCCAGAGTATAGAGTAGATGAGATCGATGATGAGTTCATCAACACAAATGGAACTAACAGAAGTAGCTCTATGCATCAAAGGTCAGAATCAGCGTCTATAGCTTTAGTTTCTCTTTAATAGATAATATCTTCACACCACTAGTTTGGTATTGTTGTCAGTCTGCACTGATATACACATTCTTACTTTCATAGTTTTATGATTATTTTGCATTGATATTAGAGGGTTACGGGTGAGCCAGGTAGGTAATTCAGGCACCTTGTAGATAGATTGAATGATGGAGTTAGCTTATCTTGTCCCATTGTTGCGCGGTATCCCTGACATAGTGGCTCGGAGTCTTGACCTGGTTTAGTAGCTTTTTCTTTTGCTATATATGATGGTTACTTAATAGACATTCTCTTTGGTTTACAGTTCAAGAAGGCGTCGATCCCGCTTCTATGAAAATTAGGTATTGACTCGCTGTTTCTATGCTCTTGGTTCTATCCTCTTGTCGATATCTTACATTATTCTTCTTCGGATTTCTTGTTTTCTTTCTTTCTCAGTCAGGTGGAAATTGAAGCGAAGCAAATGAAGCAGACCAGCCTATTTGTAGCCATTGTTCTTGGTTTTGGACCTCTGCTCTTCTTTTTCTTTTTTTCAACACATATATTTTATTTTAGGTTTGTCTTGTCACATTACTCTCAGCCTTGTACAAAAACATAAACAAGAAAAACAAAAAAAGTTTTTTGGATAATGTACCCCTGTTTCGGTGTCTCTTGTATTTCATAAGTCAACGTTACTTCAGCAATTTTTAACATTTACTAATTCAGTGAACATGTAGCGTTAAATTTTTATGTTTAAAGCTCACTCTTATTATCACCAACACAATTTCGTCACAGTACACGGTATAAGCATACAACCCAACAATATAGATTCAACTGACACAAATTCAAGAACTAGTATGTGACGTTATTGGGCAAGTTTCTTATGACGTTACTCTTCATTGCGATCTTGGTACGCATGGTCTCGCTTCTCTTGTTCATCTCCTTGAGCACTTTCATCTTCATTGTGTCCTCTTTCGACGGCACCGTCCTCAGACCCAAGCTTTTGTACCTGAGAATTTACCATTTGTGGGGATAGCCTTAGATTCACTTGCCGAGTCTCTAGTTTTATAGGTTGGATAATTAATGGGGTTGGAAACAAACCTTGAAGATAGAGAGGCAACAATCTGGTTGCTGTTGTGAGAAGCTGGGCGTGGCTTCTGTCTGTAGTAACGCATGAATTCACGGGACCCGAGAGTCCTAGACGTTGTTGTGTTCTCGGATCTCTCTGTGATCACGAGCTCAGAACCACCAACGAGTTCTACAGTGTTGTCTGTTTCACCAGATACAACTATCTGGTCTCCAGTTTCATCAACATAGCTGCTCGATATTCGTATTCCAAAGGAAAATGCATTAAGATTTGGCATAATAAGAGGAACAGAGGTGAGAACAAGAATGAATAACTACAGGATTTAGAAGATAGTTGAGACCTGCTACTGTAGTCATAGAACTCTTCTAGTTCAGCATCTTCATCATCATCACCATCACCATAATGCAATTTGCAATGACTCTTTGCTTCCATATGCTTTCTTACAGCTTCTAAGCTGCTGAATGGACGGCACAGCTCTTTGCAGTACAGACACATGAAGTCCCTCTTGACCTGAACGATGAACCATGTATAAGTAAATGAGAGTAAGAAGGTCAAAAAGCTTTACGAAAATGAACACTAAATGTTAAACCTTAAGACCGAGGTAGGTGAGAAGCCCTTCTGGATCTTTCAGATACTCGATATCAGGAATGAAGAAACCATGGTGCTTATGCATGTGAACCATACAGCTCTCTAAGGTCTTATGTTTTTTGTCACACATCAAACAACAGGCTGGATCCAGCTCATACTTGTCTGCATCATCTTCATCCATACCTTCTTCTGCAGTTCCCGACTCATTTACATTCAACTTAGACAAAGAATCTGAGGCTTCTTCTTCAGCATCCAATTCATCGTCTGAATCAGCTTCCACCCACTCATCTTCACTATCCTCACTGTCTCTGTTATTGACACGGCGAGAAAGTGGCCTGATTATCGCTATATCCTCCTCTCCGTTGCTTGATGTCCCCTGCGAAACCCGCAAAGCGTGGCTCCGGGACTTAAGATGCTGCTCATGAGCCTTGGAACTCCTGTAACCTTTACCACAGATTCCACAAGTGTAAAGCATGGGAACTTCATCTGATTTACCTTTCTCTTGTGCAAGAGCAGATTGTCTAGCGTCAAACAACTCTTCTGTAACTCCAGGAACTCCAGCTACCTAACAGTTTCAATGTTATTCATCAAAACCCTTATCACAAAATTCCATATTTCAACGATTCAACAAATACAAATCACGAATTCAAGATCACATTTAACTCTAGAAACTTGCAAAAGAGACGAAGCACGAACGATTCTACAACTTCATAAAACAATCCCCAAAACAAATATCAGATTTTCACGACAAACAAGATAACCCGACTTTGAATTCGATTAAAATCACCAGAAATTAAAATAACTGACCTTGCGCTTAAGATTGTAGCGGTGCCAATCGGACTTGTAATGAAACCCTCGCTCTGCTTCGTCCTCGAACTCCATGTTACAAGCGTTACATGTTAAACCAGGCATCTCTCGATTCAAGAAATGGAAAATGGGGAAGAAATCTCTGATTCGCTCGGAGATTGGATCGGCGAAAGAAGAAAATACCCAAAAACTAATCGATTTTGGAGGCGTCGATCGATTGATTGATTTTGCGGTCAAAAAGAAGCGCCGATTTTATATCCGACCCGGTCAAGAACCGACCCGATATAAATATATAGCCTATTTGTACATTTGTTGGCCCATTTATTTAAGCTTTTCACTTCACTAACTGACCCACCAAAACAAAAAAAAATTGAACAATTTTTAGTGGAAAATAAACATTATGTGACATTCTTTAAAATACACTAATTAAAAACAAACTAATTATGTGATATTGTTAAAAAATATGAAAACAGAATATATTGGAAAAAAACACTTAATATATACACATATATATATGAAACGAGAAAAATAGAATACAATTGTTGTTTTTAACCATGGTTTTGATTTTATGCAAAACTCCCGCTGTTAAATAATTAGCAGATCAAAAAGAGAAGAAAGAACCAAGAAAACAAACATTAAAAAACCGTTCTCTTTCCCTTTGTGATTTATAGGCGATTGTCTTCTCTGTGAGGGTTTTCAAATCTAATCATTTCTGGTGGTTCTATTCCTCTTCCTAATCTCTAGTTTTATTTATTTATTATCTTTCTATTTTACAATAAATTACGAAAGATTCTCGGTTGTCTTTTCATTTTATTTCCAGTCATTTGTGTTGATTTCTATGACTCAGATCTAGAATAAATGGATGCAAGAGAGATGGACGAGTTTATATGTAAATCGTCGTTATCAATCGGAGTCTTTCGACATTGGTTTCGTCTTTGTCGTAATCCGGCAGTTACATGAGTATTCTTCCGACGATCATGCCGGTGGTGGTCTGTGTTTTTTGCCAGTTTTCTATCCATCCTAATTTTTATGGTTAGTTTTGGGGTATTTACCGATGGTTATCTTGAATATATGAGGAATCATCGGTGTCTTGTACAAATCTTAATGGATTTGTTGTTGAAACAACGACCCAAGAGAAAACCACCATGGAACCAACACACTAGAGGATACTTCACTACCAAAAGATGTGACAAGTTGATTTTAAATGGAAGAAAATCAAAGTCAATGATTGCTATAAGTATTATGATACGGGAAATATTGGTATCACATTGTCCAATTTTCAAAATATTTTGTGAAAGCATCGGATTTTGTCTTGCGGTGTACAAGTCAAAAGTTTAGCCATAAAATGCTACCGAGTCATCGCATTAGAGTAAGATCATGTTCAGAGGAGGATAGTATTGAATTTAGTAATTTGTTAACGAGTAAGGCTTATCTGCGGAAAGCATTGTTAAAGTTACTTATCTTCAAGTATTTTTCTCACTATATGACGCATATATCTATTTATATAATAATTTGCTTTCTGAACGTTTTGTATAATGACTTAGTGATAACTATATATAAATCAATGTTTGGCCAGAAAAAAAAAGAATACAAAACTGAAAAATATGACATACATTATACATAATTTGTTGCAAAATGAAAAAAAAAAAACAGTAAAACACCAAATTTAAATTTGAATATGGTGAAGTTAAAAATTGTCATTTAGGGGTAACAAATTTTAACCGTAGCCCTGTAATTTAGGAAACTAAAAAAATTGATTAAACAAACAAAAAAAAATAAAAGAGAAGAGAGAACAAGAAGACGACAAATAACGAGAAATTCCCTGTTTCGCTCAACACTTGATTATTTCCTTTCAACCAACTCTCCCTCTTCTCCATGGATTCCGTCTCCGGTTACGCCGGAACACGTCAGCCTGGATCCGGCGGCAAGATTCTCCGACCACGCCGGACCGCCATCGTCAGAACTCCGTATGACCGTCCCGCTTCGAGATCCCAGGATCTTCCTCCTCAGCAAAACCCTAGTTGGATCTCCAGGCTCGTTTATAAACCTGCAAGCGTAATTGCCTCCGGCGCCGGGAAATTCATTTCTTCCGTCGTTTTCTCTGAATCTTCCTCGTCTTCTTCCGAGAACGAGGATTCATCTTCAGGTATGTGTGTTACTGTACAATTTAATTTTTGCAGTATAGGGTTTGATTTTTTTTTAGATTTTGTTTTGTCGAATCTGAAACTTGCAGTTTCATTTTTTGAAATGTGAATTTGATTTAAAGCTTTACCCTTTTTTCTCTTTCCTTTAATATGAGACTTAATTGCAGTGAAGTACTACTTCTCTAGGTTACTTTTGAAGCTGTATTAATTCTCAAGCTCTAAATTTTTTTCATGTACGATTGAGAAAACCGACCAGTTTTGTGTCTTTTTTCTTTCAAAGTAGGTTTATATGTTCTTCTCCTTGTTTGCAGAGATTGGTGGTGATGAGGATGTTGAGAAGAACATTGCCGATTTTACTGAAGATGAAACAATGGTAGAGGTACTACTAGTAACCACCTTATAGTCGTTTTGGTGATTTGCTATGCCATGTTTTAAATTTGGTTACAGACTGTAGGCTTGTGATCTCTGTTCATATTCGTTGTGTACCGGATTGATTCAGTTTTATTGGCCTAGTGTGGTTGCTGTTGCTAAAGATTTGAATTTTACGATGGTTTTGTGCTGGTCTACCTTTTCACCGTTTTCGAGACTTTTTTAGCATGCTTATGAATTGCATCGTGATCCTGATTTTGTAAAAGTAAAGCTCTTGAAGCATGATTTCAGTTTATGTGGAGTGAATTTTATGTGTTCGTGTATATAGGACCTTGTGAATGCCCAACAATCAACCATCCAACAACTCAGTTCTAAGCGTGTGATTGAGCAGCTTCTCATGCAAGAAACATTTGCAAGGTATTTCGCTGTGTCTGGTTTTCTAGACGTCATTAGTCGAATCTCCCTTGCGCCTGTATTATTATATACATCTCTTAGTTGAAACTATATCTGTGGTATGTGTTTAATGAGCTTGCTAAGTCATTGATGTGTATGTTGTTTCAGGGAAGAGGGTGATAGATTAATAGATATCATCAAGGCGAGGATTGTAGATCATCCCAGTGTCCCCGCTGCTGATGAAGGTAGGCGTAGTGACAATGGATTGACAAGTGGTATGTAACTGATGGTAGACTGTGCAAGGAGAGCGGATTAGTCTATGTAATAACATCTTCTCGCTTTTATTTCTAGAGGTGAATGTGGGTGAAACGTCCAATAGAGCTGTCATGGAAGCAAAAAGATGGATGGAGGAGAAGAAATCAGCATCAAATTCAAAGTATAAAGTAAGTTCTGGAAACTCTGCTTCTTATCACTTCCGTATTGCCGCAGGCATGTCTTTGTGGAAACATCTCGTCTCTGTAATACAAGGAGACATCTTCTGTTTGTGTAAATTCCAATGTGTGATTTGATTGTTCAACGCTTTCTTCGTCTGACCAGCAATGCAGAGCTCTCTATCAAAAGTAGTTTGTTAAGGATTTTGAGTATGACCATATGTCGGAATTAGTCCTGAAATGCACCTATTGTTGCTTTTCCTTCTGAAAGGAAGAAGACCATATGCTCTCAAAACTTTTTTAATCTTCTGATTATTTTCCTCACCAGTATTCCGCCATTTGTAGTTTCTTCTCCAATGTTCTTTAGACAACAATCACCATCTCAGCCATTATTTTCAATCTCCAGGCAACTGAAGATGGTGCTGGATCGCCTGTGGACGTGGCCAAGTCATATATGCGAGCTCGTCTGCCATGGGGATCTCCAATTGTGGACGATTCAGAGTTTCGGTCACCATCACCAGGAGGGATGCAACTTCTTAAGGAAGGGACACCATTTCCTTATAGTGCTGGAAACTTTTCCTCTTCCAAGGTACAGCAGAACTTCAAGTTTGCCAATATATTATGCAGTGCCGTGCATACTTTTCTTATGGTCAAATGTTGTTTGAAAGTCTGAAGTTGTTGTTTGTTCATGTTACTTAATCACAAGGCATCTGTGTGATACTATCTCCAGTTTTTCCAAAAGAAAAGTTGCATACCATCATGTATTTTAATGGCTCTCCTAAAGTTATGTATATGCATTCTGACTTTTGATACCAAAATGCAGTTGAAAAGGAGATCCCGGTCTAGTCAGTCATGGAATATTCAAGATGAAATTCGCAAAGTCAGGGCTAAAGCAACAGAGGAAATGCTTAAAAGCCCCAGTAGCGTAGCTTCGTTGGAACCTAAACACAGCTCCTATGTTTTAGATGCATCTTTGAATGTTGATGGAGGTGTCCAAGGTATTTTTTTTTCTTTATTCACATGTGGAAGAACTTTTTCAGTAATAGACAACATGAGATGAAGCTGAAAGTGATTTCAGTTCTGCTTACATGGAGTAACTCTTGTTGTTTCTGTTCTTTCAGCTGTACGGAATGAGCAAAGCGGAGTTCTTCCAAATTCAACCGTACCTAGCTCTGAACAAAATCAGGTATCAAGCTCTCTTTACATGATGTGTCTCTATAACAAGAGGGAACTTGCAGTCCAATCTTTTCTTTGTTCCCTTGTGTGTTTTACTTGAGCGAAGACTACGGAAGCTAATCAAGCCGTTGAAGAAACAGGAGGTTTACGCACTAGATCTCGTTAGTTTCTCCCTTCATTCTTTCTTTGTATTCTCTCTCTCTAATCTTTGATTTAAATAATCTGTCTTATGAATTTTACTTTTTGTGTTAAGGTGGAGTTGGTTTGGACAAGACATTTATCTCCACACAACTAGTGAAGCCATCTGAAGATACGAACACTGCTCCTCAAAGGTTTTGTTTACTGTGCACATCCTATCAACACAGATTGTACTGCGTTTCTCCTGGAGAAATCCCTTTTTCAGTATATCCATCTTCTTAAGTTTCTTAATTATATTCGACAGTGGAACCGGTGTAGATGACTTCAATGACCAAGATAATGACTTTATCCAACCTAGCTCGACTATTGGAGGCAGCACAAATGGTAGCACTTTGGATTTCTAAATTCCTATGGTTTTGGATGATGTTTTGTGGGTTCTCTTTATTTACTCGAGCTCTTATTAATGCAGCTGTCTTGGCTCTTGGGGCAACTCTGGATCCAACTGGGAACGTTTGTATCCCAAAAGATGTGTTTGAAACATCAAAAGAAGCTGATGAAATAGGCGCAGCACATCCTACTTCTAACGGTTTCCCATCTTTGTCACCTAGGTGAAAAACAGCTTTTTTCGAAAACGGTTCCTTTTGTATGGTTAGTTTGATATAAGATGACATTACTTCCTACTAAGCAAAGCCTTGCTTTTTCAGTTCACCAGTGGCTATGGAAGGTCAACCAAAACCCAAACCACCATATGATGAAACCAAAGCTTCTCAGCCTATAGCTGAAACTCCTGGTGATGATTTCACAGTAGGGAATGGCTCAGATGGTGTGATTAATGACGAAAACAATGACAGTGAGTCAAGCGCGTCACATAACAGTTCGCGTGAAGAAGAGTGGCTCCCAGGAGACCATTCTCTACCAAACTCAAACTCAGCAAGTAGCAGCCCGGGTAATACCAAGGTCTTGGCATACACAAGAAGAGGAAGAGGCCGAGGCCGAGGAAGAGGCCGAGGAATTCGAGGCAAAGGACGGGCCAAATAAACTGTAAGAAAAGCTGTACACAACAACAACAACAACCCAATGCAGTAGGAGAGTATTATGAGGTAGGATTATGTGACATCTCTTTTAGGTTTCAATCCCACTCTGTTTGTGTTTGTAGGAATTGTCCTCCCGCGATCTCGCTTTGGTCTTTGTCATTTCATTATATGTTTAGGTTCTCTTGTAGTATTTGAGTTAGGAGGATTTATCTTCTGAAGTTATGTCCAAGTGTGTCTCTGTCTTTCTTCTTGTTCTGAATCTTTAATGTTTATGTTGTAAGTTTGAAGCTTGGTTTCCCTTTTATCTGACAAAGCTTTTGCAGTTTCCATATTGAGCTCAATTTAAGAAAAAAAAATTACTTGACCAAAAAGCCAACACTTGATTTTTGGTGGAAATTCCAAGCACCAACACAAAGTCTGACATGATCCAATCAAATTTATTACCTACTGTAAGATGAGATCACGAACATTGCAAGATCAATCTAGTGCTACAACTTTCTGATGTCAACTTGATTTAATGCAAAGTACAAAAGCAATACGAGCAAAACCCAATAAGCAAAATTTTATCAAGACAGAGAGTTGTGAGAAAAAGAAAAAAAAAAAAAAACAGACAAACAAAAAAAGAAGAAGAAGAAGAAAACTAACAAAAACCCAATAAGCAGAGAGATCGAAGAAGCTAGCTAATAAACACGAGAAGAGCGAAAGCTCCGACATTGAAATCTGAAAGCAATACGAAACAAGAAGCCCACGAAGATTTAATCGAAGCGAAGCTAAAAGAGAGTATTATTATTAAACGAGTCGAGAAGAAATCATTGGGTTTGGTCGGAGAAGTTACTTGTTTTGTTTTGTCTGAATTCTGGTCAAATCTCTTAGCAAAAAAGTTTTTATGCTCAAATTCAATCTTCCAACACTTGTTTCTCTTCTTACAAGCTTTGGGTCCCGCTTCTTCTCATTGCCCGCTTCCTCCAATCTTCAATTCGAATTTCAATCTTTTTTCTAGGCAAATTCGAATTCGTTGCTCTGTTCTCAAACCTCGAATCAATTCCCAACTCTACTGATCTCGATTTGGCTCCAACTGAAATTCCGGTAATTCTGAAGTTCTTAGCTTCCGAATTTGGCTTGAAACAACAAAAAAAATGGTGGGTTTTTCTGCTCTGATGCAGTTTCTTGTTCTTACACGCTCGTGAAGTTGTCAAAAGGGGTTAGTTGGTTTCTGAGGGAATGATTTGGTCTAGGGTTTGTGATATTGAATCTGTAGAGGTGGAATTTTAAGGCTCTTGGTGTGAGCTTGGTTAGTAGATAATGATCTCTAGGGTTTTGGTTTTGAGGAGATGAGATTTGGCTTTGCATTTGTATGGCTAAGAGTTCTGGGTTGTTTGTACTAAAAGCTTCAGCTAAGTTCTTGAAATGCTTCTGGATTTGAGTTTGAGAAGTTGTATAAGTGAATGAGTTGGATTTGTTGGTGTGAAGGATAACCAGACGCTGAGAGGGTGCATTTTGTGCACTCCTCTTGACTGTTTCATCGGGTTTCGGGTTTCAAAGAAGAGCTTCAAACAAGTATGCAGCGTCCTCAAGATCACAGGGTTGATCTTGGTGAGCTGAAAGTGCTTATTGTGAAGAAGATTGGGGTTGAAAGATCAAGAAGGTATTTTTATTACTTGGGGAGGTTTTTGAGTCAGAAGCTTACTAAGAGTGAGTTTGATAAGTCATGTCACCGTCTTTTGGGGAGAGAGAATCTTGCTCTACACAACAAGTTGATTCGCTCGATCTTGAGAAATGCCTCTGTGGCTAAATCACCACCACCAGTTCACAAAACCGGTCATACTGAAAAGTCGTTGGTGCTTGGGAAAGAAGATGGACCTGAGCTAAGCGGATCTCTAATCCCTAACCATAATAGGAATGATCCTGTTTGGTCAAATGGGGTGTTACCCAAGGTTCGGTCTGGAGCGTGTGACCGGACAATCAGAGATAGGCCTAGTCCACTTGGGCCAAACGGAAAGGTTGAAAGTCTGTTGCATCAGCCACTTTGTAGAGAAGAAAAAAGTGGTAATAGAAACACGGAGAATGGGGATTTTGGTCCTTTTGCTTATCAGAGATCAGGTTTATATGCTGATGAAAGAGGCGGTGCATTTCTTTGTCCTGCTGAAAAAATGAGGATACCGGATAGAGGTATGATCGCAGCTCCAGTTAGCAGAGATGATGAAGCTCAAGAGGAGCGAGGTAGATTGATTCTTTCCACGAATCCTGTAATTGCACCTCTAGGGATTCCATTTTGCTCGGCTAGTGTTGGTGGGGCGCGCAGAACAGTTCCAGCTTTGACCGGGGCTGACTTTATCAGTTGCTATGACAGTGGTGGATTATCAGACACAGAGATGCTGAGAAAGCGGATGGAGAATATTGCAGTAACACAGGGTCTTGCAGGGGTTTCACTGGAGTGTCCTAGTATGTTAAATAACATGTTGGACAGGTACCTGAAGAAACTGATCAAATCATGCATTGATTTGGCTGGAGCTCGGTCCATGAATGGAACAACGCCTGGGAAACCAACTTTAGATAAACAGCAGAGCCGAGATGAGATTGTAAACGGAGTGTGGCCGAGCAATAGTTTGCACATACAAACTAGCAATCAACCTTCTGACATAACACAAGAACAGCATCCGGTGTCTTTGCTTGATTTTAGAGTTGCGATGGAGCTAAATCCGCAACAACTTGGCGAAGACTGGCCATTGCTTCGGGAGAAAATTTCCGTACGTTTATTCGAGGAACAAGAAGGGGTGTGAGAGAAAATGTTTGGCTATGTTGATGTGACAAATTGTCTGCGTAAGCTGCCCTGGTCCCCAAAACAAAACTGGCTACTGACTTTGGTAGCAAAAATGGTTCTTAAGCGCTGCATCCCATGATGGACCTGATCGCTGAGAGACACATCTATGTCCTGCAGCCGCAGACTTGGGGCAGGTTAGTTGACATTTCTAAATGCAGCTAAGCCCGAAGAACCGTGTTTGAATATAAAAGATTACGTGTTGTTGTAAGATGAATAGTAATTTGGCCATCCCAGCGGGTTTCAAGCTTTGTGTGTAACACGCAGGCGTATTAGGGAACCAAGAGAAAGTTTTGGCAGAGATACTGTGGGTGTTAGGCAGGAGCAAGGTACAAACAATCATGTAATACCTGCAGTATTGCTCTGTATGTAACATAGTCTTAGAATTGTTTAGAATTTATATCTTGAAGACACATTGACATCACTTTTACATTTACATTTTTGTTTTCTCATTTCAATGGAAAAGTTTCTTTTACAAAGTTCTCAATGAATTGTCTCATTATTTTACATTCTTTTATTGCTTGTTTCTTTCCCCTACAAGGTATTGACATAAATTAGGAACCGTTTTGGATGATCCTACCAAGTAATTTGATCTGAGTTACAAAGGAAATGTCTATTGGCTATGGTGATTCATGAAATTCAGATTCTAAATCCCTTGATGATTCTGCTCTCAACTTCTCATCCGATGCAATATTAATTGTTGGTCTCTTTGTTGGAAACCGTTGTCGCTCACTTGGATGCAAAATGAACCGGCTCATGTGTGTTTTGCTGTTAGATTGATACAATGGGATACAAAGGCTGTTTCTTTACTCTTGGTTGGTTGGTTTTTCTTTCTGTTTCATATGCCTGTAAGGTTAATGGCTATCATGCAAGTGAGAACCATCTTTGTTCCTATAAACCAGAGTGTTCAGAGATACTGAAACAGGTGAATCTTTTGCTCTTTTGAACCAAAACTGTATCTTCTGGCAAGTCTGGACTTGATATTCATTGAACAAAAATGCTGATACAACACTGTAGATTAGTAAGCAACCTATGAAGTCTCCATTTTCTGGTGAGTTCTTCATCCTCTCTCTTGTATCTTCGAACTTCTGTCACGGTGAAGAAGCTTGTCAATTTACTTAAATGGGGTTTTCTAGCAGTTTCATTACATCCTGATGTGCTGGAACTGTAGCTACAGATTATAAAAAATGGCCAAAATGATGTGCCTTATGCAGAAGGCAAACTCTTTTTGTGTTATCTGAATGTCTTTTCTCCACAAAACTTATTGCGTCCATAGATACCAGTTCTTTGTTGCTTTTCAACTAATTGTCCGAGATTAAGAATTTAAGACGAAATCTGTGTTCTTCAAAAGACATCTTTTCCGCCTTTCCCACCTTACATTACGGAAATAGGCGAAAGACCAAGAAAAACACATGAGAGTTTTGTCATTAGACAAATGAGATATAGAGTAAATTGGTATGTACACAAAGGAAATGGTCAGGCCCTTTTTAGGTGGGTTCCATCGCTGTTCACAGGCTTTAGATGAAAGAAAACTACAATGACGAGGAAGAAAACGAAGACGGTTACTTAGAGGATGAGGTCTCTGCAGTGGCTTTGCAGATAGGGCACCAACTCTTCATCCGCAACCACTCTTGCACACACTTCACATGGTATGTGTGCTCACAGTGTAGCCTCCCAACTTCATCTCCTATTGTATACTCTTCCTGACAACCACAAAGATCAGAGTATGAAGAAAACTAGCGAAAAAAGTTAAAAAATATATCTGATTTCTCATATCCGTATAAGTTCTATATTCACCATCCTGATCATCATCAATCAAACGCCTGTAATCACCAAATAATTCCATTAAACTATTCCTCTAGGCAAAGAGACAGACCTGGCAGATGCTGCATTTGGCATCTTCTTTTTGGCCAAAAGGACTTTTGGTGATAGACCCATAACTTAAAGGTTGTATCTGATAGATGCTTGTTTTCAAGCACTTTGATATTGCTTCTTCTGTGAGAGCAGTGCTTACTGTACCAATCCGTTCTTCTAGAGCTAATAGTTCCTGTATTCATTCAAAAGAAAAGACAAACGGTAAAGATACTATGTCCCAAAACGTAAATGCGGGTTTGAAAAATGTAAAGACAAACCTCATATGACATGTTATCAATGTCAAGTCTCATGTCTCGGTGTTGGTCATGGAAGCTTAGTCCACCGAGAAGTAAACCTGTCTCCATGATAAGCAGTTCCTGTTAAAGGAGAGGAAAATATGAGTAACAACACATATCACAATATTCGAAACTAGAAAAATGTGCTAGATTTAACCTCGTAGTTAAGCTCAATATCTTGTTCGATCCTATCAAGTTCTGGCATAATCTGCAAAAGCATTCCGGAAAGAAAGAACACCAAAAGTTAAATGGTGTCAAGGCATTCTCATAAGCGCTATATGTGAAGTTGTAGAGTAACAGGCAATAGTTACCTCAGAGATACCATCTAAAGTGTAACTGCGAAAACTGTCTTGACTTGATAAGGAACCAGAGAAACCAAATTCTGGAAAACCAGAGAACAACTCCAAAGAGACGGGAGAATTGAGATTGTTTGATGTTTCAGTCTGAGACATTTCTGTTGTTGTAATAGAGGGTAAACCATTTCTACCACTCCCTCGGTTTGAGAATCTAATGCGACTATTACTTCTATTTACCGATCTCTGATTCTCAACTGAAGCAAGTTCGTTGCCATCATTCAAAATGCAGTGTCTAGCCCGTCTACTATCGGAAACAGAACCTCTCGGGGTAAAACCACGACGTCTCTCTTCAGCTGGTGGTTCTGTTACATTTTTACCTCTAGCTGAGGAGCTAGAACTGCTTTCTCCATAAACTTTTCTCTTATTGATTGTATCTATCTTCCGGTTTAATCTTTTGTCCAATCCAAAACCACTTGGGATGACACCGGATAACAACGGGCTGCATCCTTGGTTTGCAGGTGTTGCCTGGCCAGAGGTACCAGGACGAAACTCTTGCTTGCTCAACCCAAATCTCTGCCTAAAACCTTTCTTGATTCTCGAGCTTGACGACAAGTTCGAAGATCCCTCTTCGGGTGTTTTAACTTTACCATAAATAACCTTATTGTTGTTAACTCTTCTTTTATCTCTTCCAAGAGAAACTTCCAAGATTTCAGTCTCTGCCTCGTCCTCACTACCTCTGCTGCTCTCTGAAGAATCCATGGATATCTGAGACAATGGTTGCTTCTCCCTTTTCAAAGAAGAGGAGCTAGAGCCACAAATCTTATAGGAAGTACCAATGACTTCCTTCCCATTTGGCGAAGATCGGTACGAAGACAACACTGATTTATCTTTCTTATCTGAAGAGCCAACAAACCGAGTAAACTTCATAGATTTGTTCTCATCACTGCAAATAGGAACTTTGCAACTACTGCTGTTAAATCTATCTCTCAAAACAACACCAACCCCTTTCCTAGAGTCAGATCGCGCCTCAGTGGCTCTTTTCCCCGACCACCGATCCATGTACTTTTCAAATGAATGCAATACCTGTAAGGACAACACCCTTTATCTTAGTTTATCAGACGGGTTTTTCGCGAAAAGGGGAAAACTCTTGAAGAAAAACTACTCATTTGGACTTAAAAGATCCCAAAGAAACAGAAAGAACAGGTTAAAAACTGTACGAATAAGAAAGGAGCAAAAGATCAATACATGGTTTTCAGATTCATAGTCTGCAGTTCAGTAATTTCCCACCAGACATAAAAACATCATTAGAAAGAAAACAATGTTCTAATTAAACCCTTGTAATAAGGATCTCAACAATCAACAACCAAACTTAAAAGGTTTCAATCACAATAACAAAATCTAACCATTATGTTGATGGTATCTTAGAAGAAGCAAGTAAAACTGAAACCTTTTCATAACTTGATCCAAAGGATGTCTCTTTTCACTGCTCAATATGGAATCATCTTCACAACAAGCTCATATAAAATTTCTATGAACATGAACTAATTTTAAAACCATGAAGAGAGTCACAATCCTGAACTAATTTCAGTTTCTATCTTCCATGTTTTGTCTTTTCATAAGTGATTCAACGGAAACAAAACAGAACATGATTTTTTCCCCCACCTTGTCCAAACTAGAGAGAGTTACACAATCGATTCAGAATCAAGAACAGTAACATCATTATTTTCCAAAATATCAGAAACAGAGAAGTCAATTTGACCGATAAAACATCCAAAAAAAAAATCCAGATTTTTCAGAAAGAAACCAAAATTTACAAAGGAAAAGGAAGATATTTTAGAACCAAAGCTCCATTACCTTTCGATTTTGCCTCCTATCTTCTTCTTCTTCCTGAAAATTGGAAAATGAAAGAAAATAGAAGAAGAGCGTTTTGTTGTTCTTGTTGGCGATATTTTTTCTTTTTTTTTCTTCGGTTATCAACTTTATTAAGTAATTTATCTTTTTTAGAATTAATAACAAAATCGAATATTTATTGTTATTCCATTATGATCTTAAAGCAACTTTTTCATTATTTAAAAATTGACATTTTTTATTGAAAAAAAAGAATCTGAAATGACGGAGACGCAGAGATCCTCGCCGTTTATAATGGGACCGGAATATCTGACGGTTGGTAGAGATTGCGACGTCTCTAGGTAGTGGTAGAGAACTAAAGATCGTAAACAAAAAGTTAATTTGACCCGAATTTTTATAATTTAATTATTTAAAGAAAACCCAAGAGATTATCTTTTTGTTTGGTCAGAGAAAATGAAAAAGGAAAAAAAAAAACATCATGAGAATTTGAAGACCCCTCTTAAGTATTTGATGACGAATTAAGCACGACCAAGGATAATCTATTTTAATTATCTTGTCCTTTATTAGGGCAACAAACCCCCTAACCTTTATCCTTGATTTTTGTATTGTTTATACACTTATTTGTTAAGTATTTTCTAAATGCTTTGTAATTTGTATTGTTACCATATTGCTGAGTTTTTTTTTAATGAAAATCAGGTTATTTGTGACTTCATGGTATAGCAACAAAATTCTTTAAATTAGAGGCGACAAATAATTTTTGTTTTTTCTTTATATATGGTGGATCCAATGTTTCAATAAAACTGTTAGTTAAGGAATAATAATATATGAAATCTACTATATATATGAAAATAGAAAGGGATCTCTTCAGCAAAGGACACGTCAGCACATATAAAGAGGACACGTGTCCATCATCTTCAATATTCATTATCCTCGATGTTTCCATTTTCGTTTCTTCCGTTTCTGAAGATGTAAAACTAAACAATTTTTTTCTTCTCTCTTCGGCTCCGAATGGTACGTGTGACTGCGATTCGTGTGAGGAAACGATCCGATTTGGAAGCAAATGCATTAGATAAACTTGTGAATGAAAATATGATTTGGGTGCGATGTGATTATCATATATATGTGCATGACAATACGATTCGGGTGCGATTAGAATGCAAAATTACTAAAAGGGCATTTTTAATGTGTTGATTTTTTTTTTAATGTGTTATTGTATTTTTAACCTTAAACATAAATGAAAAACAAAAATATTTGATTACTAATAAAAATCACAAATACAATTTATTTTTTGTTAACACGCATAAAAACAATTTCATATTCTCTCAATAAAATTTAAACGTTTTTACCCAAACTTTTAAAATTAGGTGTAGACATACTTAATAGATAACGACGTTAATATAACTATTAATGGTACTGACTAGGGTGTGAATAAGCCGACCATTAACTCATTATAAAAAAAATAGGTTAAATAGGTTCAAACCCTTGACATAAAGTTTGAGATTTCATCCTCAGACCATTTGAACTATTAAATTCTTCTAAATATTTAACGGTCCTTAAATTAACTAAATACATAAAACTAAATCTTTCTTCACAAAATCTCAGGCATCATATTCACGAAAACTAAAAAGCTTATGGAACGTCAATTCCAACAACAATTTTATTACATTCACTTGCAGACCGAAGATGATTCACAATTTACATTATTTTTTTGCAGAAGCAAATTTTACAATTCTATATACCTTAACAAAAAAAAACAAAAAAAAACAAAAAAACAAAAATTTCAGATTTGATAGACTCATGAATTGAACAAAAGATTACCCATAAATCTCTTTATGGGTTATTCATATATTGAATTTTGTTGTGAGCAGAATTCGTTTAGTTACTCGTTTTGATTTTCGTGTATGAGCAGAATTTTGTTGTGATCAGAATTCGTTTTGTCACTTCTTCGCGTATGAGTAAAATTTTGTTGTAAGCAGAATTTGTTTTGTCGCTTCTTCTTCTTCGTTGATTTGAAAACTCGTTGTAATTTGTTGAATCCAGAATTTTCTGCAATACTCTACTATCCATAATTGTCGAATCGTCGATGACTCTGATTTTATGAGGAAAGATGTAGTCTTTTTATGTGTTTAATTAGTTTAGGAGTCGTTATATGTTCAGAGAAATCTAATAACTTAGCTGGTTAAAGACGAATTCTCTAGCTTCATGTGTAGGGTTCGAGTCCTACCTTATTATTATTTTTAATTAATTAATGGTCGTTTATGCTGACTAGGATATGACTAAGCATCCTGGTCAGAACCTTTTTTTTTTGCCACAACACACTATACTCACAGGTTAACCAAACACAGTTGTATCCGGAAACCAATACGGAGTAGACGTGCTAACATAGGAAAACACCAGATTACGACGTCGAGCGGTCCGGGCTAATAAATCAGCCTTCGCATTCCGTTCCCTGGGGCAATACTGTAAAGTAAAGTCAGGGAACCACGCTCGAAGTGCTTTGTATTCCTCCAATTCCGTTCTGAATCTCAGCCATTTTTCTAGTTCGAGTACCATTGTCGCTAGCTCCTGGGAATCCGTGACGAACAATGCACAAAACCGTCTTTTTTGGCGCAGACTCTGAAGGGCCCATAGTAAAATGTGGAGCTCTATATGTGATATCACAGAGTTTTAACCCTAAATAACACTGCAAGTGCACAGCAATCGAAGTGGTAATTATGGGATCGAATCCACAAGGACCAAGTGTTACACTACGAAAGTATAAGATTGAAATTAAGCTAAGATGACAAAATGTGATTGTTTGCAAAATAAAATAAGAATGACAAATAAACGATGTGAATTTATGAATTAAAAACGTCAGGCTTTAGGGATATTCGCAGGAAATCAGAAATCATGAATCAGACAATTATTCAGGGAACAATTCAGCGCAGTCTCGAACTTAAACATAAATTTATAACCAATCCACTGTCGTGGTATCAATCACTTTATCTAGCAACCTAAGATTCTAAACTGTCGTTTGAACTCAGAATTCTAGACAAGCATTAACGAGCAGGTTTAATATGTTCACAAATCGCCTTAGCATCAGCTTTCGTTGGCTAAGGACAATTTGCTCATCTACGTTCTTTCAGGCATTTAATCGAACACTTTTGGTGCATTAAACATCCTAACATCAGGAACTAGGTGATCAATCTAATTCAAGCAATAAGAACAACGATAGATGAAGACAAATACAAATCCCTATCTATGTCTAATTCATCGATTCATGAAATCCCTTGAAACCCTAAAACCTAACTATAGATCTACTCAGACATGGAGATGAATAAACAACAAGCTGATGAAGGAAAACTCATGATTAATAAAATAGAAATCCAATAGGGTTCAGAAATCTTCTCAATAATCGTCGAGTTAGAGATTCGTCTCCCTGGTGTTTACAAAATTGCAAAAGCTTCAAGTCTGATAAAAAAAAAATAAAAGCGTCCCCTCAAAAAACACTCCCCAAACGAGTATTTATCCCTAAAACACGTTTTGGTACAAAACTAAAACAAATTAGGAAAATTGATTTTTTTACAACTTTTGGTCGGTTTGGGCAAGGGATCGATCGATCCTTAAGTAGATCGATCGATCCTTAGCCAAATCGATCGGTCTTTGGCCATTCGATCGATCTAATTGTTTACGGTGGCACTTCGGACGTCGAGATCGATCGATCATGTGTTGGATCGATCGATCCGTAACCAAATCGATCGGTCCTGCTTCTCTTGATCGATCTAAATTATTACGGCGATTTCTTCGAAGTTAGGATCGATCGATCTCATAACAGATCGATCGATCCTTTCTCTTTTTCATGTCCTTTGCCTCTTTTCTTCCATTCCTTGCTCCAACTTGCCTTAGACTCATTCCAAACGTATTATAACCTGCAAAGACCATAAAACCAAAGAAAAGACTCGATAAAACATTGAAAACATGGGTTAGAATGCGTTAAAAACGCAATACATCAACTCCCCCAGACTTAGTCTTTTGCTTGCCCTCAAGCAAAACAGAAAACCAAACCTGTGAAAGAGGTTTGAAAATCGCGGAAACTCAGATTCTCTTTTAGACGTTTAGTGACCACTAAATTCGTAATCCACATACTGTAAGTATGAATCAAATCGAACCACCATGTACTTCTCCACAGACTTTTCCAGCCTCCCAAATTCATCTCAGGATTTCGCAGCACCTTCCACAAGTCATCATCGCTATCTGCATTGATAATCTCAGTGCTAAGAAGCTTCTAGATTCATTCCCGTACAATACCATGACAGATCACCAATACACCCTTCTTGGTACTCTTCCCTCTCCCCCAGACTTGTTCGATTCTCTACCATTTTTATATGATTGATGAGACTCAAAGCAGTGCATAACACTATTGCTGTTCCCTTCCAGGAGACAGGGTCGTGACTCACTAGTGTTGTTCCTTGTGAGGAGACAGGGTCGTGAGAGTGCTCGTCTTCTTTGTCCGTATTACGGGACTCAGACTGCTGCTTTTGAGCTGGGTGATCACCTCTTGAGTACTGACTCACCGGAATTTTACTTCCTCATCTTGTACTCAGGAGCTATCATTTCACCCCAATCCTAATCATATGTATACATTTTCCTAAAGTTTTATTTTAGGGAATTGAGAGAGAGAAGTACTATTACTTATCACACACGGTGCATCTGTCAGGTACGAACAAGGAATCAAGCCCATTAGACACCAATCATTCCAATGAGAGTGCAATTAGCTCTGGCTTAGTGGATTTTACTGGAAACAAGAGACGTCTCTAGTTAACTAGTTAGTCCTTGGATTTTCCATTAGTCGGATCTGAAATCATTCTGCAGTAATGGTCACTCAAATGAAATAGTCAGTAAACAAAGAGAAAGATTTCATCATGGTTTCCTAACAATAACACTCTTGACTCAATAAAACAACTTGGACTGACTCATGAAAAACATAAAAATGACTCAAAAGAAACAAAACAAAGGAAAATGGCGTTAGTAAACGATGAATACCTTGATATCACAGAGTTTTAACCCTAAATAACACTGCAAGTGCACAGCAATCGAAGTGGTAATTATGGGATCGAATCCACAAGGACCAAGTGTTACACTACGAAAGTATAAGATTGAAATTAAGCTAAGATGACAAAATGTGATTGTTTGCAAAATAAAATAAGAATGACAAATAAACGATGTGAATTTATGAATTAAAAACGTCAGGCTTTAGGGATATTCGCAGGAAATCAGAAATCATGAATCAGACAATTATTCAGGGAACAATTCAGCGCAGTCTCGAACTTAAACATAAATTTATAACCAATCCACTGTCGTGGTATCAATCACTTTATCTAGCAACCTAAGATTCTAAACTGTCGTTTGAACTCAGAATTCTAGACAAGCATTAACGAGCAGGTTTAATATGTTCACAAATCGCCTTAGCATCAGCTTTCGTTGGCTAAGGACAATTTGCTCATCTACGTTCTTTCAGGCATTTAATCGAACACTTTTGGTGCATTAAACATCCTAACATCAGGAACTAGGTGATCAATCTAATTCAAGCAATAAGAACAACGATAGATGAAGACAAATACAAATCCCTATCTATGTCTAATTCATCGATTCATGAAATCCCTTGAAACCCTAAAACCTAACTATAGATCTACTCAGACATGGAGATGAATAAACAACAAGCTGATGAAGGAAAACTCATGATTAATAAAATAGAAATCCAATAGGGTTCAGAAATCTTCTCAATAATCGTCGAGTTAGAGATTCGTCTCCCTGGTGTTTACAAAATTGCAAAAGCTTCAAGTCTGATAAAAAAAAAATAAAAGCGTCCCCTCAAAAAACACTCCCCAAACGAGTATTTATCCCTAAAACACGTTTTGGTACAAAACTAAAACAAATTAGGAAAATTGATTTTTTTACAACTTTTGGTCGGTTTGGGCAAGGGATCGATCGATCCTTAAGTAGATCGATCGATCCTTAGCCAAATCGATCGGTCTTTGGCCATTCGATCGATCTAATTGTTTACGGTGGCACTTCGGACGTCGAGATCGATCGATCATGTGTTGGATCGATCGATCCGTAACCAAATCGATCGGTCCTGCTTCTCTTGATCGATCTAAATTATTACGGCGATTTCTTCGAAGTTAGGATCGATCGATCTCATAACAGATCGATCGATCCTTTCTCTTTTTCATGTCCTTTGCCTCTTTTCTTCCATTCCTTGCTCCAACTTGCCTTAGACTCATTCCAAACGTATTATAACCTGCAAAGACCATAAAACCAAAGAAAAGACTCGATAAAACATTGAAAACATGGGTTAGAATGCGTTAAAAACGCAATACATCAACTCCCCCAGACTTAGTCTTTTGCTTGCCCTCAAGCAAAACAGAAAACCAAACCTGTGAAAGAGGTTTGAAAATCGCGGAAACTCAGATTCTCTTTTAGACGTTTAGTGACCACTAAATTCGTAATCCACATACTGTAAGTATGAATCAAATCGAACCACCATGTACTTCTCCACAGACTTTTCCAGCCTCCCAAATTCATCTCAGGATTTCGCAGCACCTTCCACAAGTCATCATCGCTATCTGCATTGATAATCTCAGTGCTAAGAAGCTTCTAGATTCATTCCCGTACAATACCATGACAGATCACCAATACACCCTTCTTGGTACTCTTCCCTCTCCCCCAGACTTGTTCGATTCTCTACCATTTTTATATGATTGATGAGACTCAAAGCAGTGCATAACACTATTGCTGTTCCCTTCCAGGAGACAGGGTCGTGACTCACTAGTGTTGTTCCTTGTGAGGAGACAGGGTCGTGAGAGTGCTCGTCTTCTTTGTCCATATTACGGGACTCAGACTGCTGCTTTTGAGCTGGGTGATCACCTCTTGAGTACTGACTCACCGGAATTTTACTTCCTCATCTTGTACTCAGGAGCTATCATTTCACCCCAATCCTAATCATATGTATACATTTTCCTAAAGTTTTATTTTAGGGAATTGAGAGAGAGAAGTACTATTACTTATCACACACGGTGCATCTGTCAGGTACGAACAAGGAATCAAGCCCATTAGACACCAATCATTCCAATGAGAGTGCAATTAGCTCTGGCTTAGTGGATTTTACTGGAAACAAGAGACGTCTCTAGTTAACTAGTTAGTCCTTGGATTTTCCATTAGTCGGATCTGAAATCATTCTGCAGTAATGGTCACTCAAATGAAATAGTCAGTAAACAAAGAGAAAGATTTCATCATGGTTTCCTAACAATAACACTCTTGACTCAATAAAACAACTTGGACTGACTCATGAAAAACATAAAAATGACTCAAAAGAAACAAAACAAAGGAAAATGGCGTTAGTAAACGATGAATACCTTCCCCCAGACTTATTTCACACCGTCTCGGTGTGAAAATAAATCAAGAAAAAGGTAAAAGAGACTAAAAAAAATAAAAAAAAATGAAAAGTTTTTTTTTATTTTTTTTTTTTATTTTTTTTTATTTTTTATTTTTTATTTTTTTTTTTTTTGCACGTACCTTGCACGGGTCGATTTTTGGCCGGATCGATCGATCTGATGCTAGAATGATCGATCCTATGTCCTCTGGTCGATCCTGGGGTCATCCGATGGTTTGGCTCAAATATTCGGATCGGTCGATCCGTGCAAAGATCGGTCGATCTGCCCCTTATTTGCACGCCCCTTTTTTTTTTTTTTTTTTTTTTTTTTTTTTTTTTTTTTTTTTTTTTTGGGAACGGATCGATCGATCCGAACTGGCGATCGATCGATCTTCTCCTTGACTCGCCGTGTTGCTCGATCGCAGAACTTACGTAACTCGATCGCTAAATCCGATCGATCGATCTGTGAAGAGATCGATCGATCTCCACTCACTTTTTTTTTTTTTTTTTTTTTTTTTTTTTTTTAGCAAGCCTGAAACAATAAAAGTAAAACCAGAGTTAGTAATAATATGAAAGAAAAACGAAACTGTATATACTTACCAGTGGGTTGCCTCCCACTAAGCGCTTGTTTTAAGTCATTAGCTTGACTTTGGTCTCATGTGTCAGTCAGGAAGATGGGCATGGGAATTTACGCTAAAACAGGCCCCCCAATCAGTAAACTTCAGCTTCAGAACCCTGCTCAACATATTTTTCACCGCTTCTTCACCTTTCTTTTTCAGGTCAGATGTGAGAATAACTCTAACCTTAGGGAAAGGTTTTGATATGCCCCTGCACTTCACCTTGTACTCAATGGTGTCACCAACACACCTCTGAGGTACCAAAATCATGTGAGGAATGCCCTTGATTCTTTGGCTCATCACTTTCTCCTTTATCATGCTCTTTTGACCAGTATTCTTTGTTGTGATAAGAGGGTCTCCATCCAGCACTTTCTTGACCTCACTATTAACAATAGAATCTCTCTTGCTCTCGACTTGCGGCTTCCCTCCATTGACGATGGTAACACAAGAAGCAAGTTTGGCTACTTCCTTAGGGGGTATAGCTTTGTAGAAGACCGCCTTGTCAATATTAGAGAATGAGACTCTTCCATTAGGTAAATCTACAACTGCTCCCACTGTCGCCAGAAACGGTCTTCCGAGAATCAGAGGTATACCGGGATCTTCACACATCTCCATCACCTGAAAGTCAGTAGGAACAAGACAATTTCCTACTCGAACATGTAAATCGTGAATGGTACCATGTGGAACCTTGGTGGAAGAGTCCGCAAACTTGAGAGATATCTGAGCAGGTCTCATCATAGTAATTCCAAGCTTCTCTGCCATAGCTCTAGACATGAGATTTATAGAAGATCCAGAATCGCAGAGAGATTCTTTAAATTTAACTCCTGCAATGGAGCATGGAACGACAAATTTTCCAGGATCTTCTAGCTTTGGCAACTGCTTCATAGGAGATGGTGTATTCATCGCTTCAACAAATAGAGCTTTGACGACTGAAAGACTCTTCTTTGTATCCCTAGAAAACTCACGATATGCAGGATCAACTCTAAATACCTCTTCAAACGAGACACCAGGAGGAACCTCTCTCACCATCTTATTAAACTCAGCCAGCTTCCTATCATCAATCTCATATTTCAGGCTTTGAGGGTATGGGATTGTAGGAATATATGGCAATGCTGATACATCTTCCTCTACTTTCGATGCTGAGACATCTTCCACCTCACTCTGCACTATTATCACATTGCAGTGCTCTCTGGGATTTGTTTCAACTCTTCCTGGAAGAGTCCCTGGTGGTCTCTTAGCTGATGTCGAGATCTGAGCTACTTGAGTGTCAAGCTTCTTCACATGAGAGGAGAGAGCTTCAAACTTACCATTGAGATCAGCATACATACTATCCACCTTGACATTAATCTCGTTAGAAGACTTTTGCTGATTTAGGAGAAGCTGCTGCATCAGAACCTTGAGTTCATCTTGAGAGTCGGATGTAGAGCTCGCAGGAGCTTGGAAATTATTGAATGGCTGTTTCTGCTGAAATCCACCCTGAAATCCACTCTGACCCTGATTTTGCACGTACTGTTTCTGAAAACCCTGTGAAAAATTCTTCTGGAAACCCGGATTTTGCACGCCAGACTGTCCTGAAAAACCCTGAGAACCTGAAACGCCCGCGTTTTGCACGTACGTTTTCTCCTTTCCCTGAGTGACCACCTGCTGTGGATAAATCTGATCCTGTGGATTTTCAACGTTCGTGCTCCTGTAGGACAGATTCGGATGGTTTCTGTAATTCTGGTAAAAACCCTGGTTTTGCACGAAACCTTGTCCATTCACATAGCTGACTTCCTGCTGCTCATTATTCCCTTCCTCAGTGTAGTCTTGGTATACAATCGGTTCTGCTCCATCCTCACAAAACTGGACACTCCTCTGATTTTGCTTCAGCAACTGATTGTACTTCTCATTCAGCTCCTCGAATTTCTGAGACTCAATGCTACTAACCCTCTTTGACCTGTCGTACTCAGAAGGACCATTAACAGAGCTTGCAGCTAGATTTTCAATCAGCTCAGATGCTGCCTGCTCTCCTCGAGTCATAAAGTTTCCATTACTTGCAGCATTGAGTTGATTTTTGGACTCTCTGTCAACTCCATCGTAAAATATGCTAATCAGCTGCCCTTCTGAATACCCATGGTGAGGACACTCTCTGCGATACTCCTTGAACCTCTCATAAGCCTCAGAGAATGACTCTCCTGCAAACTGCTGGAACGACACAATCCTGTTCCTCAGGGAAGTTGTCTTGGACTTGGTGTAGAAATGATCCAAGAATGCAGCTCGGCATTGATCCCAATTTGTCAAAGATCCAGGAGGTAGAGACTTGAGCCATCTCGATGCCTTGTCTGCCAGAGAAAAAGGGAACAATTTGCACTTGATCCAGTCCTCAGGGACTCCATTTGCCTTGGTAGTACTGCAAATTTCCTCAAAATTCTCTATGTGATCCATGGGGATCTCAGAAGGTAACCCATGGAAAGTATAATTCTTCACCAATCCAATCAGCTGAGGGTGCAGTTGATAGTCATTCCTAACAAGAGGGGGTGGACATATCGCAGACCGGTTCTGATAGAAAGTGTGAGGGGTGTTTGCATCACCAATACCAGGCTGAACCTGCTGCATCTGCCTCAGCTGCTCTTGCATTTGTTCATGCATCCTCTCAAATTCAGCTCTAGTAACCCCTGCGGCTACCGGTGCATTGTTTTCGTCGTCTGTATCAACCATGTTGACTTGTTTCGACTTTGCTTTAGCTCTGTTTGTTCGTTCTATTCTTCCAAGTGTCGTGTTCTCAAAGTAGAGAAGGTTGCCAGAGCCTTCACTTCTTCTTTGCATACACCTGAAGCACACAAGACCAAGCAAAAAAATAGAACTCGTTAGTAACTTCTTAGACTAAATTCCAAACTAAAATTCAAAGGTAACGCTATTGGTCCCCGGCAACGGCGCCAAAAACTTGATATCACAGAGTTTTAACCCTAAATAACACTGCAAGTGCACAGCAATCGAAGTGGTAATTATGGGATCGAATCCACAAGGACCAAGTGTTACACTACGAAAGTATAAGATTGAAATTAAGCTAAGATGACAAAATGTGATTGTTTGCAAAATAAAATAAGAATGACAAATAAACGATGTGAATTTATGAATTAAAAACGTCAGGCTTTAGGGATATTCGCAGGAAATCAGAAATCATGAATCAGACAATTATTCAGGGAACAATTCAGCGCAGTCTCGAACTTAAACATAAATTTATAACCAATCCACTGTCGTGGTATCAATCACTTTATCTAGCAACCTAAGATTCTAAACTGTCGTTTGAACTCAGAATTCTAGACAAGCATTAACGAGCAGGTTTAATATGTTCACAAATCGCCTTAGCATCAGCTTTCGTTGGCTAAGGACAATTTGCTCATCTACGTTCTTTCAGGCATTTAATCGAACACTTTTGGTGCATTAAACATCCTAACATCAGGAACTAGGTGATCAATCTAATTCAAGCAATAAGAACAACGATAGATGAAGACAAATACAAATCCCTATCTATGTCTAATTCATCGATTCATGAAATCCCTTGAAACCCTAAAACCTAACTATAGATCTACTCAGACATGGAGATGAATAAACAACAAGCTGATGAAGGAAAACTCATGATTAATAAAATAGAAATCCAATAGGGTTCAGAAATCTTCTCAATAATCGTCGAGTTAGAGATTCGTCTCCCTGGTGTTTACAAAATTGCAAAAGCTTCAAGTCTGATAAAAAAAAAATAAAAGCGTCCCCTCAAAAAACACTCCCCAAACGAGTATTTATCCCTAAAACACGTTTTGGTACAAAACTAAAACAAATTAGGAAAATTGATTTTTTTACAACTTTTGGTCGGTTTGGGCAAGGGATCGATCGATCCTTAAGTAGATCGATCGATCCTTAGCCAAATCGATCGGTCTTTGGCCATTCGATCGATCTAATTGTTTACGGTGGCACTTCGGACGTCGAGATCGATCGATCATGTGTTGGATCGATCGATCCGTAACCAAATCGATCGGTCCTGCTTCTCTTGATCGATCTAAATTATTACGGCGATTTCTTCGAAGTTAGGATCGATCGATCTCATAACAGATCGATCGATCCTTTCTCTTTTTCATGTCCTTTGCCTCTTTTCTTCCATTCCTTGCTCCAACTTGCCTTAGACTCATTCCAAACGTATTATAACCTGCAAAGACCATAAAACCAAAGAAAAGACTCGATAAAACATTGAAAACATGGGTTAGAATGCGTTAAAAACGCAATACATCAATATGCAGGGGTGAGACCCCCTGTCCATCCCACGTAATCCTAGAAGATCAATCTCCCCATCTTGCAATTGTAGCACCCAACCAATCCCACTCTTCGAGTCTCCCTCTTTCCAAGATCCATCGATAAAACAAGTGAAGGTGGCTAATGGTACCCGTATCCGGAGTTATACGAGATTCCCTACCTCCAGCTATCGCGATCTCATTCGCTGTGAACCAGGCTGCAGTCTCCTTTCGGGCAAGGTCTAGGATATCCGTGGGTGAACGGTCCAGATTCCTAAAAACTTTATCGTTTCGTGCCTTCCAGAGGTACCAGATTATCCAAGGGTAACACCTCACGAATTCCACAAACTCCTCTCGGTTCGGTATCTGGGAGAAGAGAAAATCAAAGTTACACCAAAAATTATTGGACGGGGAAAACGTGTTATTGTGTGGGATTTGTGATAGTGCCCAGCATTGCCTCGCTGGAGGGCACGTAAATAGAGCATGGTTAATAGATTCCTCCATATCCCCACACTTTGGACATTCCCGGTCCCGTTGGAGGTGTCGATAGGCTAAGCGTTCATTAACCGCTACAACTCCCGATAGAGCCTGCCATAGAAAGTGCCGTATTTTACACGGCGTATCCACTTTCCACACCATCGCCCGAAGAGGGTTCACGGATGGGAGTTGCATTACATATCGGATATCTTCTCCTAGATTTTTCCAAGCCATTTCATATCCTGAACGTACCGTGTACATACCAGAGTTAGTGAAGTGCCAGCAGTACCCATCTGGTGTACCAATGCGTGATGGGGTGTGGGACATGACTAGCGGAATATCCGTTGGAGCGATATGTTGGTTCAATGCATGGACATCCCATGTGTAGGTCTCCTCATCAATTAAGTCGATAACCCTCAGGTTCATGTTCAGTGGTGTACCCGGGACCCCATGTTGGATACCCCTTGCAGGGCGGGGGGACTCATCCGGGATTCAATTATCAGTCCAAACCCACGTCTTCGCCCTGTTGCCTATGGTGCGTCGCATGCCTTGGTCAATTAAAGGTTTTGCACTCCATAGGCTCCGCCATCCATATGACGGGCGAGATGCTTTCCTTGCCTTAAAAGGATGGGAATATCTAAAATATCTCCCCTTGAGGATCCTCGCGACGAGGGAGTTGGGGTATTGGTGGAGTCGCCAGAGTTGTTTAATCAATAAGGCCTGGTTGAACTCTTTAAAAGACTTGAACCCAATATCCCCTTCATGTTTGGAGAGACACAGCTTCTGCCAAGCTATCCAGTGCATTCCTCTTGAATTTTGTTTACTACTCCACCAAAAGTCAGCTATTGCACTTGCTAGCTTCTGGTGTAGGCTCTTGGGGAGTAGGAAGCTAGAAATCACATATGTCGGTAGGGCTTGCGCCATCGACTTAATCATCACCTCTTTGCCTCCTCTAGATAGTAGTTTGGCAGACCATCCATTCGTGCGTTGATGTAACCGATCCTGAACATAGGCAAAAATCTGTGCTTTTGAACCCTGTAATTGTTCTGGGATACCCAGATACTTGCCGGCTCCTCCCTCAGTAGGGATATTTAGCCTTCGTTTTATTTCCGTGCGGAGATATTCAGGAACATCCTTGCCAAAGGTAACAACTGACTTATCAAAATTGATACACTGTCCCAAAACATTGCCATACACTCGGAGGACATCCAATATACTCTCGCATTGCTGCGTCGTAGCTTTGCAGAAAAAAGGCTATCGTCTGCAAATAGGAGATAGGATAGTGGGGGGGGGGGGGGGGGGGGGAGGACGGGGCTATCCTAACACCAGAGATACGCCCCAAGGTTTCAGCCCTCCGTAGATTAGCAAAAAGGACTTCCGTGTAGAGGATAAAAAGATATGGTGATAGTGGGTCTCTTTGGCGTAACCCTCGGGACGGAGAAATCTCTCCTTTAGGTTCACCATTCAACAGGACACGGTATGATACCGAGTTTACACAGGCCATGATCCAGGATATCCATTTACCATCAAAACCCATCTTCTCCATAAGAGCTGCCAGGAATTGCCACTCCACCCGGTCGTACGCTTTGCTCATATCCGTTTTGATTGCCATACACTCCTTTTTGGCAGTATTATTAGTCTGTAGGGCATGAAAAACTTCCTGGGCCATAAGAATATTGTATGTAATCTGTCTCCCTGCTACAAATGCCGACTGATTCTCTGATATGAGGTTAGGTAGAAACTTTTTAACCCGCTGACAGAGTACCTTTGAGATTATCTTATAGCTAACGTTACATAGACTGATCGGGCGAAACTCCTTCATCATTCGAGGTCGGTCAGATTTAGGGATTAAGCATATATTGACCTCATTACATCTGGGATCGAGGGTGCTAGTATCAAAAAATTCATGTACCATGGCAACCACCTGAGGTCCAATAATATGCCAAAACTTTTGGTAAAACAGTGCTGTCATCCCGTCCGGACCAGGAGTTTTTTCTGGGTGTATTATAAAGACCGCCGCCTTAACCTCCATCCCTGATATCTCCCGGGTCAGATGGGCATTCATCTAAGACGTGACCGCGCATCCTAGATGTGCTAGGGATGACTCAAGATCAAAAATAGGAGAGGAGGAGAAAATAGTGTGGAAATAGTCGACCGCCGTGGCTTCTATCTCTTCCTCTTTTTCGGTCCATTCTCCCGTATCCTTCAAGATACCCGTAATCTTATTACGTGCTCTCTGTTGCTTTGTGGACGCTTGGAAATATTTGGTGTTTTAGTCACTGACCTGGTACCACAACTCACGACTCTTCTGTTGCCAATAAATTTCTTCATCCAACACAGCCGTTCGCAGTTGATCTTGAAGGGAAACAATCTCCTCTGTGGAGAACGAGTCCCTACTCTGCGCTTCTTCCAGCCGTGTTTTCAAGTCTTCAATCGCTTCAGTTTAGGGACAATGGTCCTGCTTCCTTCATCGTGATATCGCCTTACGGCAGTTAGCGTTGCGGTCTCCTACCCCGGACAGATTTCCATTCCGGGTCAGGGACCAACTCTCCTGGACTATACGTTCAAAATTTGGCTTGGAAATCCATCGTTTGTCAAAACGGAACTTTTTCGTTCCCACCATGCGCCTAGAGTTAATATGTGTGAGGACTGGACGGTGATCTGACCCCCAAAACCGAAGATATTCCATTTGGGTATGAGAAAGTAGCTCATACCACTCCTCATTCTCTATAGAGCGATCGAGGCGACAGCGAATGATATTTTTCCCCGCCGTCCAACCCACGAGAGTCAATTCCCTAAGTATGGGAAATCTATCATACCACAACTTTGGCGCATAAGATTAAAATCCAAGAATGAGTTCTCAGGCCTCCTGCGCCCACCTGTTTTCTCGTGGTGGCCCGTAATTTCGTTGAAGTCCCCTGTCAGAAACCAGGGGCCCGTACATGTAGTACTAATTCGAGTCAAACGTTCCCAAACATCTGATCGATTAGAAATGACAGGTTCTCCATAAACAAAAGAAAGAAACACTTTATTACCCTGAATGGAGGCCATTACATCGATAATATTTTAATTAGAAAAAAGTATTTGAATTTGAAATTCAAACTTAGCCAAAAGTGCTAAGCCGCCACTAAGACCACTTAGGTCAACAGTAAAAAGAAAATCATAATCAAACTGTGTCTGCAAATCCTGGATAAAATGATGATCACGTTTAGTTTCCATAAGAAAAAGAATCCCCGGGAAAATCTTCTTACGGAACTCTCGTAATCGACGAACTTAGGATCATTTAGGCATCTGCCGGTGGGTTTCCTTTAACCACCGGATCATTAGGGTTCCTCAAAATTTGCCCACTGTTCGGGCCCGTCTTCGCGGATGACGGGAATGAAGCACTGTTTAAAGCAGAGTCTCCCCTATCCGGATCCTCCTTTGCTAAAGACGCGTGCTTGTAGATGCGACAGCCACGAAACGGGCTGTGCTCAATCTTCTTTTGAGCCGCCAAGGCTTTAGAAATCCTTTCTTCAATTTTTCTGGGCTTTTTTTCCTGAAATCTGGGCCCACTCCTTGGCCTAGGGTTATTTTTTTGGTGGGCCTCAATCACGAACTCCTTAAGTGGAGAGATAATTTCGGTGGCATCCATCTGGATTTTTAGGCTCAAAGAGGAAACTACTTGGGCTTGTGGCCCATCCAGCCCACCATCTGTTTTTTGTAAAAACACTCTCTTCTCATGCCCCCATGTTGGTCGATACCCCCATGATCCCTTTTGTGGAGGCCTTATCCCTACTGTGGGCCTGGGTAGTGTGGGTCGGATCCTTTCATAGCCCAATGGGAGAATTGACAGCCACGGCCATCGCTTTCACCCTTGCCCCCGGAGGAAAGACTCGGAGACTCGCCGGCACCCCAGCCTCACCTTGTCTCCGTTGCTTCTCCTCCACCTCCTTCTGCTCACCCACCCCCGAAAGAACCTTTAGCCTCTTACTCCCTTGTCGACTCGGGCCAGAAACCTCATCCGCCTTTGTCTTCGCTTTGTCGCAACGTCTGGTCCCCAGGGCATGTTCACCTCCTGCGTCTGCAGCTCGTAATTCCGACAGCCCCCTGGGCCATGGTCGGATTCTTTTTCAACCGATTCAGATGGCCGGGAAGTTCTATTTTCCTTTTCCCAAACCTCGTTTTGCTTGTAGATCGATTTAGCCACCGCTGCTTCCTCCTCCGTGTTCCGGTACCAGGTACAATTGTGGATGCCTGAATCACCCGCATGCCCCGTATTATCCTTTGGAATTGTCGCTTCTGCAGGCCCATGGTGGATCCGAATATCTTCCTTAACGAAAGATCTTCGAACCCATTCTTTCGTAGCCGGTTTAACTGCACGTTGCTCTTCCACAGCAACAACTGAATCGCCAAACTCTGTCGTCAGGTTTCTACGCACCGGTCTCCTAGTAGAGGATGACGCTTGAGTCTCAGCTGTCGCGATTGGGTTCTTATTGTGTTCTCGGTTTTGCCCAGTTAGTGTTATCTCGTCCCCTGGGCCTCGCCTTCCTCTATGAAGACCCTCACCCTCGCGACATCGGATATATTCTCCTTTCCTTTCTCGGTGACCTCTTATCAGTCCACGCCGACCTGAACATGTTCTTGAATCGTGAGACATCCGGAAGCAGACCTTGCAGTAGTTCTGCAACTTGAGGTAATCAAAACGGATTCGGAAGACCTCGCCGGTCTCCGACACTGTGTCACGGAATAGAGTAAGCGGTGCGTCACAAGCCACCATCACTTGGATCATTGGGTACAGTTCCTTCACACTCCAACTGAGGAGTTCCCCTAAATCTTCTCTAATTCTCCTCACTTGTTTTTCTTCAATGTAGATATCTGGCAAATCCAGAATCCTGATCCAGAAAGGGACTGAGGTTGGGAAATCAAGTCTCACTGTTGGCACCCACTTATCAATTGCATTCATCCACCCATTGAAGTGATATGGGCGATTATCCAAAACCGTTTGGAGATCGGCTTCTTCCTTAAACCGGGAGTGAAACCTTCCTCTTTCCATTTCAACACCCTCGACCTGACCCTCGCATTTCCAGATTGTAGATAAGAAGCTAATCAACGCCTTTACCCTGGTTTCTTGTGCCTCGAGGTTCAGCACCCTTCCCACCAAAGTCATCTCGAAACGTTAAAGGATTTCTGCGTTATTGATTGGGAGAAGTTGCAGTGGTTTTGTTCGGTTTGATTCATGAGCTAAGGCCTCTAATTTCCCACAGAACGCTATCGATGTGTTCACTGGAATGATATGAAATTTCGTTGTGTCTTTGCAGGGAAGGAGATAGGGCTGTGAAAGTTCCCCCCTTATACTTGTTGTCTGGTTAAATAATACGGGTTGCAACCCTCGTGCCCCCCCCCCGTATCCGTTCTGCATAAAGACAGAGATTTGATTTGGCCCAAAGATTGGTCTGGTTCCTCTGATTGAGCCGCCATCATATCCGGAGAAATCGTCATTAAAATTAGGAGTCAATTCCCCTCGATTTCTTCTGTTCCGGTGAATCCGCCTTTCCTTAATCCGCCTTTCCATAATTGCTTCTCGAACGAAATCACCATTACAGAGTAAAGATGTAATGAGCTCAACCGTAAGAGGGAGAGAGAGGGATGTGACGACAGCATCGGTTCCAGATCGGACAAAAACCGCGCCGAGTGGTTGTCGGTAAACACGCCGGAATCGCTAACTGTCCGGAAAATCACAGCACGTGGGATGTGCCGAGGAGTCGCCCCTGTGTTCCGGAATACTCGCCACCGCCGGAGATGGGGAAATCGCATGGCCATAATGGATCCGATTTTAAAAATCGACCGTTTTCATCGGCCGTTTTGTCGCCTCCCTCAGTATATTTTTATGTTTATCGACGGTCAGAACCGTTAACACTCAAACTAACGATGTTATCTATTAGGTATGTATACGCCTAATTTTAAAAATTTGGGTAGGAGAATTTAAATTTTATTGAGTTGGGATATCAATACGCACTCTTTCACAATGCATGCAGAAATTTTCGCACTAACCCAAAATTCAGTTACAAATAAGCCGAAATCCTTGAAAAGCTCTTCTCTCGTGAATCCAAAATGAAACAAGAAAAGGTATAAATTCAAGAAGAAACAAGTGGTTATCTAAGAGACTAAGACCAAAACAGGAAGATTTTACTCACCTCAACTCGAAGACCTTTAAGGAAGAGTCACCATGTTAGTTCTCATTTTTAACTTCGTCATTAATTTTTTTTTACATTTGTAAACTCTAAATGGGGCATTGCACCAAAGAGCATATATATGTATGATCCTGTTTTAGTGTATGCTCATATTTTGCTTTGCTCCAATGAACACAACGGAATACACTTTTTAAATTGGACTCTTTCACGTGTCTTAGTTTATCTCTAATGGGACTCTAGAAAAATGCATCACTATTATTCTCTTGATTTTTGAACACAACAATGGAGGGAAAATTAGTAGAGATGAAGTGCCTTCAACAACAAAATTGATTCCATATGCTTTTTAATCACCCTACATCATTTTTTCCACCAATAAAGCATACTAATCTTAGATCGTTACTTTACCTCGGTTTGTTTTATGATTCGATTATTTGACAAAATGTTTGAGGAACAGATTGCAACCGAGTATACTGACTTTATTACTTGGACACCCATCTTCTTCTTCCTCTCTTTTTTTGGTTTTTGGTTTTCTTTTTCTTGAATATTCCTTTTTTTGCTTTTTTCGATTTCCCTCTTGAAGTTTTTGGGATGAATGAGTTACTTTTTCTATACTATTGTTTCACTACAAGAAAACTAAGCAGTTTCCGACGGACATATTGGTCGGAATTCCGTCGGAAACAGGTGTTTCCGACGGAATTCCGACCAATCTGTCCGTCGGGTACAGGTGGTCGGAAATGAAATATCGGTTGGAATCCGTCGGAAATTTCCGACGGATTTCCGACCGATAATGCCCGTTGCAATAGCCGTCGGAAATTTCCGACCGCCGCCACTGTCGGAAATTTCCGACCGCCGTAACCGTCGGAAATTTTCGACCGCCGCAACCGTCGGAAATTTCCGACCGTTTTCCGACGGATTTGGTAATTTTTTTAAAAAATTAAATTATTTATTATTTAATCTATTAATAATTTAAATTACGAAATAATTTAAATAAAAATATTAAATTATATTGAAAATATTCAGAAATATTCAGAAGTAATTTAAAGTATTCAGAAATATTTAGAAGTATTTTAAACGTAAATTACAAAACAAAACTAAAACCGAAGAGAAAATCTAAAAATGAAAATCTGGGAATTTGCTCCTCATGAAAGCCTTCATTGCTTCAAGGCTCTCTTTTGTTGCGGCGTTCTCAAGCTTCAGTTCTTCAACTTCTTCGTCTTTCTTCTCAAGTGCTTCTTTGAGACCGGCTACTTCGTCATACAGTCCGGGATTGGTCGCGGAAGAAGAACTAGCCCCAAACCTAGTTGCTACATTCCCTAATCCAGGACGACGACCCTTGCGCAATGGGGTTTCCTACGGAAAATGAGATGCGTCAATATGGAAAATTAAAAAAAAAAAACATCGACATATAATTAAAACGTAACAATACCTGGAGGACCATTTCGTTGACTTCGTCGACGGACAACTCACACTGGTTCGAAGAAGAAGAACCATCCAAACCTTGAGAGAGAGTCATTTGCGTAAACCGCTCTTCCTTTCTCTTCTCCACCTTATCGACGATTTCAGCAATGTTCGGATAATCGATCTTCCCGATTTTTTTGCTCGTATGTGTCCGTTTCATCAAAGCAACTAAATCTGGAACCACACCGCCAGATTCTTGAATCTGCAAACGTTTCATAAATATTGTAAATGTGAAAGATAACAAAAATAATTTATAGAAATTTCCATGCACTTACCATCTCATCCTCCCGCGCTAAGAAACTCGTAGCCCCAGAGTTGTGAGTACCTCGAGGATTCTTCTTACGGTTTTCCGAGTTAATCTTTGCAAGCTTTTTCGTTGCCGGATCAGCCCAATACACCTGCAATCCCAGCCAAACATCCTCGTTCAAGTTACGCGGTTTGTCATCCCCGGTCTCCCATTTTTCCTTCCACTCGTTCATGTGTCCCGAGTAACTATCCGACGCCATCTTGTAGAACGCATCCCTAACTTGTCCCGTCAAACTAGGATGCCAATCAAAATCTTGCTACATTATTGAAAACAAAAATTATTAGTAACTATAAAATGATTTTTAAATATTATAATTTTTTTATTAATTAAATACATACCGTAAAAGTTCGGAACCACAACTCTTTCTCACTTTGAGGCATTGCGTTCCACGTCTTATAAGGATGTTTGAGGAGTACACGTATCATCTTCAAAAATGATTTTGAAATCTTATTTTTCTTACCGAACCTAAAAACATGAAAACAATGTGTTAGTAAAAAAATCAAATTTAGTATTAATTTTAACAGACCATACAAAATTTAAATTTTCTTACCAAGTCGATTGGCCTCGACACATTGGGTCGAGCTTAGGAATGTTCTCTCGGCCCGGTTGAGTCAACAACTCTTCGATCGTGAGTTGTTGTTGGTTGGAGCTTTGACTGTCCGGAATATGAGATGGGCTCGGGGGGTTTGGGGCTGGGGGGTTTGTGTTGTCGCTCTGTGCACGATTCGGGAGGTTAACAAGTCTACGGAAATCTCTCATCGACCTGCATAATTCATATTTCATAATTCCAAACATCCTAAACATTCCAAACATCCGAATTCCCAAATCATATTTCATAATTCCAAAAATCACAATCCAAAAATCCTAATTCACAAATAATAATTCATATTTCATAATTCCAAAGATCCTAATTCAACAAATCCTAATTCCCAAATCATATTTCATAATTCCAAAAATCCTATTCCAAAAATCCTAATTCATATTTCAATTATTCCAAAAATCATAATTCCATAAATCCTAATCCAAAAATCCTAATTCATATTTCAATTATTCCAAAAATCCTAAAATTTCCTAAAATACAAAATTCATAATTTCATAATTCCAAAAATCCTAATTCAACAAATCCTAATTCCCAAATCATATTTCATAATTCCAAAAATCCTAATCCAAAAATCCTAATTCATATTTCAATTATTCCAAAAATCCTAAAATTTCCTAAAATACAAAATTCCAAAAATCATTATTCCAAAAATCATTATTCCAAAAATCCTAATCCAAAAATCCTAATTCATATTTCAGTTATTCCAAAAATCCTATAATTTCCTAAAATTCACAATTCATAATTTCTAAATTTCTAAATTTTTATAAAAATTCACAATTCCCCTAAATCAATCAAAATCTAACAAAATCTAACAAAAATCCAAAATCTAACAAAATCTAAATCCAAATTAGAACACATACATGTTTCCAATTGGTGGGTTGAGGAGGAAGAGACGGCGTGGGTGGAGGAGGAAGAAGTCACGGCGGTCGGTGGAGGAGGAAGAAGAGCCGACGGCGGTCGGTGGAGAGAGAAGGACCGGCTTGGTGGAGAGAGAAGGACCGGCACAGCTTGAGAGAGAAGGACCGGCGCCGAGTACTCGTAACCGACAGAAGATCTGCGGAGGAGGAGAGAAGAAGAAACCGATGCAAGAAACTTGATCTGCGGAGGAGAGAAGAAGAAGAAAACATGTGAGATATTTATTTAGTATTTCCGACGGATATATCGGTCGGAAATTCTAAATTTTCGACGGATATTTCGGTCGGAAACTATAAAATACACAATTTTATTTTAAAATTTTTTTATTATAACAATTTTATGAAAACATTTTTTGATTATAAAAATTTTATTATAACAATTATAACAATTTTAACAATTTTATAACAATTATAACAATTTTCGGACGGATTTGGAATTATAACAATTTTTAAACCAATTATAACAATTATAACAATTTTATAACAATTATAACAATTTCCGGACGGATTTGGAATTATAACAATTATAACAATTTTAACAATTTTATAACAATTATAACAATTTCCGGACGGATTTGGAATTATAACAATTTTTAAACCAATTATAACAATTTTAACAATTTTTAAACCAATTATAACAATTTTAACAATTTTAACAATTATAACAATTTTAACAATTTTATAACAATTATAACAATTTTCGGACGGATTTGGAATTATAACAATTTTTAAACCAATTATAACAATTTTAACAATTATAACAATTTTTAATCCAATTTTAACAATTTTAACAATTATAACAATTTTCGGTCCGAATTATATAAAGTCAGCTTAGAAATTTTAAATTAAAATATATTACAAACACAAATTAAAATTTTTTTAAAAGACAAATATATTTATAATCCGTCTGAATCCGATAAATAATCTGAAGATGCTGTGTCCGACTCTTGGTCAAACTCCCCAATCTCTTCCTCTGAATCCTCAAATATAGCATCTTCTGCGTCCGTTGTGAAATCGACGACGAGGTCAACCTCAAGCGAATGATCAATCGAGCCAATATATCCGGCGGTGCTCTGTTGCAAAGGTTCGGTATCTGCTACCCCATCTACCCTTCCTCTTGGGTTAATTGATGTCACCGTAATCCATGGATCTTGTTTGTTTCGTACTCGAGGGTATGGAATATATGATACTTGGTTTGCTTGTGAGGCAAGGATGAATGGATCGTATTTTTGAAGTCTCTTCCTCGAATGTACAGATGTAACACCAAACTCGTCTTGTCGAACACCGGTAAAAGGATCATACCAATCACAGTAGAAGACAACGCACCTCAAATCGAGTAAGCCGGGATAATGAACCTCCAATATTTCACGCAAGACACCATAGTAAACAAGATCACCGGAATGTGATGAAATTCCAGAATTAGAGGTGCACCTTCGGTTCATTTCTCTATGGATCTTAAAAGCGTATCCGCGGGTGCAGTACATCGGATATGACATAGCAACCGATGTTAGGCCGGACGACAGCTCCTCTAACCACGTTGGAAATTGATGGCCATTAGATTTCCAATGCGAGATCTACACGAGACAACAGTTTTCCATTATTACACGAACATTTAAATATTTTACATCAATCAAGCGTCAGAAATTTTTTCACTTACGTAGAATGGTAACCACTGGTCAAATTCAGAACTTTTTAGCACATTCAATTCATCTTCTGTGTAAAGTGGATTTTCTTGGCGTAATTGGTCCATGTAAATGCTGAAAAAAGCATATCATCATTATTTATTTATTATCATAAAAAGAAAGTTGTGAATTATTTAATTTGTAATTAAAAATACCTCTCGTATGGCATGACTTCTTCGCAATTTGTGAGAATGTACATATGCAAGTGTTTTTGCTCCTCAGATGAAAGCCTCCTTGATTTTGCTTTCTCACTTAGTCGGCCGACTTGTGCGAACATATGTGGGACATAAGCTGGATAAATGGGGTTTTCTCCTCTATCATCGTAACGCCCTGGTTTTCGACTCTTTGATTGGGCTTTTGAAGGGAAGTAGTTTACCGCAAAGTTAGATGTTTCCTGGTTGATGCTTTGAGCAACAATTGAACCCTCTACTTTGCTTAAATTTTTGACTTTTTTCTTCAGATGGAACATATAACGCTCGAACGGATACATCCACCGATATTGAACAGGGCCACCAAGAGCAACTTCCCGAGGAAGATGGACCGGAAGATGTTCCATAACATCAAAGAAAGACGGTGGAAATATCTTCTCTAGATTGCAGAGGATCATTGGTATCTTCTCCTCCAAATTGCGTATCCCGTCCACTGTAACGGATCTCGTGCATAAATCTCGGAAAAAAGCACCTACCGCTGCATAGATCAAATATAATTTTTTAATATACAGTAGATATATTAAAATATATGTGATAATGTAAATTGATTTAAATTCCCAAAATTTACCTGCAATTGCTCGATGGACGTTTTTTGGTAGGAGCTCTTCAAAGGCAAATGGAAGGAGGCGTTGCATGATAACATGACAGTCATGACTCTTCAGTCCAATAAACTTTCCTTCCCCCCATATCAACACAATTACGAAGATTAGACGCATATCCATCTGGGAATTTAACATGATGCGTAATCCACTCAAAGAACTCTTTCTTTCCTAAACCATCCAACCTGAAGACCGGGATAGGACCTTTTCCATTCTCCATGACATGTAGTTCCTTTCGAGAACATATACCGGGCAAATCCAATCTAGACTTCAAATTATCTTTGGTTTTCCCTTGCACATTGAGCACTGTATTGATGATGTTATCGAAAAAGTTCTTCTCAATGTGCATGACATCTAGATTATGCCGCAAGAGATGATCTTTTTAATATGGTAAATCCCAAAAAATACTCTTCTTATGCCAATTATGCTGTTGCCCATAACCGTCAACATGATCATGCCCATTACCACCACAGTAAGCCGTAGTCATAACACCAAAATCACGAAACTGAGTCATAGTATAATCACCATTTAACTAAGGGGGGGGGGGGACGATCGTGAAGCACTTTTTTTTTCTTTGTAAACAACGTGGTGCTCCTCCGGTACGGATGATCAGCTGGTAAAAAACATCTATGACAATCAAACCAACACGCCTTTTTGCCATGCTTTAATTGGAATGCATTAGTGTTATCTTGACAGTACGGGCATGACAACTTTCCGTGAGTTGTCCATCCAGATAACATTCCATATGCTGGGAAATCGCTTATGGTCCACATAAGCACAGCTTTCATCGTGAAGTCCTGATGGCATGAAATATCATATGTTCGAACACCATGCTCCCATAACTCTTGCAATTCATGAATCAATGGTTGCAAGAAGACATCAAGCGAACGCTTCGGATGGTCTGGACCGGGAACAAGGATTGTGAGGAATAGAAACTCTCGCTTCATGCACAAAGTTGGAGGCAAATTGTAAGGTGTGACAATGACTGGCCACAATGAATATTTCTTCCCATGCTTCCCAAAAGGATTGAAACCATCCGTTGATAACCCAAGGTATACATTTCGTGGCTCTTCTGCAAAACTAGGATACAATGATTGGAAATGTTTCCATGCCCCTGCGTCTGAGGGATGCGCAATTTCTCCATTAAAGGTATGCTCTGCATGCCATCTCATAGGACCGGCTGTGCGCTCTGATTTATATAATCTCTTTAACCGCTCGGCTAACGGCAAATACCACATCCTCTTAAACGATACTCGACCTCTACCACTTGTGTCTTGAAACCGCGGTTGGCGACAAAACCGACATTTCAACCGGTCGCCATCCTCTCTCCAATATATCATACAGTTGTTGATGCACACATCTATCATTTCATACGACAAACCAAGCCCGGATACAAGTTTTTGTATCTCGTAGTATGAACCCGGGTGAAGATTATCTTCGGGCAGAATATCTTTCACATAATCAGCTATCGCATCCATACAATCCTCTGACAAATTCCAATCAGTCTTTATATTCATCATTCTGTATGCAGAGTATAAAGATGAAATACCCTCTTTGCAACCAGCATATAACGGATCAGTTGATGCATCTACCATATCAAAGTACCTTTGGGCATCTAAAGTTGGTCCTTCGGATCCATCCTGAAAAAACGAAGGTATATTCTCCCGATAGGCTTCGTTAACCATTTCTTCCATACCTACATTTTCATCTACTTCCGGTATTGGTTCCTCTATCCTATCCGCACTAGTACTAGCATAATTCCCCATTGAACCATCTTCACCATGCAAATACCATATCTTATACCCCGGCATAAATCCGTCTCTATAAAGGTGTTGTAATACAAAACGCCCAAATTTCTTTTTACAATTCCGACATTTAGAACAAGGGCACGATATTTTACCTTGATCTTCTATGGTTTGCGGTTGGTTTAATGCAAGATTCATAAATTGTTGAACTCCATCGACAAACTCATCCGTAAGTAAACCCGTCTCTGGATCATGAGAAGGTCTATCCATCCACGCTCGAAAATATTGAGGGGGGTTTGAAGGAGCCATTTTTATGTGTTTTTCTTCGAATTTTCGTAAGTGAAAGAGGAAGAGGAAGAAGGTGTGATCTGTTTTTAAAAATAATCTGGGAAATTTCCGACGGATTTCCCACCGAAATTCGGTCGGAAATTCAAATTTTTAAAACGGTAAAAATGGCTCCAATTTTTCCTACCGATTTCCGACGGATTGAATTTCCCACCGTTTTCCGACGGAATTTTCCGACGGATTTCCGACCGATTTATTTTCCCACCGATTTCCGACCGATATTGCAACCGTATTGCGACGGGAATTTTTCTGTCGGAAATTTCCGACCGATTTTGGACCGGTCGGAAAATACCTTTTTTTCTTGTAGTGTTTCTTGGTTTGTTTACAGAATATTTCCCCTCTCTTTCAGAAGATAGCCATAGACATTTTATCCGTCTTTACATACGAAAAGGTATCTACTCTGTTAGATTTACTTTTTGCATTATCCCTTGTAGTTTCGTTTCGTTTGAGTGTTGGAGACGGGATGGCCGAAGAAAAAAAAAAACTTTAGGTTTAGGTTTAGGTATTGTAAAGCTCTGATACCATGTATGACTAAAGGCTACGTTCTATTCATTAGGAAGTTTACAATATATATATGTGATACAGAAGACTTTAGGTATTCACTAATTACAATTATAACCTTAATGTACATATCTCTTACATAAACTGCTATAAAGCGACGTTGAACAATTAAAATACAAGCCTGAGGACTATCTAAATGGATTTGGTGTCCCTCCCTTTCCTATATTTATACCTTAGTGTCTAACATTTTGAATAAACGTTCTGAATTCATTGATTAAATTCTGATGGGCAGTAGGTAGAATGATGTTAGGATCGTAATTGTAGCAAGCCATATAATCTAAACTGCAGTGTCTGAGCAACTGAATTGGCTTCTTCACCAATATGTTTGGAGGAAGTTGCACTTCTGTTGGCCACTGAATTTGTGAAATTGGCATGAAAACAGATTTTATGGGGAGACGGAGACCAATGTGGAGTCGAGCAGCTCACATTGCAGTATTACAGTAGAGAAGGAAGAGGATGGCAAGGAATTAATACATTTGATGAACCATTTTCAAGCTGGGACATTCTATTCTCAATTTCCAATGCCCTCAAGTGTTTTCCATGCATGAAAATTTATATTTAAATTAATGCCGTCGCTAATACATGATTACCCGATGACACTCACTGCTAATCCCAAATGCTATGGGAGATGAGGTTATTGCTATAAATCAACAAAATGAAAGATGCACAACTTCTATCATTTGCTTCTAAGCAAAACAGATGAGATCACTAAACACTGGAAAATATATTAATAGAGTATGACCGTTTATGGTATCAAAATAATAATAGTAATTTGATTATACCATTTCACTTTCCACTTTCCACTCAAGTTTAAGAATCTAAAGAAAATGACAGCTAAATTAAACAAAAGAGAGTAAATAGAGATCCACTTCCACAAGTGTAAACCGTTTATTACAATAATTTTTCGACATTGATCAAAGACAAAACCTGAGTTCTCTGATTCGTAGGTGAGGAATCGAACCTATAACCTACAACATCATTTACTACCTCTCTCTCATCTTCCAAAATCCAAAATCATTGAAGAAACTCAGCTAAAGAAAAGAGAGCAAACACTCTTAAGCATTAGCTTCTAACCATCCATGATCATCTTGGTGTGTCTCTGATCCTCCTCCACCATCAAGAGAAGCTTCTCCTTCCTCTTCTCCGTCTTTCTTTCCATACATTTTTCTTCTAGCTTCTCTACGAGCGTCTTTCTTAGCTATCTTCAAGTCTTTGAATCCTTGTTCGAACTTTGCTTCGTCCTCTGGAGTGAAGAAAGCTACTTCCATTTGACCTAGCTCTGCGTATCTTTGCTCCACTTTGGTTTTCCAGAAAAGACCCATTTCTGTGTCCATCTTTTGGTACGGTGTTTTCAGCAGGTACTCGTCTATTCCTCCTGCTTTGTCAATGCAGCGGAGAGCGTGCATTGTGACTTTGACTTTAATGTGACGATCAAATATGTAGCTGAACAATCGCTTCTCCTGTACGTTCGGCTTCCAACATCTTCTTGACCTGTTCTCAAAATCACACCACAATAACACAAAGTCACAACTTTGAGATTAACAAAGTAACCAACCGGTCAGTCAGAAACACATATGAGCTCATCGCTATATCCACTTGCAAATAAATCAGATTACGATACAGATGCACATAGATCCTACATTTCTATCTACAATTTCATCACCATTGAGAATCTACGCACCAATGCAGGCACTATAGAATCTCTAACCAGCCAAGGGCAATTGAATAGTTTCAAACGCACGAATTCAGATTTCAAATTCAACAAATCGAAGCCTAAATCCAGAAATCATTCCCAATACCTACAAATTCACTCCTTAGATGCTTGATTTAGACCATCACAAGCTCTATATTCAACCAAATCTCAAGCCGAATACAGATACATATAAACAGATTGAGAGTGATTGAGAGACAGTAAGAGACTGACTTGTTGCCACCGTCTTCACTGATGCGGTTTCCGTACTGAATATGGCGACCGGCGTAGAGACCGCGTTTGGCTCTACCCATGACGACTTTGGAATCAGGAACACAAGCTTTGAGCTTCTCTTTCAGTTCCGGCGTCAGAGTCTCCGCTCCAACTTTCTTCACAAGCTTCTTCATCATCTCTTTCCCTCTAAACGCCATTTTCGTTTCACAGATCGCGAGAAAAAAACCTATCCTTCCCCAAATGCTCTCGTCTCTGTATGCTTAACCTGGAAACGAAATCAAAAACCGGTTTAGCCAACGGTTTTACTAAACCGGAAAAAATGGTATTTGCCTTCTTGATTCGTCGTCGCTCAAATCAGACTCCGATTTATAATCTTACTTTTTTTTTATAATTTCTATACCCAAATGAATAAAGATCGAATCTGAAGTCAGATTAAGACAAAACGGAAAACAGAATCGAAGAGAAGCTGACCTGAAGTGAACCAAGCCACGTAAACGGTCCAGCCACCACGGAGACGAAGCGGATTTGAAACTGAAGATGGCACGAGTCGATGTTTCGGCCGGCGATGAGGACCGGCGTCGATGTAGCGAGCGTGTTGCCTCTCAGGGTTCTTGAGTTTTGAAGTGTTGGGCTTTTTTCTCGTTTCGGTATTTCGTAAGGCCCAAATTAATTCCTCCCTTACGGTTTTAATCGGTTCTAATTTCTCTCATCCGAATAAACTCAACTCGGCCAAGAAAAACACAACTGTACCAAAACCGAAATTGCAACTCCAAAACAAAATTAAAACAAGAAATATAAGTTATTTATATTATAATTCATTTGAATGTAACAATCTTTTTGAAATATCACTTTTGAAATATCACTTTTCAAATATACCATCGTTTTAAAAAAATTTCTAAGTTTTAATATCGTCCGAAGCAAAATGCAAGAAGTACATTTATTACTTGGTATTGACACTTACCAATCTCTTTACTCGATATAGGTTCCTCAAGCAATATTATAGCCATATACATTGCAAAGCTCACACAAAAATCCTCGATTAGCTTCCTCTAAATTTTTGAGCAATTACCTGAGGGTATCTCCCAGGAGAACCATAAGAAATCATGGCCAATGAAGAAACCACGAACTCCTTTGCATCTCCAATGTCTTCGAGCATATCATCTTCTTCTCTACTAGCATTAAGAAGATTCACAGATGCAGTTGTGTATCCAAGTTCAGCAGACTGTGAAAGCACTGTAATTATGCTGTCAAGCATATTAGCCCAGAGTTTCTCGTTCAGAGAAAAAGTCCCGCATATGAATTTTGTAGCAGCAACTACTATCAACTTCACGTCTCTAGACCCTAAATCAGTTATTTAATAACATCACCGGCACATGAATGTTGAGAAGACTAAGCGCATTCATGATGGAGTTGGTTGGGTTGTGCCATACCCAGAGAAGCATTCTCCACATCCCAGAGGATGGGGATGGGGTTGCGATTAGCATATATGGTATTCATCCACTTACTAAGCCAAATTAATCTTAAAATGTTATATTAATAGATGTGCAACTTCAAAACAGAATACACAATACCAAGAATTTGATCAAAAAGTAGCATTGACCCAAAAACTAACCATGACTTAATCGGAAAAGCAAATAAGCAAACATAGATCAATTAACAGATAAACAAATCCTCAACACTGAGGAAGAATACATTATCGATAAACTGAAACCGACGGTTGAACAATAGTATCGAACAGTGCCAATAAAAAGCTTTAATTCAAGACATGTGGACTTTGTGATATTTTGTTTGTTGCCTATTTTGTTGAAAGCTATGTAAGAGAGGGGTTTTCTGAAAGGATTAAGTCTTTCACCAATGGTAACCTCAAGGGAATTTGATCTCCCTTCAACAAAATTATCATGAGGTTTTAATATCATATTCAACCTCAATATTACACAATATTCAAAAGGGTGGTTGTCCAACAATATTACCCGGAGGATCATAAATACAAATGATAAATGTGTCACCACTCTTGCAAAATCCAATTTCACACCCAATCCTCAAATTCTGCTTCCACACTAGTTGCGTGTAATGCAAGCAATCTCCATTGCCCTTGCATCGGTGAGTCCTCCGGTCATAGTATTTCATCTCCGAGGCCCACGCATTCACCGCGTCCCGTGGAGTCCACCCTTTTCCGCTTCCCCAGAAGAGATTCTCCCCGTAAGGTCCACCTGAGTGGATAAGTTTACAATCTCCACGGCGGGTTCGGGACCACCGGGTTGCGTAGGCGGCAAGATTGTTGCTCCATTTGAGAGGAGGGAGACGAAGCTTGGCTCTTACGGTGTTGTGTGGTCCGAGAAACTGTTGTTGAATGGTGTTGCGGGTTAGGGTTTTGTATTGAGCAGAAGTTAGTGTTGATGTTGTTGGTGTTTTGTTGGATTGGATTGGGGAAGAGAGAGAAGGAAGTGGAGTGGTGATTACATTGATCATGAAGATGAATATCAAAGTTTTGGGTTCCATCGAAAAGATGAGTTAGATTTGATTGTGACCATATAGATCTATAGTAGTCCACATAAATACACCATTGTTTATATTTTCATATTTGTATGTATATATCATCTAAAGAATCTAAACACATGCTATGTTAATAATGTGCATTGACAAGTGCTAATCATTTCGGAATAATTCTTTTCAAAAAAGCATAGTATTGAAGGTATCAAATCACTGTAAATGAGATTAACAAAATGTAGAAAATTTTCTTTCATTCGAAAATACTGTTAAAGGATAATTAATTAATAAATAAATGCAAATAGTTGATCAGCGGACTATCTTATTAAATAAAGATTGGTACGTCAAACGTTTTAATTAACACAATCGTGATATGTGGCATCTGATTGATCGAATTTCGACACATATAAAATTTTATTTCAACTATATTTTGCCACATGCTAAGCAATTCTTATTTAAAAAGACAAACTTATAAAAAATCAAATACCTTTTTATCATCAAAATGTTCTAATACACGTGTAAAAAATATTTTGAGTTTGAATAGACTTAGATTTGTATGCCTATATCTTTAAAGTTTATAATATTTTTCATTTGTTTAAATATTTTTCTCTCTATATTTTTTCACCAAGCAATTCAAAACTTTAATAAATTTGTTTTGATTTTTTATCAAAAAAACATCAATTACTATCTTATTTGATAGGTAGTAAAACATCGATTACTATCTTATTCGATATGTAATAGAATATAATTTTCTATTTTAGTTTCATGGGATTGATAAAATTACAACATAGATATTGTCATAGAAACAATGACTACTCAAGCAAAAAAAAACAACATAAATTATTTAAATTTTTTGACATGTGTACAAAACCATTTTGAGAAATTTTAAGAAATGCTATTTTAAGTGTTACTTTTCAAAAATACCACATTTTTAAAATTTTTGCAAAATTGCCACATTTTTTAAATTATTTTCTCATTATATCATTCTACGTAGCATGGAATCGTTGGTGAGCATGCGTTTCACGCTTCAGAAGCGGACCGGAAATGGAAGCGCTTGGAATAATGCGGAATCGACATGAAATCACGATTCCGATAATGAGACGTTTGGAACCGTGATGGAAGCACACGATTCTGAATTGGAAGCGTCAATGGATAGTGGTCGGAAGTGTTTTAAGGAGATGAATTTATTTTTTTATGTTATGTTGAGTTTTTTAGTTAACTTTTATGTTGAATTTCAGTATTTAAATTATGTGTTGGATTTTTATTATTTAAATTTTTTATTCTATTTAGTGCTTCAATATAGATAAATATATATATAAAAACGCTTCCAACACGTAACCGCTTTCTAAATATTTTAAAATTTTCGTTTCTACACTTCTTCACGCTTCCGCTTCCGCGTCTTCGCTTTCGATTCCATGCAGCATATCATGTATTAGGGTTTAGTTTTGAGGGTTTAGGGGGTTTTATGGGTCAAAATATTTTTTAGGTTTTAGAATTTTAAGATTTAGGTTTTAAAATCTATAATTGTGCATTTTTGCAAATGGACAACCTATAGTGGCATTTTTACAAATGTACACACCAAAATAATATTTTTGCAATTGTCCAAACTATTTTTCATTTAGATTTAGCCGCTTATCCAAAAAGAAATTTCAATCTAAAAAAATCTAGTATCAATATTTGTAAAATAGTAGAAAGCCAACGTCCAATAAAATCAAAAGAGCTTTTAGCTATTTAAAAAAAATATTATCATTATTATAAATAGGGAACATTATTATTTTGGAAATATGTGATAAATTTTAATTAAAAATCAAATAATATGAGAAAAATAAGAGAATCAAATTAGATAAACAATTGGTTGGTTTTTCTATCAATGGTTTCATATCAACGTTCTTAATCTAATTTTATTTATTTTATGAGGTGATCTAATTTAGTTTTTTTGTGTTTGTTTTTTTTACGATTTATAAATATTAAAAAGGTAATAGTACCTTGTTTTCTAAAGCTTAATTTATCTATTTTGTAATTCATCTGAATGCGACATGTGTGAATCAGCCAATCAGATTTTTACACGTGTAAACAAATTGCTTACAATTAAATTTAACTACAATCAAAAGATTTATCAATTTCAAAGTAATATCCTTGTTTTTAAAATAATAAAAGTAAAACATAAGTTAAAGTTAAATACTTTTTCACAAAAAAAAACATAAGTTAAATAGGAATAGCCGAATAGGAAATCTAATTACTAAAAGCGAGAGAAGCCCATATTTAGCAGAGGTAAAAATCGTTTCGATTTATAAAATCTTGGAGAGATTTGATTACCCGTTACTCTCAGTTTACCATGGAGAAGAAGCATAAACCTAATTCTCACGAGTGTCTCAGACAAGATCCATCCAGTTCCTGGTCGGAGCTTCCTTTAGATCTCTTGAGTTCAGTGTTCGAACGGCTCAGCTTTGGTAATTTCCAACGAGCTAAAATCTGTATGTTCGTCTTGGTATTCTGCTTCGAGACAATCTGTGCCCAAAAACCATATCCCTTGGCTGATTCTCTTCCCAAAAGACTATAACAATAATTTTTGCATCTTCTTTAATCCGGAGGAGAAGAACAAACTCTACAAAACACAAGATCTAGGTTTCGAATTGGCAAAGAGTGATTGTGTAGCAACCTATGGAAATTGGCTCTTGATGCAAGATCCTCGGTTTAATCTTTACATTGTGAATCTATTCACACAAGAGAGGATCAATCTACCTCATGTGGAGTTGCAACATGGAACGACAAAGATGAAACGAACCTTGTATGATTAATGATAGTTTTATTGTTTCAAACGTTCACAATAGGAGAAAGACCAAAGGTATATATTATGCAATCCCCCGTGTTTTGGAAAACCAAAGATTATGTTGTTTTATGGGGAGTTGGAGAATGGTGTGTGGTTTATTCCAAGAAAGGAGATAACGTGTGGAAGCAAATTCCGGAAACTTCAGATTGTTATGACTTGGTTTACAAGGATCACAAGCTTTACTTCCTAAGCGACCTCGGTAGTTTCAAAATCTTTGATTTTTCTCAAGAGATTCCGCAAGAAACCTTTATGTGTGGTGTTGTTGTGAAAGGACTTGAGTTAGGTACTCTTCCTCGACTAGTTGGTAATTTCTGGGAGGTTTTTTTTACTAAACTCGTAGTCACAGTAACAGGAGATGTCCTTAAGATTGAAAAACTGTGTCGATGTGCGCCGGAATGGTCCTTTTGCATCTACAAGGTTTGTTCATCAGGTTTCTTCAATAAATGTGATTCTTTAGGCCCCGAGGCAATGATTTTGTATCTATGCATCACTGTGCTCGCTAATGACGTTCAAGGATTCAATAGAAATTCCATCTATGTGGATGGTAGGCATGCAAGGACGGAAATCTTTCTTTTCAATCTCGAGAAGCAGAAGATGGAGCAATTGCACAAGTTTGATTGTTTGTCCGTTCAATTCTCTAAAATTCGATGGTTCTTACCAAGTTTCACGTTTTGACCAAAAAAAAAACCAAGTTTCACTACAAGAAAACTAAGCAGTTTCCGACGGACAGATTGGTCGGAATTCTGTCGAAAACACCTGTTTCCGACGGAATTCCGACCAATCTGTCCGTCGGGTACAGATGGTCGGAAATGAAATATCGGTCGGAATCCGTCGGAAATTTCCGACGGATTTCTGACCGATAATGGCCGTTGCAATAGCCGTCGGAAATTTCCCACCGCCGCAACCGTCGGAAATTTCCGACCGCCGTAACCGTCGGAAATTTCCGACCGCCGCAACCGTCGAAAATTTCCGACCGGCATATCGGTCGGAAATTTCCGACCGCCGTTTCCGTCGGAAATTTCCGACCGTTTTCCGACGGATTTGGTAATTTTTAAAAAAAATTAAATTATTTATTATTTAATCTATTAATAATTTAAATTACGAAATAATTTAAATTAAAATATTAAATTATATTGAAAATATTCATAAATATTCAGAAGTAATTTAAAGTATTCAAAAATATTCAGAAGTATTTTAAACGTAAATTACAAAACATAACTAAAACCGAAGAGAAAATCTAAAAATGAAAATCTGGGAATTTGCTCCGCATGAAAGCCTTTATTGCTTCAAGGCTCTCTTTTGTTGCGGCGTTCTCAAGCTTCAGTTCTTCAACTTCTTCGTCTTTCTTCTCAAGTGCTTCTTTGAGACCGGCTACTTCGTCATACAGTCCGGGATTGGTCGCGGAAGAAGAACTAGGCCCAAACCTAGTTGCTACATTGCCTAATCCAGGACGACGACCCTTGCGCAATGGGGTTTCCTACGGAAAATGAGATGCGTCAATATGGAAAATTAAAAAAAAAAAAACATCGACATATAATTAAAACGTAACAATACCTGGAGGACCATTTCGTTGACTTCGTCGACGGACAACTCACACTGGTTCGAAGAAGAAGAACCATCCAAACCTTGAGAGAGAGTCATTTGCGTAAGCCGCTCTTCCTTTCTCTTCTCCACCTTATCGACGATTTCAGCAATGTTCGGATAATCGATCTTCCCGGTTTTTTTGTTCGTGTGTCCGTTTCATCAAAGCAACTAAATCTGGAACCACACCGCCAGATTCTTGAATCTGCAAACGTTTCATAAATATTGTAAATGTGAAAGATAACAAAAATAATTTATAGAAATTTCAAATACACTTACCATCTCGTCCTCCCGCGCTAAGAAACTCGTAGCCCCAGAGTTGTGAGTACCTCGAGGATTCTTCTTACGGTTTTCCGAGTTAATTTTTGCAAGCTTTTTCGTTGCCGAATCAGCCCAATACGCCTGCAATCCCAGCCAAACATCCTCGTTCAAGTTACGCGGTTTGTCATCCCCGGTCTCCCATTTTTCCTTCCACTCGTTCATGTGTCCCGAGTAACTATCCGACGCCATCTTGTAGAACGCATCCCTAACTTGTCCCGTCAAACTAGGATGCCAATCATAATCTTGCTACATTATTGAAAACAAAAATTATTAGTAACTATAAAATAATTTTTAAATATTATAATTTTTTTATTAATTAAATACATACCGTAAAAGTTCGGAACCACAACTCTTTCTCACTTTGAGGCATTGCGTTCCACGTCTTATAAGGATGTTTGAGGAGTGCACGTATCATCTTCAAAAATGATTTTGAAATCTTATTTTTCTTACCGAACCTAAAAACATGAAAACAATGTATTAGTCAAAAAATCCAAGTTAGTATTAATTTTAACTTTCCCTACAAAATTTAAATTTTCTTACCAAGTCGAATTGCCTCGACACATTGGGCCGAGCTTAGGAATGTTCTCTCGGCCCGGTTGAGTCAACAACTCTTCGATCGTAAGTTGTTGTTGGTTGGAGCTTTGACTGTCCGGAATATGAGAAGGGCTCGGGGGGTTTGGGGCTGGGGGGTTTGTGTTGTCGCTGCTCGCACGATGCGGGAGGTTAATAATTCTACGGAAATCTCGCATCGACCTGCATTATAAAATACACAATTTTATTTTATAATTTTTTTATTATAACAAATTTATTATAACAATTTTATTAAAACAATTTTTTATTATAAAAATTTTATTATAACAGTTATAACAATTTTATAACTATTATAAAAATTGTATAACAATTATAACAATTTTATAACAATTTTAATAATTTTAACAATTTTATAACACTTATAACAATTTTCCGACGGATTTGGAATTATAACAATTTTTTAACCAATTTTAACAATTTCATAATATTTTATAACAATTATAACAATTTTCGGTCGGAATTATAAAAAGTCAGGGTAGAAATTTTAAATTAAAATATATTACAAACACAAATTAAAATTTTTTTAAAAACACAAATATAGTTATAGTCCGTCTGAATCCGATAAATAATCTGAAGATGCTGAGTCCGACTCTTGGTCAAACTCCCCAATCTCTTCCTCTGAATCCTCAAATATAGCATCCTCTGCGTCCATTGTGAAATCAACGACGAGGTCAACCTCAAGCGAATGATCAATCGAGCCAATATATCCGGCGGTGCTCTGTTGCAAAGGTTCGGTATCTGCTACCCCATCTACCCTTCCTCTTGGGTTAATTGATGTCACCGTAATCCATGGATCTTGTTTGTTTCGTACTCGAGGGTATGGAATATATGAAACTTGGTTTGCTTGTGAGGCAAGGATGAATGGATCGTATTTTTGGAGTCTCTTCCTCGAATGTACAGATGTAACACCAAACTCGTCTTGTCGAACACTGGTAAAAGGATCATACCAATCACAGTAGAAGACAACGCACCTCAAATCGAGTAAGCCGGGATAATGAACCTCCAATATTTCACGCAAGACACCATAGTAAACAAGATCACCGGAATGAGATGAAATTCCAGAATTAGAGGTGCACCTTCTGTTCATTTCTCTATGGATCTTAAAAGCGTATCCGCGGGTGCAGTACATCGGATATGACATAGCAACCGATGTTAGGCCGGACGACAGCTCCTCTAACCACGTTGGAAATTGATGGCCATTAGATTTCCAATGCGAGATCTACACGAGAAAACAGTTTTCCATTATTACACGCGCATTTAAATATTTTACACAATTTTATGCGTCGGAAATTTTTTCACTTACGTAGAATGGTAACCACCGGTCAAATTCAGAACTTTTTAGCACATTCAATTCATCTTCTTTGAAAGTGGATTTTCCTGGCGTAATTGGTCCATGTAAATGCTGAAAAAAGCATATCATCATTATTTATTTATTATCGTAAAAAGAAAGTTGTGAATTATTTATTTTGTAATTAAAAATACCTCTCGTATGGCATGACTTCTTCGCAATTTGTGAGAATGTACATATGCAAGTGTTTTTGCTCCTCAGATGAAAGCCTCCTTGATTTTGCTTTCCCACTTAGTCGGCCGACTTGTGCGAACATATGTGGGACATAAGCTGGATAAATGGGTTTTTCTCCTCTATCATCGTAACGCCCTGGTTTTCGACTCTTTGATTGGGCTTTTGAAGGGAAGTAGTTTACCGCAAAGGTAGATGTTTCCTGGTTGATGCTTTGAGCAACAATTGAACCCTTTACTTTGCTTAAATTTTTGACTTTTTTCTTCAGATGGAACATATAACGCTCGAACGGATACATCCACCGATATTGAACAGGGCCACCAAGAGCAACTTCCCGAGGAAGATGGACCGGAAGATGTTCCATAACATCAAAGAAAGACGGCGGAAATATCTTCTCTAGATTGCAGAGGATCATTGGTATCTTCTCCTCCAAATTGCGTATCCCGTCCACTGTAACGGATCTCGTGCATAAATCTCGAAAAAAAGCACCTACCGCTGCATAGATCAAATATTTTTTTTTGATATACAGTAGATATATTTATATATATATATATATATATATGTGATAATGTAAATTGATTTAAATACCAAAAATTTACCTGCAATTGCTCGATGGACGTTTTTTGGTAGGAGGTCTTCAAAGGCAAATGGAAGGAGGCGTTGCGTGATAACATGACAGTCATGACTCTTCAGTCCAATAAACTTTCCTTCCCCCATATCAACACAATTACGAAGATTAGACGCATATCCATCTGGGAATTTAACATGATGCGTAATCCACTCAAAGAACTCTTTCTTTCCTAAACCATCCAACCTGAAGACCGGGATAGGACCTTTTCCATTCTCCATGACATGTAGTTCTTTTCGAGAACATATACCGGGCAAATCCAATCTAGACTTCAAATTATCTTTGGTTTTCCCTTGCACATTGAGCACTGTATTGATGATGTTATCGAAAAAGTTCTTCTCAATGTGCATGACATCTAGATTATGCCGCAAGAGATGATCTTTCCAATATGGTAAATCCCAAAAAATACTCTTCTTATGCCAATTATGATGTTGCCCATAACCGTCAACATGATCATGCCCATTACCACCACAGTAAGCCGTAGTCATAACACCAAAATCACGAAACTGAGTCATAATATAATCACCATTTAACTGGGGGGGGGGGACGATCGTGAAGCACTTTTTTTTTCTTTGTAAACAACGTGGTGCTCCTCCGGTACGGATGATCAGCTGGTAAAAAACATCTATGACAATCAAACCAACACGCCTTTTTGCCATGCTTTAATTGGAATGCATTAGTGTTATCTTGACAGTACGGGCATGACAACTTTCCGTGAGTTGTCCATCCAGATAACATTCCATATGCTGGGAAATCGCTTATGGTCCACATAAGCACAGCTTTCATCGTGAAGTCCTGATGGCATGAAATATCATATGTTCGAACACCATGCTCCCATAACTCTTGCAATTCATGAATCAATGGTTGCAAGAAGACATCAAGCGAACGCTTCGGATGGTCTGGACCGGGAACAAGGATTGTGAGGAATAGAAACTCTCGCTTCATGCAAAAAGTTGGAGGCAAATTGTAAGGTGTGACAATGACTGGCCACAATGAATATTTCCTCCCATGCTTCCCAAAAGGATTGAAACCATCCGTAGATAATCCAAGGTATACATTTCGTGGCTCTTCTGCAAAACTAGGATACAATGATTGGAAATGTTTCCATGTACCTGCGTCTGAGGGATGCGCAATTTCTCCATTAAAGGTATGCTCTGCATGCCATCTCATAGGACCGGTTGTGCGCTCTGATTTATATAATCTCTTTAACCGCTCGGCTAACGGCAAATACCACATCCTCTTAAACGGTACTCGACCTCTACCACTTGTGTCTTGAAACCGCGGTTGGCGACAAAACCGACATTTCAACCGGTCGCCATCCTCTCTCCAATATATCATACAGTTGTTGATGCACACATCTATCATTTCATACGACAAACCAAGCCCGGATACAAGTTTTTGTATCTCGTAGTATGAACCCGGGTGAAGATTATCTTTCACATAATCAGCTATCGCATCCACACAATCCTCTGACAAATTCCAATCAGTCTTTATACTCATCATTCTGTATGCAGAGTATAAAGATGAAATACCCTCTTTGCAACCAGCATATAACGGATCAGTTGATGCATCTACCATATCAAAGTACCTTTGGGCATCTAAAGTTGGTCCTTCGGATCCATCCTGAAAAAACGAAGGTATATTCTCCCGATAGGCTTCGTTAACCATTTCTTCCATACCTACATTTTCATCTACTTCCGGTATTGGTTCCTCTATCCTATCCGCACTAGTACTAGCATAATTCCCCATTGAGCCATCTTCACCATGCAAATACCATATCTTATACCCCGGCATAAATCCGTCTCTATAAAGGTGTTGTAATACAAAACGCCCAAATTTCTTTTTACAATTCCGACATTTAGAACAAGGGCACGACATTTTACCTTGATCTTCTATGGTTTGCGGTTGGTTTAATGCAAGATTCATAAATTGTTGAACTCCATCGACAAACTCATCCGTAAGTAAACCCGTCTCTGGATCATGAGAAGGTCTATCCATCCACGCTCGAAAATATTGAGGGGGGTTTGAAGGAGCCATTTTTATGTGTTTTTCTTCCAATTTTCGTAAGTGAAAGAGGAGGAGGAAGAAGGTGTGATCTGTTTTTAAAAATAATCTGGGAAATTTCCGACGGATTTCCCACCGAAATTCGGTCGGAAATTCAAATTTTTTAAAACGGTCAAAAATGGCTCCAATTTTTCCTACCGATTTCCGACGGATTGAATTTCCCACCGTTTTCCGACCGAATTTTCCGACGGATTTCCGACCGATTTATTTTCCCACCGATTTCCGACCGATATTGCAACCGTATTGCGACGGGATTTTTTCCGTCGGAAATTTCCGACCGATTCTTGTAGTGATAACTATGTTGTCCTCTTCATTATCTCAACTATGTTATAATCAATATCTTGTTTTACAGAAATGACATTCTAATTTATACAATCGCATAAATAAAAAGTTCATTAAATTTAGCCATTGCATATAAAACATTACACAAGTGCCTTTAAACTTTGGAGGTATTCGATTATTACGTTATGTCAACATATATTCACAAAAAACATACACACACACAAACATAATATTGGATCAATAAGATTAACGTTGGCGTCGAGAAGAAGAATCTTTCCGTGATCGTGGAAGAAACCTATGTCGGAGATGAATTGGTGTAGATACCTGTGAAGATTGGCGAGAAACTCGAGGAGGAGGATCTCGTGTACGTTGAGTTTTACGAAAAGCTAGCCGTGGTCGTTCACATACTTCTCCGCCTTCGTCTTCTTCTTCATTGGAGGAGGAAGAATAGCTATCTTCATGGAGATCGTCAAATAATATTTTTGAGAGTTCACGGAAGGCGATCTCATGTTTGATCTCCTCCACCACCATGTCCCGAGGTTCGATGTCAATGACCTCAAACAATGTTTTGAAATCGAAGCTACGGAACATGATAAGCACCGGGATTGGCTTACTCTCATGATCCATTTAGTTTCTTTTCTGATCAATGTCGAATAGGAGAGAAAGAAAACAGAGATTATGGTTTCAATACTCATGCAATCACATTTTTTGCCCTAAATTCGATTCAACCGGTTGAATATAGAAGCTAAGGAGGTCTGTCAAACAAACGCATAATCACTATACAAAAATTTGGTGAAAAACAGAGGATAAACCAAATCATGCAAAAAAAGAAACGTCTTCCAATTGTTATCGCCATTATCATATAACGAAAAGCTAATCATTAATCGAAATTGGAGAACTGGAGATAGGTTTTTTCTTTCCTTGTTTCCCAACAAAAAAAAAAAGAGAATTCGTTGCAGAACTCGGAGGCCGAGAATTAGAAACAATTGTAGACGGCGGATGGATTCGATGAAGACGAAGCGGAAGCGGCACAAGCATTACTCTCAGGAGAAGATTAAGTACAGGCCGGCGTAGAAATATTTTGGACAGGTGTCGACCATATAGCTTGTCACGTGTGCTGGCCTTGTTTTATAGTATAGATTTGATTTAAATCAAAAAACCAAATTAATTTAGAATATTTTGACCACTAAATAAGCTTGAATATTTAAAACACACTAATTTAATTACAACATGTAGATACTATGCAGATTTATTAGGCGGATGCCATGTTTGAGAACGTGAGGAAAATTCTTGTTAATGATCAGTATACATGATGACGCTCGTAATCATTGGATTAACAGTTTTTATCTATATATAATAGCAAACCCAAAAAATTAAATATTTTTGGATTGTTGACTTTTCGTAAAAATCGTTTAATAGTTATTTTTAACAGTTATTTTTAAAACTTGCATTTTTTCGATATAACCGTTTTTTCAAAAGTTGCGTATTTCCTATATAACCGTTTAATCAAGAGTTGCGTCTTTTCGATATAACTGTTTTTTCAAGAGTTGTATCTTTCTTATAGAAAAACTGCTTTATAGTTATTTTCCAAAGATCACCTACTTTCGAGAAAAAAGTTTTGCCTATAGATTTGTGTTTTTTTTCCGTTGAACTTTTTTATTAATCATGGCTACTAATTTTTTTTTTTCACTTAAAGCATAAGAAAGATAAAAAGACATCATTCTATTATTTTTAAATATAGATGTTTTTACTATTATATTTTAAAGTTACCAAGATTTTGCCAAGAGATGACCATATATTCGTACATAGCAAAGGATTATGCGAGAGAATTGTAGTCTTCGGTGGCATGGTGTTGAAAATTGTGATACTCTTTTTGTGTTCAAAAAGTCTATTAATCATGAAAGTTACTAAGATTTTACAAAAGTTTAAGATTTGTATTTGGATTATTCTATATATGATTCAAAACTTTAAATCTATATATAGTAGCAAAGTCAAAAATATTCGTGACTTTTCGTACAATAACCGTTTAGTAGTTATTTTTAATGGTTATTTTCAAAAGTTGTGTCATTTCCATATTACCGTTATCTCAAGAGTTATGTCTTTCTTATATAAAAATCGCTTTATGGTTATTTTCCAAGGATCGCGTCTCGTTGGAAAAAAGTTTTGCCTATAGATTTGTATTCCTTTTCTGTTGAACTTTTTTGTTAATCATGGCTACTATTTTTTTTAATTCACTTAAAGCATAAGAAAGATAAAAAGATGTCATTATATTATTTTAAAATTATTTTTAAATATAGATTTTTTTTTGTCAACAATTATAGATATTTTTACTATTATATTTTAAAGTTAACAAGACTTTGCCAAGAGATGAGTATATATTCGTACATAGCAAAGGATTATGTGAGAGAATTATAGTCTTCGGTGGCATGGTGTTGACAATGGTGATACTATTTTTGTGTTTAAAGGGTCTATTAGTTGTGGAAGTTACTGAGATTTTACAAAAGTTTAAGATTTGTATTCGGGTTATTCTATATATGATTCAAAACTTTAAATCTATATATAATAGCAAAGCCAAAAATATTTGTGACTTTGCATAAAAAAAGTGTTTAATAGTTATTTTTAATGGTTATTTTCAAAAATTGCATCTTTTCGATATAACCGTTTAATCAAGAGTTGCGTCTTTTCGATATAACCGTTTTGTTAAAGGTTGCATCTTTTCGATATAACCGTTTAATCAAAAGTTACGTCTTTTCGATATAACCGTTTTCTCAAGAGTTGTGGTTTTCCGATATAAAAACCACTTTATGGTTATTTTTCAAGGATCGCGTCTTTTCAGAAAAAAGTTTTGTCTATATATTTGTGTTCTTTACTCCTTTTCCGTTGAAATTTTTGTTAATAGTGGCTACTAATTTTTTAATTCACTTAAAGCATAAGAAAGATAAAAAAAACGTCATTCTATTATTTTGAAATATTTTTTAAAATATAGATATTTTTAATATTGTAGAAGTTCCTGAAATTTTTGATTTGTGTAAAGAATTTTAGATTTCTATAGACAATGCAGATTTTAAAGCAAGTTTTAATTACCTAGGAATGCAACATCAATTTTCCATCATAAAAGTAATGAAATTTCCAATTCTATTTTTTTCGAAATAGGTGGTGCATGTAGTGAGTTTTTTAATTTAACAAAAATTTATAGAAACTTTGATTCCTTATACATGAAAACAGTTTTTATGGTTTGCATACATCGAAATATTGAAACCGTGTTAACATTGTTCTTATGGTTAGACAAAGAGGTATGATTCCAATCCGTAAACTGCGTGTGGAAGGAAAAACGTTTCTAACTAACATTATTCATTTGTCTTAATATAAATTTATGGTTGTATTTTTGGGTTGTATCTTTTCGATAATAACTGCTTTATGGTTATTTTTAAAGGTTGCATCTTATCGATATAATCATTTTCTGAAGAGTTATGTTTTTTCATAACCGCTTTATGGTTATTTCTAAGGGTTGTGTTGTTTCGATATAACCATTTTCTCAAGAGTTGCGTCTTTCAGATATAAATAACCGCTTTATGGTTATTTCTAAGGGTTGTGTCGTTTTGATATAACCATTTTCTCAAGAGTTGCATCTTTCCGATATAAAAAACCGCTTTATGGTTATTTTTCAAGAGTTGCTTCTTTTCGGAAAATTTTTTCCCTATTTATTTGTGTTCTTTACTCCTTTTTCCTTTGAACGTCAGTCACCAGTTTCATCATCTTTTTCTCAATCTTCACCACAATTCGACCTTAGAGGACCTCACTTTCGGGGTTGGAATCGGTCATCTCATCGAGGATGATAATAACAACAAATAACAATGTGTTGATTTAGCCTAGTTTGGTGGAGTATCAGAACGCTCTGGTGGACAAGTCGGAGGAGATACCATTGGTCGTTGTTAGGCGTGGGCATTCGAGTACCCAATTCGGGTATCGGATCGGTTAGTTTGGGTATCGGGTTTTCGAATATATGAATATAATACTCATTCGAATTATTAGAAATTTCAGATCGGGTTCGGGTTAGTTATTTTTGGGTTCAGGTCAGTTTCGGTTATCAGAAATATTTAAAAGTTACCCAAAATATTTAAAAATTATCCAAAATATTCATAACTACCCGACTATTTTTTGGATTTAGTTTGATTTTGTTATTTTTAACTCAAGTTATCCGAAAATAACAACAATTGTAAAGTTTATATATAACTAAATTAGTTAGTTTTACCCAAATATATTCATGATACCCCAAATTGACTGAAAACAAAACGGAATTGCCTAAGCTATATGAAGATATCCGACCTTATATCTAAATATTGTTAGGTTAATTTATGTTTAATTAAGATATTCTTTCGGTTTTCGGTTCGGTTTGGGTTCGGATTCGGTTTTTTGGTTTTAGATGTTTAGAACCCATTCGGATATTTTAAAAAATCGAGTTTGGTACGGTTCAGATAATTTTGAGTCGGGTTCTGATCGGTTTTTCGGTTTCAGATATTTTGCCCACCCCTTGTCGTCGTTCACGTGGCAGACCACCGAGATCTAAAAACAAACCTAAACCTTCGATTGATCACTTGTATTTAGATGCTGAATTTGAAATGATACCAAACAGTAGCATTAACACTACTTCAAATAAGTTGAAACCTTAAGTATTATGATATTTACACAATCTATCAATGATTACCTTATTAATACTCTTTAACAATTTTAGACATTAAAATTTTTTTTGCGTTAAATTTATTGGAAAGAATGGACGACCATGTATTAAAGAACCAATTAATAACTTAATGCAATGTGGAGATTGTAAAACTTAGGTATGATTATTAATTTACTAGGTGAAAATTTGCGCTACACGCAGGTTTTTCTTTTCCGCCGATTTTAAAATTGTGAATCAATATGATTAAAATTCTATTTGAAAACAATGATAAGGTAATGAAATAATCATCCTTCATTCGTCAAATTGAACAAACCCAAACAAAAGCCACAAATTGCATTATTAAAGACTTTTTTTTTAATTAGAATTTAAAAACAAAAAGAAATCTTTCATAATTTGTAAACAAAAACTAACAAACTTTTTAAGGATCACACTGGAAAACGTAGAAAAAATGTAATAAGGATCTAACATTCATCAAAAAGAAATTAAGCTAACATTCTTTATGAGATAAGTGTAAAATATAATTGAAGATAAGGATTATTTATCTTCGACATACTAAACAACGATGATGACACAAAAATACATAGATAGGTGAGATTTTTATATTTAAATCGGGTTTTTTTGGTTTCTTTCCGATTTTTATATTTTAAATTGTAATTATTGTAACCTATTAGTAACTTTTTTTGTTTCTTTAATGGTAAGCAGATTGTGTTGGTTTGGTTGTTAGACACAAAAATGTGAATAATTATTAGTTTTTTTTTTCAGCTCACAAGTTAATCCATTACCATTATACAAGATCATAAGCCTGAAATTCAATCATCCTCTCCCTCTTCACCACTTGCGTTCCCATTCTCGTCCTCATTATCTTCACCATTCCCACTCCCAATTTACTCCATGCGATTGTCCTCACTCCCCTTCTCGTTCCCATCCTTTTCCATGCTGTTTCCCTTACCCTCCTTGTCGTTCTCCTCATTCTCTTCTGTGTTGTCATTCTCATTCTCCTCATCATTCTGATCATCCTTGCTATCTCTCTTTTTCGTCTCTCTGGCCGCTCCAACACCAGGCTTGGAAGCAGCCGCCTTTTTCCCAGCATTCTTCTTCTTAAAGTCTTGAAGAGAAGCTAGAAGCGGCTCCAAAAATTCTGAAAAATCCATTTCCTCAATTGCCTTGAAAACATCGTCGGCCTTGATGGTTTGTCTTTTGCATCTTTGCAGAAATCATTTGCCGTGGAGGAGAGGTAGTGGAAAGATCCGAGCACTCTCGGAGAAAGCGAGAAGCGCTTCCTTGTGAATAATTATTAGTTTGGTTTGGTTTTATTTGATTTATTGTTTGTATTGGTTGGTTTGGTTTTTTTTTCCAGTACACGTGTCAATTAAACAAGCCGCCACGTGTTTCTTTATGGAGAGTGCTGACTTTTTTTTATATTATAGATTAGAAAGCAAAGAAAAAACATTGGTAGTAAACCTCGTTTGTTTTCAATTTGTTGCAAACAGGATCTAAATTGTTTTATTTTTCATTACATATTTTTTCGTAAGTATGATTTGGGTTCAACATGAAAATTAATAATAACTATGTTTTAAAATCTATTAGATATGATTATAGGTTTACATTCACATGCATGTATATCGAAAGTAAATTTTATCTATGGCTGTGTTGATAATAAATTTAAAAAAAAATATATATATATAATTGGAGGTTCTTTACTCTTCTGATCTCACGGGGATTCGAATACTAGTTTATATAATAGCATCGACAAAGAAAACACTTAGACGAACAAATATCAACTTAGTTGACTATCTTTTGTTGCGAAATTAGAGTTGGTCTCGTACTTAACCAAGTACAATTCTAACCAAAATTGTCTCCTAAATCGACCAATCCTAATTAAGCTCACTTTATAAACGAAATTAGTACTTTATGTTTAAAAGTGAGAGTTTCATTAGCAAACTATGGTAAACGAGCATTTAGTATTTGATAACTCTAAACAACCATCGCATAGTATAAGATTCGGTTGTAAAAATCGAATATGATCAAAATCCTAAAAGACAACACGGAGTTCAATTTCTCGATACTACAAATAGGGAAGTGAAACGTATAGTTGACCATATATGTATTTACAAAAAGATAACTATGTGAAGAAGTTCTTCAGCAGAACAGTCAAACTCAAATGGAAGATAAAAGATTATTTAAAGTTTAGATCTGATTAAAATTTGACTTGGATCCTCCTTATATACAAATCCGCTCGGTGAGGTGAAGAACCTGCGGTTAAATCGTTTGCAAAAGTAGTTAATTAGGAATCCATAATGTTTTAGTTACGTGCATGTTTAAGTTAGCACTTCGCAACCAGCAGCCTTCGATTTAACCAAAGAGCCCACTTTGGGAGCTCTACAACCATGAGTTGGGCCTGCATCCACTTTAACCCTTTTGTTCTTCTCTTTCGTTTGGAGTGAGAGGCTCAGATGACTTCCTATCAGAGGGATAGGTTGCTCTCTTGTTCTTTCCATGGTAACACGGGTTTTGTCGCCTTTATCAAAGGCTTCTGGTGAAAGCTTTCCGGGTTTATATTTATAGGAGGTTTCCCAATAAGGTGGTTTGTTCGAGCCCCGAGGAATGTCTAGCAAGTGTTGTTAGTCTATGTTGTTGCATGAGTAAGCCAGTGAAGTGAGCGAAGCATAGTTCCTCCTCTCATCTTTGAATTGCTGAGAGGACTTAGGAGAAGCTTATTCGTGACTATGAGCAAAGACCCGCGATAGTGATGGCTACAAGTGGCTATGAAACCAAGGTGGAGTTACTAGACTGAGTCAGGGGAGAAAGAAATGCAACTGCTGACGTTGGCTCCTTTCCAATTGAACATCAAAAACAAGATAGGATCAATATAAGATAAAAGTTCTAGTCATGGATTACTTTAAACTATTGATAGACAGAAACACATATATTGGAAAGCTTGTTAGGAATTGAAACTTTAGTGGTTTGTATTATTGTTCCAAGAGTTTCTTTTGGGATTTGATCACAGAATCTAATTTAGATGTGCTAATAATTTATTTATCCCCATTTGAGTTTCAGATGGTGAGTCTATTTATATCAAATTATTAAGATTTATAGTCACTGATGATTAGTCCTCACATATACATGAATACACATCGGCATATACATTCATTCACATATATTAGCCATGAAATTATATGTGATTGACATGCCCTGTTCGGGAGTGTGACGCTGCAACAGCAGCAAGCGGCAGAAAAAGCTTGTAATTACGACTTACTTATGACTCAAGTATGTGGAGACTTAGTCGCAGCGACACGTCGGACGTTTATTACGGACCATTCCAACTGCCGCTAATTTTTTCAGCGTCACCGGCGACTTCGTTCTCTTTTCCGGAACAAGACGCAGTGATGAAAATGAAGGAGAGATGAAGGCTACTTTTTTATCGCTAACCCCTGTCGCAGCGATTCACTCCTGAACAGGGCTTGCATCTAGTGGCATTACTTAAGTCCAACTTCATGAGAAGAATTTCAACATACCAAGCATGTCCATGACCTGAAACATTTAAATAACAAAAATCTCATTAGCAACTACCTTCTCATCTTTCCCTTTGCATTCATTACAAGGTTACAACTATTTTTCTTTTATTTTATATTTCCCAACCGATCAAGTACCAAACCATTGCAAGAAATCTATACTATAATAAGCTGGAGGTTGACTAACAATAAGGAGACTTTAATAGTTGATGAATCTTTTACTTAGTATAAAATAGCAAGGAAGAGTATTGGCGAAAGGACGAGAAGGGGTCATTTGCTAAGGTTATACAAATACATTGTATGAATCACTCTATATATTCTCATCTTTATACTCAAACATTTTCTAATCAAACAAATAAGCAATCGAAACCACACACATTTGTAACATTCAGGAGCAGCACTTCATCTTTTGTAAATGATACTTTACTGCATTCCTTTAAGCTACCCCCATTGCTGTTCGCAGTAACTTCTTGTGTGTTCAATGTCATAACGATTTGTCCTCTTCCATTACCTTGCGTATCCATTCCTTCGCTTGTGGATGTAAATTTGAAAATTAATAATAACTATGCTTTAAAATCCATTAGATATGATCATAGGTTTACATTCACATGCTTGTATATCGAAAGTAAATTTTATATTTGGTTGTGTTAACAGTAAATTTAAAAAAAAAATATAGTTCGAGGTTCTTTACTCCCGTGATTTCGCGGGGTTAGAATCCTAGTTAATATAACAGCATCGACAAAGAAAACACTTAGACGAACAAATATCAAATTAGTTGACTATCTTTTGTTGCGAAGTTAGAGTTGGTTTCGTACTTAACTAAGTACAATTCTAACCAAAATTGTCTCCTATAGAAGTGAAGGATTACAGGCCAATTAATCTATATAATGTTGCTTATAAAATCATCTCAAAAATTCTAGCTGAAAGATTGAAACCACTGCTTGGTCAAATTATTTCTGAAAATCAGTCTGCTTTAATCCCTGGAAGATTGATTACGGATAATGTACTTATTGCTCATGAACTGCTTCACTCTTTGCAAACTAAGAATCCAAAAACTCCTTATATGGCTTTAAAGTTGGATATTGCAAAAGCTTTTGATAAAATAGAATGGTCATTTATTGAGGCAGTCATGAGGAAGCTTGGTTTTGCAGATCAATGGTGTAAATGGATTATGCTATGTGTTCGATCTGTGAGTTATTCAATACTTATCAATAGCTCACCAGTTGGTAAAATCATACCATCCAGAGGAATCAGACAAGGTGATCCAATATCTCCCTATCTATTTCTGCTTTGCACATAAGGCCTTTCTTCTATGCTTCAAGCTTTTGTTAGAATTAAGAAAATTACAGGATTTAAAGCTAGTCGAAATGGTCCTTCAATCTCACACATGTTTTTTGCTGATGACTCTCTTATCTTTTGTCAAGCTAAAGAGGAGGAATGTCAAAGTTTGATAGAGTTGCTTAACTGGTACGGGAACATATCTGGACAGCGAGTCAATTTTTAGAAATCTGCAATAATTTTTGGTAAAGGAGTAGATATCCGTAGAAGAAAAGCAGTACAAGACCTTTTGGGAATCCAGAAAGTAGGTGGATTTGGGAGATATCTTGGGTTGCCAGAGATGATTGGCAGAAACAAAAATGATACTTTCTCTTTTACCAAGCAGAAAGTCATGAGGAAGCTGGATAGTTGGTATTCAAAGTTCTATCCCCAGCTGTGAAGGAAGTTCTGATCAAGTCTGTAGCAACAGCCCTTCCAACATATAGTATGTCCTGCTTCCTTTTACCTATCGGTCTTGCAAATGATATAACTAGTGCTATTAGACAATACTGGTGGAAAGGTAATAAGGATAAGCACAAAATCCCTTGGGTTGCATGGAGAAAAATTGCGTGTTCTAAATCTGTTGGCGGTTTAGGATTCAGAGATATTAGGGATTTTAATATAGCTTTATTAGCAAAGCAAAGTTGGCGAATCTTACAGTATCCAGAAAGTCTATTAGCAAGAGTCTATAAGAAAAAATATTTTAGGAAGACAAATTTTTTAGAAGCTAAGAAGGGTACGCAATCTAGTTATGCTTGGAAGAGTATTTATCACGGTACCCAATTACTAGTAAAAGGTTTAATATGGAAGATAGGAAACATGAGGGGAGTACGAGCTTGGACTGACAATTGGTTACATGAAAACTATCCGAGGCCAGCTAGACCTATACAATCTGCTTCTGGATCTAACATCACAGTTTCTAATCTAATGTTTCCAGGAACTGTGCAATGGGATGAAAATAAGCTGCTTCAAATGATTCACCATGACGATATCCCTAATATTAAACTCATTAAACCGAGCATCAGTGGCATGGATGACCACCTTATTTGGGCATATACAAAGGATGATATATACAATGTTAAATCAGGTTACCATCTTCTGCATAATAACTTGGTGACATTTTCTCATCAATTATCATCAAAGACATTTCACTCACTGTGGTTACTAAATATACCTCCCAAGATTAAACACTTCTGGTGGCGAATTATTCATAGAGCTTTGCCTACTGCAGAAAGATTGAGAAAACAGGGTCTGCAAATTGATACAACCTGCCAAATGTGTGGTGAATATGAAGAAACAATCAAGCATTGGCTATTTGAATGCAGAGTCTCAAAGGAGATCTGGGAGCACATTCCATCTTGCAGATTACCAGGTAATACTCCTCAGGATGCTAGTTTAAATAAAAAAATTAAAGAATTAATGGAGAGTAATAGCGTCAAATTGAGGGATAGTCCATTATATCCTTTTGTTGCTTGGCATCTGTGGAAAATGAGGAACAAACTTATATTTGAAGCTAAGCGAGAGATGATTCCAGCGGTGGTTCATAAGGTGTTACTGGATCATCAGCAATGGCTTAACGCTTTAACAGAAGAAGAAGATGTCATTGTAGAAAAAGCAGAACAATCCAACGCTACATTTCATTGTGAACAAGAGGTAATCCGCAAGGCTAATTTTGGTGTTGTTTTGTGGATGCTTCATGGGTCTCATCTAAACAACGAGCAGGTTTCGCTTGGATACTTATTGATGATAAAGGAACAAAAAGAATGCAAGGCTCTTCTTCACTGGAACCAATAGCAACATCATTAGAAGCAGAGGCGTATGCCCTCTGAGAAGCGGTGCATCAAATCAAAAGATTAGGCTATAGGTCGATAACATTTTGTGGAGATTCAAGTCTCACATTTCAAACATTGCAGAAGTGTTATAATCGAGGAAAGGGCGGCTATCATGCTATAATAACGTACTGTCATGATATTCAGAAAATGACTCCTCAAAGTTTCAACTTTAGCTTTCAAGCAATACCAAGACAAGCAAATAGTCAAGCTGATCTTTTGACAAAAATGGCAAGAACCAGTAATGGGAATTATGTAATTTCTTGGTTCACAAACTGATGTAAAAACAAACTATGTATTTCAGTTAACTTATCTAATATATATTTTAGCCGACAAAAAAAAATGGTCTCCTAAATCGACAAATCCTAATTAAGCTCAATTTATAAAGTTTGGGCTTAATCTGGAAAGAATAAAAAACGTAGGGCACTATATTTTCACTGGAGTGGGCTTTTCATTAATCAATATTTGGGCCTTTGTCGTTCTTCGTTTCCAAATCAAACAAAAAAAATAATCGGATGGATCTCTACAAGACGATTCCACCATAAGAAGCACATTTGATCTCTCACTGTGTTTGTTTCACGAGATCCGAATCTCTCTTCGATCCAAAGCTTTTGTAACTCCTTCGACCTCCTCCTCTCTCTCTGGATCTCGTACCTTAAGGTTCGTCTCTCTGTTAAACTTCAACAAACGATTCAGATTTTGTAGAGATCGATCCCTCTATTTGCCTTTTCTTTTGCGAAAATCTACAATGTTCGATTTTTTCTGGGGCGTTTTTTGTTTGATCTGGGTTTAGATAGTGATCCGATTTCGTTAAGAAACCTATTTTCATCTTTGTGTAGCTGAGTGAAGACTGCGAACTATGTAGATTTGATTGTATCGATTCAAATCTGGGTAGTAAAAGCATAGAGATTGCATTTTGTTTTGAATTTTCGTTTATCCGAAGCTATGTTATGATTCGAAAAATGATTTATGTTAATGTTCTGATCGTACTTGTAGTATAATGATGTTTATTGCTGGATCTGACGATTTACATATGTCAATGTTTTGCATTACCGATTTTTCAACCTGCAATTGTGATGTTAATACGTGACGGACTGGTTAATCTTTTCTTTGTAGTCAGAGTTTGAGATCGGACTTTTAATATTACCTTTTGATTTCACCATCCTCACATTGTCGATCAGTGACCATGAAAATTGAAGTAGATTAGTTTAGATTATTGCTGAGTAATTGTGAGGATACTCTTAAACGTCTTGTATAGAATTTACTTGAGCAGTGATGAGGAAAGTAATAAAAAGGTTCTTGTACTCAGTAATTCAAACTTGAGAAAACGGAAGAACATTTTGCATATCTTGTTTGTACTATTTGTTCTGTACCTCATTATGTCTTTAATTGATTGTAAGGATGTGTAAGTCTGATTTTGGGTTCCTACTATTCACATTCTATCTCTCTTATGTTACAATGATACTTGTTCTTGCATGACTTCCTTTTCATTTGACCTCATCAGTTTTCTTCATTCGGTTTCTTTTTCACTTTTTGCAGCACAGGAAAAGATGGACAAATCTAGTACCTTGCTTGTACATTATGACAAAGGGACTCCAGCAGTTGCCAATGAGATTAAAGAAGCGCTTGAAGGAAATGATGTTGAAGCAAAAGTTGATGCCATGAAGAAGGCTGTTATGCTTTTGCTGAATGGTGAAACCATCCCTCAGCTTTTCATAACTATTATAAGATATGTGCTGCCTTCTGAGGACCACACAATCCAAAAGCTGCTTCTGCTGTACCTGGAGCTGATTGAAAAAACGGATTCTAAGGGAAAGGTGCTGCCTGAAATGATTTTGATATGCCAGAATCTTCGGAATAACCTTCAGCATTCGAATGAGTACATTCGTGGAGTGACACTGAGGTTTCTCTGCCGGATGAAGGAGACTGAAATAGTGGAGCCTTTGACACCATCAGTGTTGCAAAATCTAGAGCATCGCCATCCATTTGTTCGTAGGAATGCAATTCTGGCTATCATGTCGATATATAAGCTTCCACATGGTGATCAACTCTTTGTGGATGCACCTGAAATGATTGAGAAAGTTCTATCAACAGAACAAGATCCGTCTGCCAAGAGAAATGCATTTCTAATGCTCTTTACCTGTGCTGAAGAACGAGCAGTGAATTATCTTCTGAGCAATGTTGACAAGGTTTCAGACTGGAATGAATCACTTCAGATGGTGGTGTTGGAGTTGATTCGAAGTGTGTGCAAGACTAAACCAGCAGAGAAGGGAAAATATATTAAGATTATCATATCTCTGTTAAGTGCCACTTCTTCTGCAGTTATCTATGAATGTGCTGGGACACTTGTTTCACTCTCATCTGCCCCTACTGCTATTAGGGCTGCTGCCAACACCTACTGCCAACTTCTTCTTTCTCAGAGTGACAACAATGTGAAGCTTATTTTGCTTGATCGGTTGAATGAGCTAAAGGCGTTGCACAGAGAAATCATGGTTGAGTTGATAATAGATGTGCTTAGAGCACTCTCAAGCCCGAACCTTGATATTCGGAGGAAGACTCTTGACATTGCCCTCGAGTTGATTACTCATCATAATATTAATGAGGTCGTTCAGATGTTGAAGAAAGAAGTTGTGAAGACACAGAGTGGAGAGCTTGAGAAGAATGGAGAGTACAGACAAATGCTTATTCAAGCAATCCATGCTTGTGCAGTTAAGTTCCCTGAAGTTGCAAGCACAGTGGTCCATCTTCTAATGGATTTCTTGGGAGATAGCAATGTGGCTTCTGCTCTTGACGTGGTCGTTTTTGTTAGGGAGATAATAGAAACAAATCCCAAGTTAAGAGTTTCAATCATAACCAGGTTGTTGGACACGTTCTATCAGATCCGTGCAGGAAAAGTTTGCCCTTGTGCACTCTGGATTATTGGGGAGTATTGCCTGTCACTATCGGAAGTTGAGAGTGGCATTTCAACCATTAAGCAATGCCTTGGCGAGTTACCATTTTACTCGGTTTCTGAGGAATCTGAGCCAACTGAGACATCAAAGAAGATTCAGCCAACCTCTTCTGCCATGGTGTCCTCCAGAAAACCTGTGATTCTTGCTGATGGAACTTACGCTACTCAAAGTGCAGCCTCGGAAACCACATTCTCCTCACCCACCGTTGTTCAAGGATCACTGACTTCCGGAAATCTGAGAGCACTGCTTTTAACTGGTGATTTTTTCTTAGGAGCAGTGGTTGCTTGCACATTGACTAAACTTGTTCTTAGGTTGGAGGAGGTTCAGTCGTCTAAAACTGAAGTGAACAAGGCAGTCACACAATCTTTGCTGATCATGGTTTCTATGCTGCAACTTGGTCAATCTCCTGCTTCTCCACACCCTATTGATAATGACTCATATGAGAGGATCGTGTTGTGCATAAAACTGCTTTGCCATAGGAACGATGAGATGAAAAAGATATGGTTGGAATTCTGCCGCCAGAGTTTCGTGAAGATGATTTCTGAAAAACAGCTTAGAGAGATGGAGGAACTTAAGGCAAAGACCCAAACAACTCATGCTCAACCTGATGATCTCATTGACTTCTTCCATCTTAAGAGCCGTAAGGTAATATTACTTTTTTTATCTTAATGACTTTTCCTTTGTAATCTGTTCAGTTCTTATACATTGGTTCTTCTTTCTTTTACTGTTCATATCTGATTCTTCCATTTACTCATTTTCAAAGAGGAACAATGGAAGTTGATAGTGGCTGGTTATATATTTGTCTATTTCGGTCAGTAGATTGAATTACTGATGTTAAGTTTCTTTCAGGGAATGAGTCAACTTGAGTTGGAAGATCAGGTACAAGATGACCTTAAGCGTGCAACTGGAGAATTCACCAAGGACGAGAACGACGCTAACAAGCTCAACCGCATTCTTCAACTCACAGGATTCAGTGATCCAGTGTATGCTGAAGCATATGTGACAGTCCACCATTATGATATTGCACTGGAAGTTACAGTTATCAATCGTACAAAGGAAACTCTTCAGAATCTGTGCTTGGAGTTAGCAACCATGGGTGATCTCAAACTTGTTGAACGTCCTCAAAACTACAGTCTGGCGGCTGAAACAAGCATGCAGATAAAAGCAAACATCAAGGTATCGTCCACAGAAACTGGAGTCATATTCGGGAACATCGTCTATGAGACATCAAATGTTATGGAGCGAAACGTCGTGGTTCTTAACGACATACACATTGATATCATGGACTATATCTCCCCAGCTGTTTGCTCAGATGTTGCTTTCAGAACCATGTGGGCTGAGTTCGAATGGGAAAACAAGGTTATACATCAAAACGTTTTACACTTTTACCTTTTGCTTTTTGGATTGTTTGAGTTCGATATAACCATTTCTGTTGTGTTGTCAGGTTGCTGTGAACACCACGATTCAGAACGAAAGAGAATTCCTCGATCACATTATTAAATCCACAAATATGAAGTGCCTCACTGCCCTGTAAGTCCTGATTCTTCTTTCTTCCCTTATAAACCCTGAATCTTGTCTTTCTAATGAATGCTTCTCTGTTTGCAGATCTGCTATAGAAGGAGAATGTGGATTCCTTGCAGCAAACTTATATGCAAAAAGTGTGTTTGGTGAGGATGCTCTTGTGAATGTGAGTATCGAGAAGCAAACCGATGGAGCTCTAAGTGGCTACATAAGGATAAGGAGCAAGACGCAAGGAATTGCTCTAAGTCTTGGAGACAAAATCACCCTCAAACAAAAGGGTAGTAGCTGAGGTTAGTGAAAATATTATTACGTCTTCTCAAAACTTTATCCAAGTTGAATTCATAATTGTTGAATCCTCACACCCCTTTACCGTATAATTTCCGGTACCATACCAATTGGATTCTCACAGGCTTGGAACGGTAATGCGTGAGGTAACAGGTTTAGACTACGTACACTTTCTCTCTTGAGCAAATTTTTTGTCGGTTGAATCTGTTTTACTATATGGAGGGAGAGAGACGCGTTTAATCATATGTAAAGATTCATTTCTTATCACTCCGAACCGGTATAGTTTCCGGTTTGGTACCGATGGATTCTTCCTCATACGGCTATGTGTGTTTTTCTTTACAGTACTTGAAGATTTTGTTTCTCTATTTGTAATGCATTTTTCTTTTCTTTCTATAATGTCGTTTGTTGAGGAGATTAAACCGTGATTTGCAATGCTTTATCGATAGTAGAGTCTCAAAGTTACATGGTTTTGCTCCAGTTTAGAATCCCATTATTTCAAATTGATCTCTACTAGTGAAAAGAGTCTTTTTTCGTTTTCTATGTGCATTCTGAATTTACGACTTTTAGTGGTTTTATTGTTTTTTTTTTATATGGAAGAATGTTCATAAGAGTATCTTTAATGGTGATACCATTAAGGGTTTTTAGCTCATTTTTTAATACTAAATTTAATATTTTTTCTACTTCAAAATAGTTGTCATTTTAGAGCTCGATTGGACCATCATATTGTTCATATTTGTAGATGTCTCTGTAGAATACTTGTAGTCCACTTGTGAAGTCTCGCTTTCTTCTTCTTGTGCGAATTCTGATAAATCATATTGAATGCATTGGTCTCGTTCGTCTTCTATTATCATATTGTGCAATATGATACATGCTCTTATTATCTTGGCTATTTTTGCCTTATCCCAAGTAAGAGTTGGGTTTCGAACAATAGCAAACCGAGCTTGCAAGACTCCAAAGCACGTTCGACATCTTTTCTGACACTTTCTTGATAAATAGCAAACAAAGATGCTTTCAGACCTTGTAGCCGAGAAATTGATTGAATGAAAGTTGTCCATTTCGGATATATACCATCTGTGAGATAGTAAGTCATATCATATTGACGTCCATTAACAAAGTAATTGCCCTTTGGAGCTCGACCTTGTAATATATCATCAAAAACTGGTGAACGGTTAAGAACATTGATATCATTACATGTACCTGGAGGTCCAAAAAATGCGTGCCAAATCCAGAGATCTTTTGAAACCACATCCTCTAAAACAATTGTGGGTTTTTCATGTCCACGTGAATACTGTTCTTTCCAAGCCGGTAGACAATTCTTCCACTCCCAATGCATACAATCAATGCTTCCTATCATCCCAGGAAATCTCCGAAACTCTCCAATATTTAGTAATCGTTGGAGATCCTCCGGGGTAGACCTTCTCAAGTACACATCTTCAAACAAATGTATAATTTCATCTAAACATTTGGTAGCAGTGGTTTCACCCATCCGAAGGTATTCATCCACCGCATCTGCTGCAAGACCATATGCCATAATACGAATGGCGGTTGTATATTTTTGTAACCCACACAGACCGAATCTTCCGGTAGCATCTTGTCTTTGAAAAAAAGGTACTTCATTGGAGAGTCTGTGAACAATATGCATGAACAGTCGATTGTTCATTCTAAAGCGTCGTCGAAATATGCCATTACGGTAAATTGGCTGCTCACTGAAGTAATCATTCCATAATCGAATTTGTCTTTCCTCGTGGCCTCTTTCTATATGAACTTGTTTTTTCTTTGCTTTTTTGGCCACTTGATGTTTACCTTAATCATCTAGACAATCTTCTAAACCCCTTTCAAATATTTGTTCGAAGGTTTCATCAAAATTTTCATCAAATGTAGAAGTGTGAGGATAAGATGACATGATATTTTTTTTATGTTTATTGTGAAAAAAAGAATATGATTAAAAGCAAAAGAAATAGAAATAGAAGTTTTGATTAGAAGCAAAAGAAATAGAGTAGAAGGAAGACACATACACATTGTTTCCATTACAAATCGATGATCTATTTATAAAGAGTTGACATACATAGTTTGGTACAACAACTTTAATTTAAAACACATTTCTCACAATACAAAACACCACATAATTTGGTACAACTACTTTAATAAAGATAAAGACAACACTACATAACATCACATTTCTCACAACTCTTCCACCTACTTGATCTGATCTGACACATCCCCTTTAATGTCCTCCTACACATTGACAAGAAAACTAATCAATGACCAAAGTAAAAATTATTCAATGACACCAAAGACATTAACAAACAAGCAGATTTACCATGATCTAATATAGCAAACAAGCAGATTTAACAAATTAAAATGACCTACCAAACAAGCAAATCATAATGACTTACCAACAACATTAAAACATCTCAGTAATGAGCTTGTTCTTAAGAGTGAGTTCTATCTCTGAAAGTGGTTCAGATTTGGCAATGAGAATATCAAACAGTTTCTGCTTAAAGATTCTTTCCGTAATAGTCAAGTTTTTCTCCTTTATCACCCACAATCCCTCAAGCTCTTTTACAGAACTCGCCTCACTTTCTTCAGTCTTTGTCTTCACTCTCTTCTTCCCTTTGGCCTTCGATGCCTTAACACCCATAGGCCTCTCCATTGTTTCCTCCTCCACATGGCAGCCTGTGTTGGAGCTGGAGGAATAAGCAACACCATCATTGAGCTTACTAATTTTTGAGTTTTTATTACTTTTTGAAGTAATCAAACTGCACCATTTCTGATCTGATCGAAGCAGTCTCCAAGCATGCTCCAGGGTGAACTTCACCTTCTGATCCTGGAAGTACAACTTGTAAGCCAGCTCCAAAACATTGTCTTCTGTCTGCCCACTGCGTTGTTGACGCGATGCATAGTCGTAGCATCCAACAAACTTGCTAACACTCTTATTGATCTTTGCCCACTTTTGCTTACATGTATTGCTCTCTCGCAATGGAAGCTTGGAGACAGCAGGACTTGCAGCACATAAGCTGCAACTCTTTGCTAGAATGTGCCTCCTTTCTGCTCATTCTCCACTATGGCATCCTTACTTGTGTTTAACTAAGCATTTACAAGAACTTTTTCTTCAGGGAGACTCCATTTGTGCCTAGCTTCTCTACGGTTAGGGGAAGTTGTTTGGTTTGGAGGTAACTGTGTTTGGGAATAATTTTTTGGAGTGTTGATCTCTTGTTGGCTGTTCAAGAGATCAATAAAGGTTTAAGAGGAACTAAATGGATCAGAAGAACCCATTTACTAAGCTAGAAAGGAAATAAACAAGAGATCAGTAAAGAAAATAATCAAGAGATCAGTACAGGTTTTGGAGTGTTCTGACCCATAGAGAAATGAAGTCATTATAAAGGCAAAGGCTCACTAAATGAGCTACTTAATGTGTATTAAATTTGGGTTAGAAGAAGCCAATTTAAGTCACTGACATATTAGATGGCTAATGTCTCCATCACCATAAATTTCATTAAAATGCAGTTAATTTTACTTAAGTTTTGTTCAGTTTTAGTTCACTTACTCTAACCTAGTTTAGTTCACTTATTGTAACTTAATTCAGTTGTCTACGATACAAAAATAAAAGACATGAGGAGCATGATTAATGGAAAAGATGTCACTCACAGAACACTGCAAAAACGTAAGAATGTTCAGTTTGATTGTATGCAGAACAAAATCTAGTTATTGATAATTTAGAACACAAACTTTGTGATAATGTAGACACCACAAAGAACGCTGACCAATCAAAGTTGTAACCATGAAGAAGAGATCCTGCTACAATTGTCTTTGTGGAAGTAGCTAAACTTCCAAACAGAACAGCCCAAATACGCCAGTCCAAGTATTTCCTCCATACAAGCCACAAAAAAAGAAACACACTCAAATTCTCTAAACATCCAAATACCAAACAATAGAAAAGACACACTAACATTTTTTTAAAGTCCATAATCTTACAAGTTACTTGACCAATTTCTTTTTTTCTATTACCCTTGACTAATTTCAATCGAATTAGTATCAAGTTTTTAGCCGTAGGTGTAGCTCCAACCATGAATTGATTCAGCAAGAATACATTCAGAAACACAAGAAGTCGATTCGATTTTAAACAAAAGTAATTGATTCAGATTAACATATGATTTCTGCAAATCCTAAACCAGATAATCGAAAATTATAATATTATAAATTACAACCAGAGAACGAAGAGAGAAGACTTACACTCATCGTCATGATCATCTTGTCACTCATATCTCTCTTTTGTTACAGATGCAACAATGGACATGCAGGAGAAAAAAGGAAATTGGACTCAGATCTATGCTTAGATCTATCACAATGACGAAGAATAGAGGAGAATCACAACCGTAACCGTACGAACGAAGAATACAGACAGGAGAGGAGAATGGACGACAAGAATCGCCGTAACGATCAAGAGAGAAAGTAATTACTTTTTAACAACATGAAATGGTCCATGTTCACCGCTACGGATGGTCTACGACTCTAGTACCCTACACAGAAATCCTTACTTTTTATACCATGTTATCCAAAGTCTAGCCTTATCAGCTTCATGCAAAAATCATTTTTTGTTTGTTTTTTTTCACTATAGCAGCTAACTAGCTATGAGCATCTTCTCACAAATGTTTAGGGATGCACTTATAAAAAAAGCAAAGCAGGACCACTTTTGATTCCCCCTAAAAGAAGAAGCAGGACCCGTGGTAGTTAGAGCGAGGACAATTGATTGTAGTTACTAGTTAGAGAGGGAGAATAATTGATGTCTATACATATAAAAGACACCTCGTGATATTAGTTGAAAGGGATAGCTTCGATCCTACCAGAAATAGATTCGAGTATCTTGAATTTTAAGAGGTATAATCAACAAATTGATGCCTGAAATGATAAAATAGTAGGCCTGAAATCGTTAACTTTACTTAAAAAAGAAAAATCCTGAATTTTATAGAATTTTCAATATCAGTCAAAAGTAGTTGGAACAACATGACTACTCATGCAACGTCTTTCATCAGAATACAAAATTTAAGGAAACGTTATCCTTATACTTCACATTTTACCTAACCTGACCTAACCTAACAAAAATTTATATGAAACAATTTATTTTCTTTTTGTCAAATTAATCATGAAACAACGATATTCACCAAAAGTTACATACAAGAAACATAATCAAAATGTTTAATTTGGTTTAGAATTATCAAATCTAATCTACAAAATAGTCAAATTAAACTTACAATAATATAATACAACAATTTTTTTCTTAATTAATCCACTTATCGATCATCATCTCTAAAACTACTTAAGCAAATACAGCTCTGAGTTTGAACCATAAAATCTCTATTATTATTATTAGTCATCTTCATCCTCTTCTCTTGCATCTTACTAGCTTCATCATCACTACTATCATCATCATCATTTGAATTATCGTCATTGTATTTGTGATCCTCATCATCAGATTCTTGTAATGCAAGTAAAGGCATTGAATTAGGGTTTATCTTGGAGTAGATGCTAAAAGAAGACAATGATGATCTTCTCCTTAACTTATTAGCGATAATCAATCTCCTTCTCTTATTCAACGGACTCTCCAATTTTTCAAGCTCTTTCGCATTACTCGCTTCCATTAAATTCCCAAATGATTTCGATTTTCCTATGTAATGATTTGATAATCCTCTTCTGTACAAACAAAAAAAAAAAACCCAAAACTTAACCATCAGAATCAAACACCAAATCATGTAGATTGAAATCAAACAAACCCAATAACGATAATGAAATTAAAATCGAATATGTTCAAGTGAAATCAGAGAATAATCTTTTTTGTTGTTGTAAAGATATTCAAATTTTTGGAATTTTAGAGGATAATTAAAGAAGCGTACTTAATCGGAAGAGAATCTTCAAGAGAAGAACTAAACGAACCAATCCATCTTCCTTGTGACGAAACGGCGTCGTCTTCTTCGTCCTCGTTTTCGCTGCTTACTCCAACCGACGACGAACTCTCCGGTAACTCATCCGCCGGAGATCTACCACATCTCCTTAATCCGATCCGGCTTTCACCGCCGCGGTTAGATTCCTCCGTCAAAAACAGAGCCGCCGGTACATCCTTATCCGCCGCCGCCGTTGTACCAATACCAACACTCGAACCAACCAAAACCTCCATTTTTCCAGTAGATTTCACAATTCCTCCTCTTCTTCCACCAATCAGGCGATGCGCGTAGGTTAAGAACTCCGATAAGCGCAGGTTAACAAGTAATTTCTAGAGAGAGAGACAGAGAAAAGACTCCACCGATCGGAGAAAATGGAATAAAAGATCAAATCTTTTTCGTATAAAATAACTAAAAAAAATCTTGTATACGAACACGTATATATATACGTATGAGTGATAGTATATTGAGTCGTCTCTGCTGTATACGCACATGTTCTAAAATAGTAAAGCGAGGGAAGGACGTTAACGGTGACTTTGACGGTCGACACGTTTTGTGATGACGTGGTCATATTTAATTGGTTGCTTATAGGACTTTAGCCGGACGTTTCGGGGTGACTGTCTCCGTCAAATCCGAAGCTGTCGAATGTACCGAAAGTTCGGTGGTCGTTATAACACCAAAACACCTCAAACCTTATCCAAATCTCATTACTGATTTTTTTTTTTGGTTTTATAAATTTAAGATAACATTAAAAATGAAATGGAGAAGTGACACCAGATAAGATTTTTAACTAATTGATAATGTAGTTAGTATTAGTATTAGTATTAGTGATATCTGTATGGGACTTATCAACAAAATATAAGAGGCTATATGCTGATGTAGAGAAATATTTTTTTTTTTAGAAATATTATCCCCTTCCTATTAAAAAGACACATATAAAGAATTTTAGTTGTTTTAATTCTATTGGTATAAAATTATGACATGTCTTAAATAAATGATGACATATTTAGAAAAAAGTGATATGGCTAAATTATCTAATTAATTTCAAAATATAAATTTGATTCTAGCAAAATAAACTATAATTAATATTTTAAAATATAACATCAACAAAGATATTTTATAGCAACGATTTTGTAACAAATTTAATTTAGCACTTACCTTAAATATGACATATACAATTAATCACTTACGGTTAACTAGTTGTTATTATGATTTATTAATAAATATGCCTTTTAAAAAATGACATAGCTTAAACTACTTAAATCATTGATTTATTATTATATTTGAAAATGCATATACAAAATGAGATCTAAGTACATGTCATCGTAATTATTAAAATCAACCGGTTAACCAACATGGTTTTTGCCATTCTTTAATAAAATTTCAAAATTATAATTTGTAATTATTGGGGAACATTTATCGATCATAATCAATTTTAAAACCGGGCCAGTTAACAACCACTTGATTAGCTAACTTGGTTTCGGGTTTGTATCAAATTCGGTTATCAACCACTTGATTAGCTAACTTGGTTTCGTGTCACTAGAGTTGGTTCTGTTACCGGTTTAGAATATACCCACCATCTATCCATAATTGTATATGATTATTATGTAGGTAAGTGCAACTTAAAATGTTTAATATTGTACAACAATGAAATGATGAATCTATGTTTATACATCTAATAATTCAAACCCCCAATTTGCTAACGAACCATGGTACTAAAATTTGTTAGCATTAAAAACGAATTTTTAAAAATATTCAAAACAATAAATCTAAATAGTAATTGATTATTTCAAAAAATAGGTCAAGACCATCTTTTTAGTTTCAAAGATTTTTTCTGAGCAACATTAACAAGATTTCATGTATTTAGATTAATTAAAATTTGGTGTAGAAGAATATGCCTAATTATCTTTTTTATTTTCAAAAAAAAATTAGTTGTAGGAACAAACATTTAGATTTTCTATATTGGATTTGAATATGTTAAAAAAATTAGCAAAACAGTTACTTCAATTTTTTGAAACAACGATATTCCTTAAATATATAAGATTTTGTTATAAATCATAGTGGAGTGTCATAACCGGTTCTGGTCTAGTATAGCCCGGTCCGGACCATCTATACTTAGTCATAGGGCAATTTCCTTTTCTCTTTAGGAAAAGGAAAGTAATTTCCTTTTCTCTTAGGAAAAGGAAACTTCCTTTTATCACATGTATTGATCCTTATATAAAGGATACTTGATTAATGAAAGAATATACGAATTTCTCCATTCTCTTTCTCTCTATTTACAACACGTTATCAGCACGATTGTTTCTAAATCCCTAAGCTAAAAACCCTAAAATCCGATTCTCATTAAAAACCCTAATTTCCGATTTTCTCACCCACCATCAACAAATCCGAACAAAGCTCAGATCGATCTCAACAAGAAAAGTTCATACAGCCTAGTAAGGTTACGGCGAACTAGAAACATCCTTCACAATCCATTCAAACAAAATCGGAGGTTAAGGTAAGTAATCTAAAACCTAAAGAACCCTAAACCCTAAATCCTAAATCCTAAATCCTAAATCTGAATCATGCTCGCCCTTATTATTATTTGATTGATTGATTGTCTTCATCCTGATCCATAATTGTTCACGTTAAAACCCTAAAGGACCATAAAACCCTAAACCGTAGAAACCCTAAAATCGAATTTAGTTGTGTAACCTAATTGAATTGAATCCGTGTGCTAGTTTGATTGATTTAATTGCCATGATTGATTATTAAACCTGATTAATTATCTTAATACTGAAACTACATCGTCATCTTTCACCTGCATACGCCTTAGCAATTGACCGAACATATTCTATTTAATATCCTGCCATATTAAAACCTGAGCAACATGAACGGTTTAGAATTTGCATGATAGGTTTGCATCATGAACATATAGATATATTATGTTAGATTAATCTTGTTAGAAAATAAGACTTGTTTGATAAGCATCATACATCCGCGGCTTGTTTTGCATTATAAACATGGACTTTAATTTTCATGATATTTAGAAAATAAGATGTATATTTCAGATGTCGAAAATAAGCAACTTGGATTATGTTGCCCTCAATCTCTCTGGAGACAATTACCTACAGTGGGCGTTGGACACAAAGATAAATTTAAAGTCAAAAGGACTTGGCGAATGTATCACTGCGGGTAATGATGAAAACGAAAAGAATAGATACAGAACAATATCGATCATTCGCCATCATCTTGCTGAGGGTCTCAAGGACCAATACCTAACTATTGAAGATCCTCTGGACCTTTGGAATGAGTTGAAAATAAGATATGACCACCATAGAACGGTGTTGTTACCAAAGGCCAATTATGATTGGAGGAATCTCAGGTTCCAGGACTTCAAGTCCGTGGAAGAATATAACTCGGCCATGTTTAAGATAGTTTCACAATTGAAACTGTGTGGTGAGAAGATAACTGATAATGACATGTTGGAAAAGACTTTTTCCACCTTCCACACAAGCAACGTATTGTTACAACAGCAATACCGTGAAAAAGGTTTTGAGACATACTCAAAGCTTATCTCATGTCTATTACTGGCCGAGCAGAACAATACATTATTAATGAGAAACAGTGAATTGAGACCTCCTGGATCAGCCCCACTTCCTGAAGCAAATGTGGCCACAAATGCAAAGAAAGAATCTGAGAAAGAAACTAACCACGTCCAAAGAGAGTATAGACAAAGTGGCCGTGGACGTGGGGGGAGATGGCAAGGACGTGGCCGTGGCCATTTTCATCCTTACGGCCGAGGTCAAGGCCGAGGCCGCGGGTTCCAAAACGACTTTAACCGCGGAAGAGGTCGAGGTCGCGGGTACCGAACTGATTCTAACCGTGGTATCTCTTCTCAACCACAAAACTCGACCACAAAATCTGTATGCCATCGATGTGGAATGAGCAATCATTGGGCTAAGACATGTCGGACTCCCAGGCATCTAGTTAACCTCTACCAAGAAAGCCTTAAAGGGAAGAATCCAGAAACCCATATGATCCAGCATGATAATGAAGGAGATTCTGCTCATGAGCAAGATGACCAGACAAACTTTGAAACCTCAGATTTACTTTAGTGACCAAGTTGTTTTTCCATCGTCATCAATTTTCTGTTTTATGTTTGCTTTTATGATTTGCATTTACGTTTTCTAGTTTATGTTTTGGATTTTGCTATTATTTTGAACTTAATGAAAAAAGGGTGTTATTTTAAAGTCTCTAAGATGTGTTTATTATTTTGAAGAATGAATGATGATATGGATGTGTTCGTTGTGGACAGTGGGTCAAGCCACACGATTCTAAAAGACAAAAGATATTTCATTGATCTTACACTTAAAAGGGCAAATGTGACCACCATTGCGGGTATAGCAAATATGATTGAAGGGCACGGCCAGGCCCATGTTTTGTTACCTAAGGGCACGCATCTAGAAATTTCTGATGCATTATATTCACCCAGCTCAAAGAGAAGCTTATTGAGTTTTAAAGATATCCGAATGAATGGCCTTCATGTTGAAACTAAGGGCGAAGGTAACAAAGAGTTCCTTCAAATATTCGAAATTGCCCAAGGCCATAAGAAAGTCCTAGAGACTATACTTGCCGTTTCTACAGGCCTTTATTGTGCTAAGATCAGTATGATAGAAGCAAATGCCATAGTAAACAAGGCGTTTACCGAGAATTTCACTCTTTGGCACAACCGGCTTGGCCATCCCGGTTCTAACATGATGCGAAAACTATTAACAAATACTAATGGGCACACATTGAAAGAAAGAAGAGTTATCCCAAAGAATCTCACGTGTGAAGCATGTTCACTAGGGAAACTCATTACTAGGCCGTCACCAGTTAAAGTAACTAAGGAAACAATAAACTTTCTGGAAAGAATACAAGGAGACATATACGGACCAATACACCCACCTTGTGGGACGTTCAGATATTTTATGGTCCTTATTGATGCATCCACGAGATGGTCACATGTCTGCCTGTTGTCAACTAGAAATTTGGCGTTTGCAAGATTACTTGCCCAGATAATACGGTTAAGGGCACACTTTCCAGATTTTCCTTTAAAAACTATACGCCTTGATAATGCTGGTGAATTTACGTCCCCAGCATTTAATGATTATTGTATGTCCATGGGGGTAAGTGTTGAACATTCTGTGGCACATGTACATACACAAAACGGCTTGGCAGAATCATTTATTAAACGCATACAATTAATAGCCAGACCATTGCTTATGAGATCACAACTCCCGGTCTCAGCTTGGGGACATGCGATTTTACATGCAGCAGAGTTAATTCGCATCAGGCCATCTAGTGAACATAAGTATTCCCCATCACAATTGATCAAGGGTCAAGAGCCAGACATATCCCATCTTAAGACATTCGGATGTGCCACTTATGTACCGATTGCACCACCACAGAGAACAAAGATGGGCCCTCAAAGGAGGATGGGGATATATGTTGGATATGATTCTCCCACGATTATTAAGTACCTTGAGCCAACCACGGGTGATCTATTTAAGGCCAGGTACGCGGATTATCATTTTGACGAATCCACTTATCCAACACTAGGAGGAGATAATAATGAGCTGGTAAAGGAAATTACATGGAATCAAACGTCTTCAACATGGCAAGATCCTCGGACTCAAGAATGCGAATTAGAAGTTCAAAAGATAATGCATTTACAAAAGCTAGCTAATCAATTGCCAGATTCCTTTGCTGACCCGAAGAGAGTAACTAAGTCATATATACCAGCTGTTAATGCACCAATTCGTATTGATGTCCAAGAGGGACACAATCAAGTTGCTACAGAGTCTCAAACACGATTAAAACGTGGCCGGCCAATAGGTTCCAAAGATAAGAACCTCGGAAATTAAAGAAAGGTGCTGAATCCGTGGTTAAGGAATCCGAGGTAGACATAACCGAACCGATGGTACCAAACAATGAGGCTCGGGACGCCGAGCTTCATGGCCCTGAAGTTCCTGATAACAATGAGATCTCAATAAATTATGTTATGTCCGGAATACAATGGAACAGAAAGTGTGTAGAAATTGATGATATATTTGCATTTAAGGTAGCACTTGAACTTATGGACATAACCGAGGATCCAGAACCCACATCAATATATGAGTGCACTCAGAGTAAAGATTGGACTAAATGGAAAGAAGCTATAAATGTGGAGTTAAATTCATTAAGGAAAAGAGATGTCTTTGGTCCAATAATCCGGACATCCTATGACATTAAACCAGTTGGACATAAATGGGTCTTTGTGAGGAAAAGGAATGAACATGGTGAAATCGTGAGATACAAAGCACGGCTAGTTGCACAAGGATTCTCACAGAGACCAGGAATAGACTATGAGGAGACGTACTCCCCTGTGGTGGATGCTACAACTTTTAGATTCTTAATAAGTCTGGCTATAAGAGAAAATTTGGATTTGCGGCTAATGGACGTAGTGACAGCATACTTATATGGTCCACTGGATAATGAGATATATATGAAAATCCCAGAGGGTATTGAGCTCAAAGATAAGACAAGTTCCCGGGAACAACATTGTATAAGATTGAATAAAGCTCTTTACGGTTTGAAACAGTCAGGTCGGATGTGGTACAATAGACTAAGTGAGTACCTAGTGAAAGAAGGCTATAAGAACGACCCCATCAGTCCGTGTATTTTCATAAAAAAATTTGATAAGGGATTCGTGGTCATTGCTGTGTACGTGGACGACCTAAACATCATGGGAACCTCTAAGGAAATTTCTCAAACAATTGAATATCTTAAGAAAGAATTTGAGATGAAAGACTTAGGAAAAACAAAGTTCTGTTTGGGATTACAACTTGAGTACATTAACAATGGAATCCTTGTGCATCAAATGGCATATACAGAAAAGGTACTCAAGAGATTTAACATGGACCAATCTCACCCATTGTCTAGCCCCATGGTCGTGAGATCTCTTGATCTAAAGAAAGATCCATTTGGTCCTAAGACGGACGATGAAGACGTCCTTGGTCCCGAAATACCATATCTCAGTGCCATAGGAGCTTTAATGTATCTGGCGAGCCACACTAGGCCAGATATATGTTTTGACGTGAATTTGCTATCTAGATTCAGCTCATGTCCGACCCAAAGGCACTGGAACGGGATTAAACATATTCTTCGTTACCTATCAAGAACGAGATATTTGGGTCTGTTTTATACTAACCAATCCAAAGACGGTTTAATTGGTTTTGCTGATGCAGGTTACCTTTCGGATCCACACAATGCTCGGTCTCAGACAGGTTATGTTTTTACTCATGGTGGGACGGCCATATCCTGGCGATCTATGAAACAGACCATTGCGGCTACATCATCCAACCATGCGGAGATATTGGCTATTCACGAGGCCAGCCGTGAATGTGTTTGGTTAAGGCTAATGACCCAGCACATAAGAGTTGATTGTGGGATGACCGAAGGAAAGCAGAAACCAACCGTTCTATACGAGGACAACGCAGCATGCATAGCACAGCTTAAGGACGGATACATCAAAGGTGATAGGACGAAGCACATCTTGCCAAAGTTCTTCTTCACACATGATTTGCAGAAAACCGGAGAAGTTCAAGTGCAACAAGTACGGTCAAGTGAAAATTCAGCGGACCTATTCACCAAGTCGCTTCCAACCTCAACGTTCAAGAAGCTAACTCATCAGATTGGAATGCGTCGACTGAAAGACCTTCAGTGAGGTTTCGAACAGGGGGAGTAATACGTGTTGTACTCTTTTTCCTTCACCACGGTTTTATCCCAATTGGGTTTTCCTGGTAAGGTTTTAATGAGGCAACGTCCAAAGCGTGTTACAAGCCCATTCCGGTTATGACATCCAAGGGGGAGTGTTATAAATCATAGTGGATTGTCATAACCGGTTCTGGTCTAGTATAGCCCGGTCCGGACCATCTATACTTAGTCATAGGGCAATTTCCTTTTCTCTTTAGAAAAAGGAAAGTAATTTCCTTTTCTCAAAGGAAAGTAATTTTCTTTTCTCTTAGGAAAAGGAAACTTCCTTTTATCACATGTATTGATCCTTATATAAAGGATACTTGATTAATGAAAGAATATACGAATTTCCCCATTCTCTTTCTCTCTATTTACAACAGATTTGAGAATGTATTTTTGTTACCTCCAAATCTAATAGATAACTATATCTATTAGAGAATATTCTTATGAATTTTGTCGAACCTAAAGAGCATAACCTATATCACCAGACGGTGACTAACAAAATAATCATTTGATATTTTTTTTAAACTCCGATATTTTTATATATAAAAAAATAAACTTTTGATATTGGATTAAACAATACAACAGTGAGCATCATATTTTGTATACAAATCTTCACGGGTTCATTGTCAAAAGTGTTTGCTTCTCATTGATCCATGTTCTATTTTTGCGCTAGTAGATTTTATTGCTTAGTTTTTTGGTGTTTCTTTTATTGTTTTAGGTGAATCAAAACTTCCTCAAATGTTCATCACGTTATTTGCTGCAAGCTTCAGTTAAACACTTTTCTGTAATCTTTTACGAGCGCAATATTTCTTTGGTGGATATATCAACGTATTGAAAACTTATTTATTGATGTTAATGGTTAGTATCTTGAATATATATATTTTTTTATTACTTTGTGTTCTGGTAAAACTAACAGTTCCATCTTCATGAGGTGAGTTACAACATTTAGACAGGTATACACTCAAAGAGCTTAGCTCTGTGACCAATCATTTCAATTCGAAGAATAAATAGGTGGATATGGAATTTTGTACTGACTGTAAAGCATCTCTAAGACTTTATTATTGTTTATTTAATTTTCTGTATTTATATTAATGTTTATTAGGAGACCTCAATAATTTTATTGGCTTTTCTTTGTTTCATGTTTAGTTTTGAGATCTCAATAATTTATTGAATTTTCTTAGTTTCATGTTTAGATTTTAAAACGCCAAGCATGAAGTCGATAATTTTAATGAGTTTTGTTTGTTTTCTTTTGTTTTACAATGTGACACTCGGACAAACTGATCCCTTATGCAGTTTCATGGTTTACTGGTGAAGTTCTTGGTATTATTTTTTATTTGATTCGTGAAAAGAATTAGATTTTTTAATGTTTTTGATTGTTAGGCGCATTGGATGATTTTAAAGATCTCAATCCCATTCAAAGGTTTCTTCTTTATCTTACCCTTTCCATACAATTATATTTTTCATATGTGTTTTGCCTCTACATATATTATGATTGAGTTTACATAATTTCAATTTCAAGTTTGAGACTTTTTTTTTTGTCAAAACCAATTTTGAGACCTTTTAATTCACAATGTTAGAAGGATCGCTCCATGCAACATCAACAAAGCAAAGAGTGTCCCTCAAAGATAAAGAGGTGTTTTCTTTTGACTTGCTATTGGTCACATTCGCAACGTTTTGTGGAATAGAGAATAATATTATCTTATCAAAATACATTTTTCAACATTACTCATTTATATTATTTAAAAAGTGAGAAGAATTTATAATAAAAGTTGAGATGATTGATAACAAAAAAATTTTTAATACTTTTTTATTACGATTAATTATTAGAGATTATCGGCCAATGTTTTATTCGCTATTTGAGACGTAGAAAGTATCATATACAAAGGTGTTTGTAGTGGTTTTGTTTGAAAATGTAAAATCATTTTATTACAAAATTATAATAAATTAGTAGAGAAAATATCGAAGATTTTTGGCTAAGAATTTGGTCAGAATATTGGTCGATACATTTATAGAAAGTAAAAAAAAATGTTTATTTGAGGTTTTAAATGGTGACACATACTTTTGACGTTTTATACGAGAAAATGAATGCAACTAAGTTGAATAATTATGAGGCAAAATTCTTTTGGATATGGTAGAGATGAATTGTATATAGTAATATGGATATTGGGATCAACATCCAAGCTTGAAAAATTAATCACACCCAAAAATAAACATTATAAAATAAATTTAATTGATCAATATTTTCATGTTTATTTTTACCTTGAGATAATACCCAAAAGATTATTAGTCTTCACCTAAAAGAGTGTAACAAATTGTTAAAAGAAGTGACTTTAATCAAATTATTTATCTTACGTGAAGTTCTGTGAAGTGGACAAGTGGTTTTATCTTCTGAAAAATCATACACAATTGGCAAGACTACGACATAAACAAAAAGATCAGTCTTTGGTCTTAAACTTCATTCGAAGAAGTTCCAAGTATTCACAGTTACTTTTAATCTTAGATGTATTTTTGTGGGATTCCTCTTCTTTCTAACAATCATCAATTAATTTTAAAATAAACAATCATGTACAATTAATTTTTATAAATGATAAAATCAAAATATTAAACAACATAATTATTTTATTTTTTAAAACATACGGTGCGGATCGATCATGGTTAAAAATAAATAGAATAGTAAAATGAGTTTTCATCAACTAAAAATATAAATATACAAATTCCTTGCATTTTTTTTTAACATCTAGAATTCCATTAATTTTAAACGTTTGTACATAATTTATGAAGAGAATTGAAGAACACAAATAAAATGATTCTTTGTATCATCTGAATACCTGCAAATAATTTGTAACTATGATACCAAATTATCTATTGCTATGCCCATTCTTGAGATATACAATTGCTTCTGAAGACCGGTAGATGTCTTGTTTGTAGCAACGTCACTAGAAGGAACTATACCACTGAAAAACAAAACGGTTACTCATTGGACCCGACCCACAACGAGATCAAACTATGAGAACCGAGCACGCTTGAATAAAACGATATTGGACCATCGTCGCATAACATCATCGTGAATGATCACTTTGATACACCACTATCAATGTAAACAATGAACTTATTCAAACTATTAAAAAAAGAAAGTTAAAGTAAAAGAAAAATCACCGACAAGTGATGGCGGCTCGGAAAAGGCCAAGCGATGAACGTTGTGGTGATCGATTTGAGAGAGAAAAACAACAGTTTCGGAGATCGGTTTAGACTTTTAACCGTCGTTGCATCTCGTCGCAAAATCACAAACACATTCAAACGATTATTGAAACAAAGAAGGAAAGAAGAATTAAATAATTACAAGAAACATCGGAACCACCGGCAAGTGCCGGGGGTTTTGGAAAAAAGCCAAGCGAAGTAAGACGTGATGATCGTCTTGCGTTTCTTTTTGTTTAGATTTTAGAATGAGTTATTTGTAAAATCTATAATATTTTTGTGCATGAATTTACTATAAAAAATGTATTTGTCGACTTTAACCCAGCGAAAATTAAGAAACGAAACATTAATTTTTTTAGAAAATATAAAACTAATTTTTTGAAGAATTTTTTTTTCTAAAACATGGAGAGAGTAAAACTTTTATAAATTGACAGTTGATAACTGTAAATAAATATATTTGGAGTAAACAAATATAAATATAGTTGATAACTATAAATATATAGTTGATAACTTTTATAAAATTTTATAAATTCTTTTGCCATAGTTTGCTTACTGAGGATCATCAAACATCTTTTTACATTAGTTAACACAAATTATATAACTTATCAAAGGATCATATTATAAGCGTGAGTAGTGAGAACTATAAGATGATCTTTTCTATGCTTCGCATTTCGACCACACAAACAAAACATGCGAAAATACTTCCACATGGAAGAGTCTCGTCTTATTGCTTATGTTTTGTTAAAATCCAACAAAAATAGTAACTAACTTTTGTATCAACCACTTGATTTGGAAAGTCAACGTCATCAACTTTGTTTTCACTTATCTTACATACAAGACTAAGCTTAACCTCATCTCTCCAAGAAACAGAGTCGGTCAAAACAGAGGAAGAGAAGAAAAAAAATGGCAATCTTTCTCTGTTTCTTCTCATTGGTTTCTCTTTTCGCTCTCGTATCATTAATCTTTGTCACGAGAAAGATTAAAGAAAACCCTAAATGGAATCTTCCTCCGTGTCCTCCAAGTCTTCCGATCATCGGAAACTTACACCAATTTGCAGGATTACCTCACCGATTCTTTCATCATCTCTCCATCAAATACGGACCAGTGGTGTTTCTTCGTCTCGGTTTTGTTCCAATGGTTGTGATCTCCTCTAGTGAAGCAGCTGAAGAAGTTCTTAAATGCCATGACCTTGGATGTTGTAGCCGACCTAGAACGATAGGCACGGGGAAACTCTCTTACGGTTTTAAAGACATCAGCTTTGCGCAGTACGGTGAGTATTGGCGAGAAATGCGAAAGATCGCTGTTATCGAGCTTTTCAGTCTTAAAAAGGTTCAATCTTTTAGGTATATTAGAGAGGAAGAAGCCGAATTTATGGTGAAGAAAGTGTACGAATCGGCTGTGAACCAATCTCCTGTGGATCTAAGCAAAACCTTTTTCTCCCTAACCGCAAGCATCATTTGTAGAGTAGCATTAGGACAGAATTTCAACAAGAGTGATTTCGTAATCGAACAAGAGAGAATCGAAGAGCTTGTGAGCGAGGCATTGTTAGCTCTAGGTAGTTTCACTTGCTCTGATTTGTTTCCTGGTGGGCTTGGTAGATTCTTAGATTGGTTGTTTGGAGGACACAAGAGGATAAACAAAGTGTTTGAAGAGCTTGATGCTTTTTACCAGCATGTGATTGATGATCATTTGAAGCCAAAAGTAGTAAATATTGTGGATTCTCCGGCGGATATTGTTGCACTCTTGTTGGATATGATGGATAAACAAGGAACCAAAGATTATTTCAAGCTCAACATTGATAATATCAAGGGAGTCCTCATGGTAAAAACTCAATTCTTGCTTCATATTCTATTCAATAACTTAGTCTCCATGTGAACTTTGGGTAGAATAATGTGGTCTTTAAAGACCCTTATTGGTTTCAAAATTTATGCATATATATGTATTTGTGTGTGTTGGGCAGGATATATTTCTTGCAGGGGTAGATACAGGCGCAATAACCATGATTTGGGCGATGACCGAGCTCGCGAGAAACCCTAGAGTGATGAAAAAGGCACAAGAAGAGATCCGAACCACCCTCGGAATCAAAAGAGAGAGAATCACTGAAGAAGACATAGATAAAGTTGATTACTTGAAGCTCATAATCAAAGAAACATTCAGATTACATCCACCACTTCCATATTTGCTGCCAAGAGAAACAATGTCTCACGTCAAGATCCAAGGCTATGATATTCCTCCCAAAACACAAATCCAACTTAATGTATGGACAATTGGACGTGACCCCGAGCGTTGGACCGACCCTGAAGATTTCATTCCTGAACGGTTTGCTAATAGTTCTATTGATTTCAGGGGACAAAACTTTGAGCTATTACCGTTTGGTTCGGGTAGGAGGATATGTCCTGGAATGCCAATGGCGATCGCTACCGTGGAATTAGGACTGTTGAATTTGCTTTACTTTTTCGATTGGAGATTGCCACAAGGGATTATAAAAGGAGAAGACATTGATATGGAAGAAGCTGGTAATCTCACTATTGTCAAGAAACAACCTCTTCAGCTTGTGCCTGTTCAACACCATTGATGAGCAGTCTTGGTTCAGCTGGTGAGTTATAAGTTCGTTTGTGTAATTTGTTTTTTTCTGAAAGAGTCGTTTGTGTATTTTTAATATTCTTGCGTTATATAAGAACTAAATGTATGAACAACGTATTGATATCTTTAAAAATTAATGTGGTAAAATATGCAATAATTTCTACAAATTTGTGTATTTTTTTTTTTTGTCACAAGAACACTATACTCCTCGATCAACCAAACACAGTCGCGTCTGGGAACCAATGTGGGGTAGACGTGTTAACATAAGAAAAAACTAATTTTCGAAGTCGAGCGGTCCGGACTAGTATGTCAGCCTTTTCATTCCGTTCCCTAGGCCAATACTGTAGAGTAAAGTCAGGGAACCACGCTCGAAGTGTCTGGAAATCTTCCAACTCAGTTCTGAATCGTGGCCATTTGTCCGGCTCCAGTACCATTGCAGCTAACTCCTGTGAATCCGTAGCGAACGATGCACAGTACCGCTTTTTCCGATGCAGGCACTGAAGGGCCCATAATAAACTATGAGTTCGATATGCAGGGGAGAGATTCCCTTGTTCATCCCTCAAAATCCTAGAAGGTCAATTTTCCCATCTTGTAATTGAAGCGTCCATCCGATCCCACTTGTGGGGTCTCCCTCCTTCCAGGAACCATCAACAAAGCAAGTGAAGACAGCCCGTGGCGCGCCGGAACTGTCGTTATCCGTACTCCCCTTGCACCTGTCGCTTCCTCTGATTCTAAGAGCCAGGCCGCAGCTTTCGACCTGGCAAGTTTTAGGATGTCAGGTGGCGACCTATCCAGATTCCTAAAGACTTTATTGTTACGTGCTTTCCAGAGGTACCAGAGTATCCAGGGGTCACCTCTCACATATTCCTCAAACTCCTGGCGGTTGGGTATGCGAGAGAGCAGAAAATCAAAATTGCTCCACAGACTATCGGACGGGAATACCGAATTGTGGTGCGGGATTTGTGACAGTGCCCATCATTGTCTAGCCGGGGGACATGTAAACAAGACATGGTTAATGGTTTCTTCCACATCTCCACACTTCGGGCAATAACGGTCTTGTTGTAGGTTTCTTCCACATCTCCACATTATTTGTGTATCTATTATTACAGAAATTTGGTATTTATAGTTAATAATTATCTAGGTTCGAAGATTAAGCATTTGTAACAAATTATTAGATATATACTTATATGTAAAAATAAAGAGATAGTTCATTAATAAAATAAAAATAAAAAGATAGTTCATTAATAAAAATTTGTATATGATTGACATAAACTTATAGAAAATATATATTATGTAAATTCATACACATGTAAAGTAAATTTAAAGGGTTTGTCGTAATGGTTACAAATTTAGGTTGTTTGAAATCTATATTTATATATATTAGGCAAAACTATTTAATTACTACCATTAAATATGCACACAGTTAAATTGATTTGATTTCAAAATACCCAATTAAAAAACGAGCAAGGAAAAAAATAATTTAAACCAATATTTTGCAGAAGTGTTAGTTAAAATTTGATAGGCTAACGTTTGACCTTAATCATAAGTGTATTATTTGATAAGATTGGAGCATCTCTCTACAGAGAATAATAGGATAGTATCCGCATAACGCAAGATAAAATAAATATACACAAACAAAATTTGAGTTATGTTTGTATATGTTCGAATTCGTAATTATTTTGTATAGAAATGGAGGTGTTTTTATACTATATAAAAATTTATATACTATATTAATTAAATGGAATTATATAATAATTTGAATAAGTATAAAAAATTGTATACTATATTATCCGAACTGAACGTTGATTATATGTCGATCCAAAATAATTGAACTAACCAAAAAATACTAAAAAGAGTTACCTTTTATGTATCTTATATTTTTAAAATTGATTAACTATTTTTGTGTCATAGTATTTGATCTAGTATTGCTTTCAGAGTTTTAGTTGATCTAGTCTAAATGGTCGTCAATTTTTGGGATGCTCAAAGTAAGATAAATTAAAAGCAATAAGATAAAGTTGGATGGGATAACGAAAGTTAGGTGAACAAAATAAATGGTATGAATAATCGCAGACAAATATTTATGTAAGTTAAATGGTGGTTTTTTAAAGGAATATAATAAAATAAAAATATATGTGATTAAAATTAAATAATAGTATATGAAAATCAAAGATGAATATGACACTAACATATATGTTATTAAGAAAACCAAAGAAACGTTGTTAACATAGAAACCTAATATTATTAACATACAAATGTGTTTGATAAGTATTAAATAATTAAATAAAAAAATGAGAAAATTTGTGGAAGTGGCAAATTATCAAAAATATATTCTAAAAATCTATTTAAATTCTATTTTAGAAAAAAAAAAATCTTCTCTAACCCATTGATATAATGCGTTTTTAGCGCATTCTAACCCTTGTCTTGTTGGTTTTTATCGAGTCTTTCACTCTCTATCGAGTCATTCTAAGTAATAAAGTGGCTGGAAACAAGGATTGGAGCTTGCGGATTGGATTTGGCGAAAAATGATGAAATATGGATCTTTTTGGAATATTCTGGAGGAAGGGAGCACCCGTCCCAGAAGAGGGAGCACCTGTTCCCAGCAGATCCACTTATGGAAATTTCATTAAACCTAATTCTAAAAACCCTATCCTTGGGCCAGCCGCCGTGGCCTTTTAAATAGGTTTTTTTCTCTGGATTTTTGAGGGGGATCACGCCGCAACACAGCAGCAACAACACAAGAGAAATCAACGAGAGAGATTTGATACTAGTTTGGAGAGTTTGTAAGCTTGGAGAATTGTCTTTCACGTTTCCTTGTTGAAGTCTTCTTAAACCCTAATCTTTTTATCTTGATTCAATGAAGTTTCTATTCTCTTTTGCTGCTGTTATTTGTTTAATCATGAGCGAGTAATCCACTAGTTAGGTTGAGGGTTCGATGGGGTTAGAGAATCATAACTATGCATAGATAGGTTTTGAAACATCGCTTGATATCTCCGTCTAATGTCGAACGTATTGCCTAGGCTAATTTGATCACCTAGTCTTTGATTTTAGGTTGAATTCACTCATCAAAAGTGTTGTGAATTGCTGAAATTGACTTAGATGGACGAGTTGTCTTTAGCCAACGACAGTTGAAGTTAAAGCAACTCGTGAACAAATCAACCCTAATCGTTTAATGCTCTTCATTCTTTGTAACCTCAAACGACAGTTTAGGGTGTTAGATTGTTTGTTGAAGTAGTTGATGCCACGACAGTGGGTCCTCTTGAATTTATGGTTGAGTTCTAGATTGGTTAATAACTTGATAACCTGAATAATTGCTTGGTTTTGATATCCTAATCCCTGAGATATATCCCTTGACCTAACGTTTTTCCATCTATTGTTTACAACCGAATTTTACTTTTGTTTTGCTTTGATATATTTGTGACACTTATACCATCTTTTGATCGCTTAGCTGAAGTTGTATCCCATAGAATTAGAGTGTATTACTGGTCCCTTAACGAACCTAAACTATTCTACATCGGATTAGTGAATCTAGGTTTTAATCTTTTGAAACCGGTAAAAGGACTTTCATCACCCATCTTTATTTAAATCTCTAAAATAGTGAAATGCTACTTTTTCTTTTATATATAAAGGAAAATTACTTTCATATCTATTTTGGAGTCACACTTTTTTATTTACAAAATAGTTTTTTGAAATTTTTTTTATTTATGACTGAAAAAAAGAAAGAAATAGAGGATTTAGTGAATATTATGATAAGTATGAAGTAACATAAATATTCATTAAGTATAAATAAAGTTAATATATTAAGTTATTTGTAACTGGATGAATATATGTGAAGTATAAAGTAACGTGTAAAATACTATTGTTGATTATTAAATCAAAATTTACCATGTATTTGATGTAATGAGATTTTATTTATGTAATAAATGTTTAATTTTTACAAGTTATAATTCACTGAAGTTTTTGCAAAAGTAAAATAAATGAGATGAACTTGTAAATTTTACAAATAAATTGTATTTTGTAATAAAATAAAAAGAGAAAATATTTTAGAATGTTTCTTTTTAGAGACAAAAATAGAGGAATACATTGGAGCAAAACTTATTTTTATTATAAAGTCAAAAATAGAAAAATACATTCGAGATGGTTTGAGAGAGGCATCTCTCTTTTCTCCCATATATCTTAGCAGCCACAAACACACAAATCGGTCGATTACCCTTTTCGATGAGCGGTGCCTCTCACCCCTGCCGGGTGAAAAACCCCATGTGTCTATTCTGTCTTTTCCTTTAGCTACTTTTCTCAGAGGCTAAAGATTTGGTAGAGCTTAGTCTTAGATTTGCTTCGCGGCGATTATGATTGTGGATGAATAGGGATGAATTAGGAGAAACTAAATACAAAAATTGAGTTGTTTTTGTTAGTGAACACATTTTTCTATGCAAAATTATCTTTTATGGATTATATATGAAATAAAAGAATTATTAATATATATTTAAAAATATTTATTTTTCTCATTTTGCTATTTTTTTCCCTTTACAATTTTTTTTTAATGGTTTTTAATAAAAAAAAATCCTCTTAACTATCGCCGGGTCTTGACAAATCTCTTCAACTATTTTTTTAGTAAGAAAACCCCTCAACTATACTTTCTTAGTGAAATCAACCCTCCGTCTACAATAACTTTTAACTCCAATAAAAATTGTTGTCTTTTGTTACAAAACGATAAAACGTCTTAAATATTGAGCAGAACATCAAGTTGTTTACAAGAAAACAAAATAAGTGCGCAAAGAAGAAATTAACTGCAACTTGTGTTCAAATCGTTTTGATTGGAGATTATATGCTTCAATAAACAGTCGGTCTATGGCTGTGAAATCCTACAACAAAACTCACATATGTTACTCACGAGGTGTGGTGAATCTCTACAGTGCACCTAAGATTGCGGTTGATTTCCTGAATGAGTTTAGCATTAATCATGATTTATAGGTACACCTACGATCACGTTTTTTTTTTTTGTCATGAGATTCACTTTGTGTTGTTTTCCTGTAAACAACTTGATGTTTTGATCAATATTTGAGGCGCTTTGTCGTTTTTGTAACAAAAGACAATAATTTTTATTAGGATTAAATGTTACTGTAGACGGAGGGTTGATTTCATTAACGAAATATAGTTAAAGGTATTTTTACTAAAGAAATAGTTAAGAGAATTTTTAAGATCCGGCGATAGTTAAGGTGATTTTTTTATTAAAACCCCTTTTTTTAAGTGAACAAAAATCTGGACCATCTCCTTATATGCCCTTATGGGTTGGTTTTAATTCAGGTATAACCTTCTCTAAGAAAAAGAATTTATTTTTGATTTAAATTTTGTGTCTAAAATTCGAAAAAATGGCTAAAGACCCAAAACGCCTTAATGAAATTTCTTATTCACAGACCCAACCACCCTAAATGGATCAACCCACACCCAAACCCAGAAAATTCGGATCCCACTCTCCCTCTTTAACCCGACAACTCCACAACTCCCTCGACAGTTTAAAAAAAAACACAAGTCCTCCCAAATCGAAATCCTCGTCTTCGCTTCTTCTTCACATTCTCTAGTACAACCAAGGATAACCCAAAATCAAATTCAAGGTAAGTCCGAATCTAATTCATTTATTCAAATCTGAGTATACATTTTGCAATTTTGAGTAGAATTCGCATCGAATTTAGGTTAAAATTCACCGATTTCGCGAAGTTATAATGTTGGGTTGTTTGGTTTTTCGAAAATCAAGGATGGCGCGCACGAAGAACCCAAATTATCGTGGTGATTCGCCTCCAGGACCACGTGAAGTCCCTGATGGTTAGGATGACAGTGAGTCGCATGCAAATGACTCAGAAAAAACTCTGTCGGACTCCATCGATTCAAAGGTATGTCTCAATACTATGGACAATTAAGTGCAAATTGGTATAACTTGCTAGTTATTGTAACTTAGTAATTGGTTAAATAAATAGTGTACCTTAGTAAATCTTGGTATAACTTGTTAGTTTTTCTAAATTGAATTCCGGAAACAAAAGGGGTAACTTAGTAAATCTTGGTATAACTTGTTAGTTTTCTAACTCAAATTCTGTGAAACAAAAGGGATAACTTAGTATATATTGGTATAACTTGTTAGATTTTTGTAATATATTCCGAAAGGATAACTTTGTTAATCTTGGTACAACCTGTTTTGATTGCAGGATGCTAACGAGGAAGTCACGTTAGAACGAAATCTAGAAATGTACTTTCCACCCTCGGAATATACAAAGCCTTTTAAGATTTCGGCTAAGTATTGTATCAAAGAGACAGTGGAACTAATTGAAGGTCATCTTACACAGAAGGAAATGTCATGGTTCTTAAATCACCCACATTTCAAACATTTTTTCCATATGCCGAAGTCCGCTAATCATAAGTTGATGGGCTTGTGGATGCTTTTTCTGCCCGCGGCGAAGTTATAGAAGAAAAAGGAATGTTGGTTCGTTGTCAACGGAGTTCCCATCCGATATTCTCTCACATAAATGACACTCATGTCTGCTTTGTACTGCTATAATTATCCACCTAACAAAGAGTTTTTTGGCGGTATGGAGTTTGTTGGTAGTGATTTTGGGGTGGGGGCAACAATAACTCGGAATGATGTGAAGGAGAAGCTACTCTCACTGAAGGAACCTTCTCATGATCGCTTGCAGATGGCAGTTCTCTATTTTTTTGTGCATCTTACTTATTGGGAAGAAAAAGGGAGGGAAGCAAGCACCCTCTGTTCATTATTTCTTTATTAGAGCCGTAGAAGATCTTGATGGGTGCCTAACATATCCGTGGGGATGAGAGGCGTTTGAGGAGAACATGAAAGACATCTTTCATTGTATGGACCACTACGGTGGGGTTGTGAGCTCACAGTGGGTCTTTTCTAGCTTCATTATCCCGCTAGAGGTAAGTTTTTAAAAATGTATAACTCAGTTCAACTAACTAAGTATTTATGGATTTTGTGTGATGATGTATAGTATCTTGCGTTTGAGGTCATTCCTGCTGTGAAGGAAAGTTGCATTGAAGTTGTTAGTCATGCACACAAAAGTTGTCCTCGTATGTGCAAGATGAAGTTCAAATTCGGTCGATTGAAAGGGTTTGCTCTGAAGGACATCAATGTCCAACTCGGTACAACTAAGGTTAGAAATCCGTTGATATTGTAAAAACCTTTTATTTTTGTTTCAATGGGGTAGGTATTAATTTGTATTTATTAATTTTTTCAGGATATTCATAGTATCCTGACACCATATAGCCGTGAGAAACGTATGTTGCATGAAATCATGGATAACGAGAATGGGTTGAATGATAATGATGATGGGATTGCTGATGGGTGGACGAGGAATATTTTCGTGAAGAAGAAGACAGTATGGTCAAGGGATCTTTACATTGAAGATGTAACCGCCAGAGGATTAGATGCTGATGTGGGTGATGATGACGATGTTGTGGCTTTTAGTGGTGTGATTCGGGGTGGTGTGGTTCCGGATAATATCGCTCAGGATGAGACTATGCATGGGGATGCTAGTGAGACTATGCGTCTGGATGCTTCAAATGCTCGTGAGATGTGGAAAAATGAATTGCTTGCGCTAAAGGGCCAGATGGAAAAGATGTTTTCCGAAATGAATATGAAGATTGAAGGCATTGGTACCAAAGTCAAATCTATTGAATCAGCTCTGAATTTGGAAAGAGAAGCAGATGACTATAACCGTGGGTTTGATGATTATGATAGAACTGAAAATGTCCAACTAAGGACAACTGTCAATCATAGCGAAGAGGTACAAACTGGTGCAACTGGTGCTGAAGATCAAGAAGTGAATGATAATGCCATTGAGAATGACAAAGATGAAACACAGGTACAACCTGATGCAACTAACGCTGAAAAGAGTGATGATGGTGTTGAAGGTAAAGGTGTGAATGATGATGCCTTAGAGAGTGACAGGGATGAAAGACAGGTACAACCTGTGCGGATATAACTGAGAATAGTGATGAACAACCTGATGCGGCTTACGAAGTACAACCTGGTGCAACTGACACGCCCATTGGTTCGACTACTAGTCTACCTTATGCTATTGTGAGTGAGAATGCTGATGCGAAAGAGGTACAACCTAGTGCAACTGATGCGGAAGAGGTACAACCTGATGCGGATGTGACAAAAGATTATAGGAGATATAAGAGGAAGAAGAATAAGAGAAAGAGAGAATCCGAGGTTCCACATGATACTTCATCAGATGCTCCAGCACAAGCAACGCAGAAGGTCAAGATTATAGGGAAGACGAGGGGATCTCCCGTTGTGATTAGGAGTCATGTTGATACTAGGCAGTGCTAGAAGATTTTAGAAGGGCACAACAAGGATTAGAGTTGTGTTTGTCCTATCCTTTTATCTTTTTCTATAAATCATTTGATTGAACTCTTGTTTTTTTTGGTGTTTTTGTTTCTGTATGGAGTCATTTTAGGATGTCAACTCTATGCTTTTATTTTTGTACTACATGGAACAACTTGTTTTTTTTTTTTAAGGATAACTTGAAACAAGTTCTTTTCTTCTAAGTGTAACTTGGCTTCTTTTTTTTTGGTAAACTTGTTAAAGTTCTCATTAGGAGTAAACAAATCCACAATTCAACTTCCAAATCCACAAATAGAAATAGTTGAAGAAACATACAGTCCTTATATAGTTGTACCAATACGAGACCTAGTTACTCTTAGTTATACAATCTTGAAAATCATTGTTCCAAGAAGAACAAAAGAAGAACATAGAATCAGTAATGTCCTCGTTTTCTTACTTTCTTGCTTCAACAGGAGAACTTCTTCTTCAAGAACAATTACTTGAAAATTCAACTGTTCTATCTCATCCATAAATGCTTCATCAACCCATTTGGATTAGATAATGTGTCATTTGTGTTCGTCGATGCTTCAGAGTTGTAGCTCATATCGATTTATGAAAGAAAAGCCCAGGAATCGAAAAGTAATCAGAAATGGGAAAGTAATCAGAGAGGGAAAAATCGGAATCGAGGGATTTTCGGGAAAGGGGAGGAGGAGAAAGTCCGATAAAGTGAAAAAGTGAGGAAGAGGGATTTTTGAATTTTTTTCAATTTTTGAAAAGAGGATACAAACCCTAAAAAGACTTTCATAAAAAAAAAATAGTTAATGTCCCACACATGATTCACGTGTGATTCACACATGATTCACGTGTGAACCGCCTTTTCGCGCGTGTGTAGCCGCCAAATGTCTCAAGTTATACATCATTGACCAGTTGTACCATTTTTTACAAGTTGTAATTTTTGAAATTTTTCTTAAATGTTAGGTATATACATATTTAATGCCAACATTTGTAGTTGCACAGATGGTTTATCGTAATTTAGATATAATAGCTAACTGTTTTGTAGAATAATATGTGACATAACATAATTTTTATATCTTTTGGAAGTTTGAATGGTCTGCAAAGTAACCATTAAAGTATAAGGTGTAACATGGGATATTATAACCAAGTAACACATCCAATTCTATTTTTGTACTCAAATGTTAGTTTGAATATGGTTGTTCAAAATTCATATTTAGAGAAAATAATGTTTTATGAATAATTTTTTGATTTAATATAAGTTTCAAAAAATATATATTATTTTTTAATTTAATGAGTAATAAAATCAATAAAATGTAAAGTGAGAGACAATAATTTAATTCAATAAAATTACAATATTTTTTTAATGATATTTCATGATAATATAGTTTTAAATATTTTAATTTCTTTTTTTAAATAATATATCATTATTTTAAAAATCATAATTTTAACAAATTAGTTTTATAACCATTATTGTAAAAAACATCTAACAATAATTTAAATATCAATATTTTTCGAGTAAATGAAAAAGATGAAGATTAATATCACAAGTCTAGTTGGACAATCACGAAACAAATTGTACTTAGTTATACAAAGATAAAACTATCAATATCATTACACTCCATAATTAAACCATCGATCAGCAAAGTTTTCCGGTTTGTCGTACAGATGACGACTGAGGCACGGTAGACGACTGAGGCACGGAAGACGACATAAGAACGGAGGATGATCTTGATTTCCGACGTCCTTGTTTTTCGGTTGAGGGAAACCTCTTTGTTCGTTTTCTTCGCTTCTTTTTCACATACGCCTTATGATGGACAATCAAATCACGCACATCCTGAGGTACCGTCCACATATCCGTATTAGGAACTGGATATATCTACTTTGTATATGCCAATGTCCACTGCTCCATCCAATAATACTTAGAGCACAATTCATGCAATGGAAACTCAGTACATGTGCTATTCTTTGCTGCCATGGCAGCAGCTATAGCATGCACACACGAATTTCTGTCAATATCAAAACACTTGCAATCGCAAGTCTTATTCTTCAGATCAACCACATAACTACTCCCATCAATTCCAGTCACCTTGTACTCAAGAAAGTACAAGTTTATCTCACTCACTGGCAAGAGGTTTGCTTTTGTACATCGTGTGTGCATCAACTTCTCAACATACGGAACTAACTTTTGCCCTTCCGGTGTCTCTATGGACATCTTTCTATGCTTGTTCTACCATTCAGTAACTTTTTCAATAATCGCATTAATCATTGGTAATAACGCATATGTCTTTGCTTGTACAAAAACACCATTAATCGATTCAACATTATTAGTTGTATCTATATTATATCTTGCCCCGGAAAAATAACACCTTGCCCATTTCTCCTGTCCAACACTATTCTTAAGATACGCACCTATCTTCAGATATTTTTTTACGAACGCAGCAAAGAGGTTTAGGAACTCAAGCTCTATGTAAGTCCTACTACACTCCATGAAAGTTTTTGCAACCAAATCTCTGTTGACGTTTTTACAGCTCAATTTAACATTGTGAAACAAATGATAAATACAATATCCATGGTGAGACAAAGGGTACACTGCACTTATTGACTTGATGAGGTTTTGATGTCTGTCAGAACAAACCACCAGTTCAGGACAATCTGGTACAACTGTTTTCAACTTTTCGAAAAACGAGGTCCAACTTGCATCTTTCTCACGATCAACTATACCAAAAGCAACCGGATAATGGTGATGATCTGGATCTTGACATGTAGCCACGATAAATACTCCACCAGACTTATTAGTAATACATGTGCCATCCACAATGATCACCATCCTCATGGCTTGGAAGCCTTCAATGCAAGGACCCAAAACAAAAAATAGGTACTTAAACCTCTTTTTCATCCAGTTCAACATATGAAGTTGTACCGGGATTCTTCTTCTCTAACATGTGCAAATAAGAATACACATTCCTACAGTTATCCTCTGGAGTACCGCGAACATCAGCAGCTGCTAGTTTTTTCCCTCTATTTGCGGTCGAATATGCGACTTTAACACCAAGTCTTGTTTGAACCAAAGGGATGAGATGTTTTGGAGCTGGAGTCTGTATCGAACATGGGTAATCTTCTCACAATACAGATGCAACCAATCGTGTCGTACCTCTCTTTTTCTTTCTCATTGTACTCGTAGTTGACCGCGAGCATGTATGCATCTTGTGGTACGTTCTGACCGAGAAAGTGTCTGAAGGCATATCCCTCGCAGCTCGAAGAAACCACTTGCAACCTTTTTTACGTTCACAACATTTTACCACAAACAACACCTTATCCGACTTCACTATATCAAACTCAAAACAGTTTTTGTGGGCCGTTGCCTCAACTATATCTTTTACTACATTCTTACTTGAAAATTCTTGACGTATCTTCAGATTCAACCCATCTTCCCATTCTACATTTACAGTCAGGGTTGCCGGTGTTGTCTCACCTTCAAATGTTCCATAGTTATCTATATTTTCTCGTTCTTCAGATCGTTCTTCATAGGTAACCATGGTGGTCCCATCTTTAGAATTTTTTTACGCTTCTCCTTCAAACTGAGTCGTGTTCTCATCTGAAATCGTGTTCTCATCTGAACATGTCCCACTTGAATCCACCTCATCATTACTTCCAACAAATAAACTTCCTCGGTCTTCTCCTGGAAGTTTGACACACCCCTGATCTTGCTCACGTTCATGCTCCTTTATCTTTGACAACTTCCACAGGCAAAACATTGAAATTATCTTCATTCATTTCTAAAAAAGATACAACATCATCATCGTCGAAGATATATAGTGGTATCGTTCGGTCCACTGGATCTGCAACGTAACTCAATTTCAGCTTAGTCCTAGTTTCATCAACATTTGCCTTTAAGCATATTTTATTCACCAAATATGAATAAGTGACGTCTTCGTACGATCTCTCCAATCTAAGAAATTGATGAATTTGACTTGAAATCCATTTATTTTCATTTTCTTTTTTCAAATAATATCCCCCAAAATAAAAACTATCTTCATGCGAGGATTATTACTCAATGCGCCCGTGAAATTCAAGAGAAAGTCAAATTTGATTCGGTTATACCAAGGTGTTCTTTTTTTTGCCAAGTTATACAAGTTGCGCGATTTAATTTTCAAAAGTTATACCAAGTTATACAAGTTGCACGATTTAGTCATGGCCAGTTATACCAAATTCAATAAGTTGTACCGAAATCAAGTAAACCAAGTTTAACCAAGTTATAACCCACTCAGTTATACCGAGTGTTACCAAGATGTACTAAATCAATTCAGTTCCTCAATAATGTCTTACGATTCAATTCAGTTCAATTCAAGTGTTACACAATTTATGCATATTCATCACAATTCAACCCAGATCGACTACAAGAACAAACGAGAATGATTAGAATGAGCATTCAAGAATAAACATTGAAATCTACAAAATGCTTAATTCAATTGATTTGTAAAAATATTGTATGGGTTGGTACAAGATCTTCTTCACTACATAATTTATGAGTTTCAAATTAATTAAACTTAAGAATTATGCAAAATATAACAAGAAATTACCTCAATCCAATTTTTCGAAGCTTGGTCGGACGTTAATGGTAGACTCAAGAAGAAAAAGAACGAGCTAGATCGGATTAGAAGAGAAAGACTCACGAGGTGAGTCCCACACAAATTTATTTTCTTTTTTATTTTTATTTTTTTAGTCCAAAAGTATTTAGACTCAATAAAATTAGTGAACAATACCATCTATTCTATAAGGCTATGGTCCCAAAAATCCTCTTCTTTCTCTAGCTTGCCCTTACCGTTGAACATTGGGCTCATCTATTCATGGCTACCATTCTCAGCTTTGCTCCTCCCTCTCACTTCCCTCTTCCCGCTACAAAATACCCAAAAACCCATCTCAGAATCCCTCTATTTACGTCCCTGCCAGTCCCTTCTTCTTCTTCTTCACCTCTTTCTCCATTCTTCCTGGTTAGAAATGAAGCATCTTTGTCTTCATCGTCCTCGCCAATCCAAGCTCTTACTGAAGAAGCCCTCGATTCTTCGGCTTTAGCCTCTTCTTCAAAGCTTGTTTTTGTCGTTGGTGGCACTGGTGGTGTCGGTACGAATCAACCATATCATCTACTTCTATGTTCAATTTTTGGAATTGGGATTATGAATTTCTCAAAAATGTAATTTTTACAAGTGGGTCTGTTGAATGATGGTGAATTCTGTGTAGTTTCTTCTAGAACAAACCAATTGTTTGATGTGTTCGACTTCTTTCTCATATTTTTGGTATCAGGGCAACTTGTGGTAGCTTCATTGCTCAAGAGGAACATTAGGTCAAGGTTATTGTTGCGTGATCTTGAGAAAGCAACTAAGTTATTCGGTAAACAAGATGAGAATTCATTACAGGTTTGGATGTTCATCTTTTACCTTGTGCACATTTAGGATTCACTACTACTTTTTTCAACCTTGTAAAAAGTTGAAACCTTGTTATAGGTAGTCAAAGGAGATACTAGAAATGCAGATGATCTTGATCCATCCATGTTTGAGGTTTGTCTTCTTTCATTTGTTTTTCATTTCCTAAGTTTGTATTTTATCTGTTCATGTTTGGATTTTAAACTGATTTTAGCTGGCTTAACATTGTTGTATAGGGTGTTACACATGTGATTTGTTGCACTGGAACTACAGCTTTTCCTTCTAAGAGGTGGAGTGGAGAAAACACACCTGATAAAGTAGGTGAGAACATTTCTTTCCGTTTCGACAGACTTTGTGATCTTGTTTTGTTATCACTGTTGTGGAATTGAATGAAACAAAGCGGTCTCTTAAGTGTCATGATTGATTATCCCTTTTTGGGACTATGTGGTCCTATTGTGCTCAAAAAGATTGGGAAGGTGTGAAGAATCTCATTTCAGCATTGCCCAAATATGTAAAGAGAGTTGTTCTGGTTTCATCAGTTGGTGTGACCAAGTCTAATGAGCTTCCTTGGAGGTGAGACTGATGGTATCTCTACTAATTGCTTTCGTTACGCTATGGCAATTTGTAAAGTTTGAATAAGCATATGAAACTGAGTATGATTTACATAAAAGGCTTGTGAATTTCCTTAATCTGATTGTCTTAGTGTGTAATTAATTATATGTCGAAATGTATGTTTTGTTTGACAGTATCATGAACCTTTTTGGGGTTCTTAAGTACAAGAAGATGGGGGAAGATTTTCTTCGTGACTCTGGTCATCCATTCACCATTATCAGGTTTGTTCAACTACCAGTTAATTAAAACTCAAGTATGCAGGCAGCATATGGTTTACTGATTTACTGTATTATGAAACCAGACCTGGTAGATTGACTGATGGACCATACACATCTTATGATCTGAATACTTTGCTCAAAGCTACAGCTGGGGAACGGCGTGCAGTTGTTATCGGTCAAGGTGAATACGGTCATTGTGAAATGCTTGGATACTGAAAAATTGAGATTGCTTGCTTTTAAATGCTTAAAAGAATTAAAGGTGAAGAAAGGGTTGCAAACATAAAGAATCCTTGTCTGGTTTATATAACAGGAGACAAACTTGTTGGAGAGGTAAGCAGACTTGTGGTAGCAGAAGCTTGCATACAAGCACTTGATATTGAATTCACACAAGGCAAAGCTTACGAGATCAATTCAGTTAAGGTATGGCAAACAGTTTCCTTGAATGTCCGGACTGGAAATATCGAACAAAATGGAAATGTAACAACTGCACAGTGTAGTCTGATCAAGAAACATGTCTCAAGGAGTTGAGAAGTTGATCATTAAAAATGTTTAAACAAATTGGTTGGTTTTTTGATATGTTTGAGAAATTTGATTGCAGGGGGATGGTCCAGGAAGTGATACGCAGAAATGGCGAGAGTTGTTTAAAGCTGCAGAATCCAAATGACAAAACAAGACAAGTGAGAAATTTGTACAGAGTTGTTAGCCAGACAACACAAATTATGGTTGAATTGTGTATACATATACATGTACTTGTATTTTATAGCCTATGAACAACAAAATCAACTTCAAAGCAAGTGCTAAGAGTCCAACCCAAAGAACATGTTGCAGATCAAACCTCAATCGAAATTCAGATTCAAGTTCAGATCTTGGATTTCTCGCAGTAAACTGAACTGAATTCATAAGAGAGACTAAAGAAAGAAAGAACAGAGAAACTGCATTGTTTTGCTGCATTTTCCTATTGTTTTAAAATTCATAGAATAAAAAAAGTCACAGAGACAAACTCAGAAAAATTTGAGAAAAGAAATCACTTTTTTAGACAAAAGAAAGAAATCGAGTAGAGAGAGATAGACATCGGAACGGTTGCTGGAGCTGCCATGGCGAGACTAATAATACGACCGATAAGGCAATTGTCGCCTCATTTTTGTAATCTTCGCCATTTATCTTCGAAAAAGCTTCCGCAACCACCTTCTTCTATACTCACTTCTCTTCTCTTCCCGTCTTTCTCCACCGCTGTTTCTCCACGGAAACGTCGTCGTCCTCCTCCGTTACCAGAAGCTCTCAGTCCGACTGTTGATGCAGACAACGATGAGGCCGAGTCGGACGATACTGTAAGGAGCCGGAACCAGCGGAAGCGTGACGCTCGACGTGCGGTCCGATGGGGTATGGAACTCGCTTCCTTCTCCAGTGATCAGATCAAGCGGATTCTGAAGTAAGCCTCTCAAATTAGAACACAGCTTCTTCTAAAAAGGAAAAATCCTCACTTTGTTGGAGTTTCTTGTTAAAAACTTATTTGGCTCTCATCATTGTAGAGCTGCTTCGCTTGGTGAAGAGGTTTATGATGCATTGCTGCTTGCCAAGGTAATCATATTTGGATGCTTTATCATAATCTGGAACAATGCACATAAGGTGTTTGTTGTTTTGTCTCAGAAACTTGGCCCGGATGTTCGAGAAGGAAAGCGTAGACATTTTAACTATATCGGTGAGAAAAAAAAAGTATCATTTTCAACTATTAGGAGGCAATTAGCATCCAGTTTGGTTTTAGCTAATATGGTGTATATGTTTCAAGGGAAATTGTTGCGTGAAGTTGAACCTGATTTGATGGACACACTGATTCATGCCACAAAGCTAGGTGATCACACAAAGCTGCAGGCTTTGATTAGTTCAGCGAAGGATGGCGCAGATGAGGACGATATAGAAACAGAGTCTGAAGATGAAGCGGAGGTAAGTGTAACCAACCAACGTAACTATGAAATTCACTAATTTAGTGATTTAGAAAAGAACTGGATCATATAGTTCAATTCCATCTACACTAAGTGAATGGGAAACCGGGTGCTATAGAGGGTGGGGAAGATTTTATAAATATACCGCATAGAGTAGGGGAGAGACGACATTATGGGTTCTTAGGGGGGAGAAGAGCGACAAGGGACGAAACAAATCCACACGTCAAATAGAATCATGTAATCGTTTCCATAGAATATGATCTCAAGTTGTTTTGTTGTCCAAACGCATTGTAATTTTTTTAAAGAGTATCTATCTTCAGAGTTCAGAAGAAGAATATATGGCTGTGGCTGCAAGATGGTTTGATGGCCTGATCAGTCAGAATGTGGAGATTAGTAAAGAAGTTTATTCTCTTCAGAGTGTTGATTTTGATCGACAGGTTAGTTAGGTGATCCAAAATAGCATCATATGGTTTAATGCGGAAATATCTAACTCAGTATTTTCATACCGTTGTTTGGTTGATAGGAATTGCGTAAACTCGTTCGGGAAGTACAGTTGGTTCATGAGCAAAGAAAAGGAAGTATAGCCCAGGAGAAGCAGAAAGAAGTTGAAGCTACATTAGTGACCGCTGAAAAGTCTTTGAATCAATTTCTCCGCTCCATGGCGAAACAAATGCAGAGTGCGCACACCGATTTGTACTTATGAACAAGATTGTGTTCTTGATGACTACATTATTTCTCTAAATTCATTCTTTCCCAGAGATATTCCAAGGACCCTAGTTTTTTTTGGCCAATGATGTTACTCTTGTTAATCGAATGATACCATAAGAAATACAGATTCTGGTTTAGATCTTCGACTTCTCCGAGTAAACTGATTAAGAGAGATTAACGAAACAAAGAACAGAGAAACTGATTATGATGCATTTTCCTTTGTCTAAAAATTCAAAAAAAAAAAGAGTCACAGGTGTAGCATAACACTAAGAACAAGAAGATTCAAAGGGACTACTCTTCCTTCGACGTTATAAGGTTCCACATTTTATGATCATGTTCTTCTGGTTAACACATTAAACAGGATCATTTAAACTCGCTTGGTCCCTAACATTAAATCTTATGAGATTAATAAACTAAAAGGAACTTGACCAATGACTAAAAAAGCTATACCTGATTGACAGTATTTATATACGTATAAAGAGTACATCTGCTTCTTCGCCGAACATAAGATTTCCAGGAGGATGGAAGAGCAGACACATTAATTATCACATTTTAAGACAACAATCGAGGCGTGAACAGAACAGGGCAACCTCGTTTAATCAGACAACAGCGGAAGTAGTTCGTCTAAGGTCAACTTCGTTCTTGAGTTTCTCACTCGGCAGTGTTCCTTTGAAGCTTCCATATCTCATGGGTTTAGGAATATAAAGAGAGCTGAGAATCTTCTCCAAAGCTACCACTGTGTATCTCACATACTTGCTTGAACTCGCGTCTTTCTCAACCAAAGGCCCATAGTTTTGCATGTAGCTTCTGTAAACCGGCACAATAGCCTGAACTATCTGCTGACAAACTCTATCCCTCAAATCTTTTTCAGGTAAGACCCATGTAGATTGCTTCTTGTACATCTCATCGAACGCATCGTTGAAAGATTTCAGTCTCTTCTTGACAAGATCACGAGCCGTGGCGTGTCCACCCGAGAAGAGTATAAGTCCTTCTCTGCTCAAATGGCTTGGGAGCTTACCCCAACTGTCTCTAAGGAAGACAGTAGCGTAATACTCTTTGTACTGATCATGCTCTTTCAGCCATGAATCTCCTAACTGGTCTCCAATTCTCGTACCCTTTAAGTTCTTGTATAGATGCCAGTGATTGTTCATACCGAAGAAATGAGCAAGCGTTTGATCCGGATACGCTTTCATCCATACATCCAGATTCTGCTCAATGGCTTTGATTATTCTTAGAACTTCAACCATAAGCTGATTATCTTGGAACCTTTCTGATCTCCAGCTCTTATGTATGAGCAAAACCTGAGTCAGTGTTGACTTGTACTTATCCCCTATAAGTTTATTGCAGTAATCTGTTACAAAACTGACTAATCTAGGAACACCACCGTCGCTAGGAGGCGGGGTTTGTTTCTGAATCTCTACCTGAACCAGAAGCTCCCAGAAGATTTCCGCTGCACCATCGATTAACTTTTTGATGAGATCCCTTGTGAAGTTTTGGATCTCAATACAAGCTGCTCCACCAAAGAGACGGTTGAAATCTGCTCTCAGTTTGTTCAAAGAAGTAAAGATGTCTAACAGCTTCAGAAGCTTGATTGGATCTTTCTTGCTATCTGTCACAGTTTTCCCAAACTGAAGAAACGCGAGCATACCCGCTTGAGCAGCAATCTTGGAAAAGCAATCCATCCAAACATTCAAACCAACTCTCTCAAAGACGTCGTTGCAAAGCTTGAACTCTGCTTCGAAGAGATGTTTAACCGCAAACTCTAAATGATTTCCCCACTGAGCAATATACCCTTCTATGCTCTGCACATCGTTGAACTCAGAAACAGAGATATCTAGATAATCTAAGTCAAGTGCTTGAAGACTAGCTCTAACATTCAAGCTCCTCACTTCTACGTATATAGAAATGCACTTGTCGAGTCTGTTATTAGCTCTGAGTCTCCCAAGAATAGCTTGCAGTTTATGGATTACAGTTACAGGCAACTGAGATGGCGCAATGCAAGCCTGTTCGCCTAATGATGTTGGAGACGCCATCGGAAGTGGAACACTGTTATCCTTCAAGAGCCTCCGGAACTCGTTTTCAAGCTTGTCTAAAGCAGCATCTCTAAGCCCGCCATCAAGACGAGCTTTCTCTTTCTTACCTCCACCGTTGTCTTGAAATTCCCTAAGCCCTCTCAAAGACTTCTTCAAATTCGAAAGATACTTCTCATCAGCAACATTGTGATCTTCCAAATACTCAACTATATCTTCCAACCACTGGATAGCTAACCCACAATTCTCCCCAAGAAACTTCAATGCTTCCTCTAACCGCTTCAATACCGCTAAATAACCAGAGAGATCGTTCTTGGGATCTGATAACAAAGACTTCTCAAGTCCATGAACAGCATCAAACACCTTAAGCACAGCAGCTGCAGGACCAACAGCTCGGTTAATGTGGCCACCAACAGCCACAAGAGCTTCTCTATCGGCTCGAATCGGCCTCACCGCAGCTTCAAGCGACGGCAATCGCTGCTCAATCTCCTCAAACCTAGGACCAGTTTTTCCCAAAGCTAACCCAATGGCTTTAGATTTCTCTAGACTCGATTTTAAAGACTTTCTTGCAGCTATTAAACTCTGGATCCTCCGATCAACCCCAACAGATTCCGCCATTATTAAAATTCAATCAGAATAAAACCCTAGAAAACCCAGAAAAGCAATTACTCTTCCAAAACTTTATTCCTACTTAAAAATGTAAACTTTCAAGATCAAATCGATTCAGAATCAGATGCAAAACCGTTGTGCATCAAACTAGTTCCTTCTTTTTTCAATCCTCTCCTTCACTATCATACACTTCCTTTTCCAAACCAGCAAGTTTCGATAAATCAAACCAAACCCAGAAACAGAAATTTCCACAGCTACCTACCAAACAAACCCTGAAATTGTTTACGAGAACCGAACCCAGAAATTCCCAGAAAAGAAGCTCACTGAGACAACACAAAAGAAAGAAATCGAGTAGAGATAAAGTCTTCTACTGTATTGGGTCGCCGGCGACGAATCGATCCGGCGACGAATATAGAGTTTGGCGGAAGAATCGAAATGGTGTGAGTTTCTCACACACAGAGAGAGAGAGAGAGAGAGAGAGAGAGAGAGAGAGATACCCAGAAGAAAAGAAGGAGAAAAAAAGAAGCGATTAACCAAGAATAAAAGAAAAGGAAATCGGAAAGAGAGAAAAAGATCAACTTTTTTGGGTTTTCGACAGTTTTATTTTTCTTCGCGATGTTCGACGGAAACTGCCAAAGTGCATGACAGTGGAGCACAAGGTTTCACAGCATCACTTGCGACTTGGGTTAAACAAAAAAAAATATTACTAAAAATAATACTACTACATTTATAAATTATTAATCAAATGATAATGATAATGATAACATAACCTTTTCAGTTTAATAATTGAATTCTTTTTGCTTTTTTCTGTCAATAAAATTATGCTTAAATTTGTGAATAAAAAAAAATGCTTATGTCGGAACTGGATTCGTCATCAAATTCGGCCGTCAGGTCAAAACCTTTTATTTTGACCAAATTAAATAGGCATGCTGTCTAGCCTTAGTAAAGAAAATAGAATTCGGTCTAAGGTCCAAGTCAACTCTGAAAACGCTCAACAGACGCAAAGCTAAGAAGATAGGAACGAGTCAACAGGGAGGTTAGCACAGTCGTAGGACGAGAGTTACGGGAAATATGCTAAAAACGTGTCTGAGATACGCGGAACCGCCATGGATACATGAAGCTGGATCGGAGAGCTGAATTGAGCTATAAATACACGAAATCCGAACAGATTTCAAAAACTTTTCACTTACGCGAGAACTTAACACTACATTTTCAGTTTGTAACACATCTCACTCGAGATCTTATTGTATATTCGATTCATATCAATATAAATCCAGCTCCGCTCTACTCTTCTTTTAATCGTTGAGCTTATAGATATTTTAGAATTAAAATTTTTTCTCCGAATTCACGTACAAATACTGAGTGCGGAATTCAGCTTCGAGAGCTTAAGTTGCGTTCTACTTTAATTTTGTAAAAATGTGTTCAGTTTTCCGAATTTTTTTTTTTCGCCCAAAGTTTTCATACAGACTTGTTCATTAACGAATTTGTGGGAGTTAGGCGTACATTATATTAGGGGGAATTGTACTCCAAAACATATTTAGAATTTTTGTTTTTTTTCATTTATTTTGTCGGCAGAAATTTTATTATTATTTTTTGCAAAAATCAGAAAAACGTCTAAGATATCACAAAAGTTTTTTTTTTTTTTTTTTATAAAACAAATTTAATATAGTGATCCGTCTTTGGGTGTGTTCGAATTTTACAGTTAACTAATGTAAAGATCCCATGAGAAATAACATATTATCTTTTTCATGTTTATTTTGTGCGTGAATATGGATGTTATTGGTATTATCTGATACTAAAATTGTAGTTGTAACTTGTAAACTAGTTTTGTTTATTTTGGAATAATGTGATCGGCCGAGCTATAAGATTTTTTATATTTCAATCCACATATTGTTTAAGATTAGCAAAATGCACATATTGGAGTAATACTTTTTGTATAAGATTCACAAAATGGATTATATTTAGTAAATGCATTTGTACGTTATGTATGAGTAATACTTTTTGTATAAGATTCACAAAATGGATTATATTTAGTAAATGCATTTGTACGTTATGTATGAGTATGACTAGTAAATGTATTATGTAGTTGATTCATCTGTTTTGTATGACCTGATGTAAATCATGTCTGAATAAAAACTGGATTGGACCGGGCTCAGAACGGACCCGATTCTATAATTATTCAATTGTAAATTTCAAAGTGTGACTACTAACAAAAAACAATAAAATGAAGAAAAATATTCGTCGGAGAATATATATTTTTTTTTTCACAGTACAGTTCCTCATTTAGTTAAGTAAATACATGGTTTGCATCTACAAATCAAAATGGAATAAAAATGTTAATAAAAGTAAAAATAGTGTTGCGTTCCTTGCGGACAAATCAGCTTTCACATTTTTATCTCGGGGTTGATAGACGAGCTCGAATTCCGAAAACAAATTCTGAAATTCTGCCAATTCAATCAACTTTGTTTGAAAACGTGGTCATTCTTCTGGATTTGCGATCATCTTAGTAAGATCCTGCGAATTTGCAACGAACAAAGTGCAAAATCTCTTTTTCCGTTTCAATTTAGACATTGCCCATATTAGGCTCAGTATCTCTGCGTGAAGAGGTGAGACAGTCTGTTTATCTCCATAAATGTCTAGATGATCCATAATACCATCATGTAGTGCAAGTACCCAACCAGCACCGTATGTAAGGCCGCCTTTTTTCCACGATCCATCAGTGTTTATCAGAAAATAGAAAATGTGTTGCTTGATGATATTTGATTATTGAATGCGCAATACACGTGTTTGTAAGTGCTAACATACAATCACAACCACACAACTATTTTAGAAACTAATACCATATAAATTTCCAATATTCACAAATAAAAAAATCATTTATATACTTTGTTGACCGTGATGTGTAATTATTGATTCAATTATGCAATTTGACCATAATGAACAAAATGGATATCTCATATCTCGTCAGTCGTCACCAAATATTGAGCCATATATGGTATTGGAGCCTGCACCATATTCAACCATATAATTAATTCCATACATATATTAATACCAAACTTACGAAACTTTTGTTTTACAAATCTAGATCAGTAGATATACGGAAAGACCAAACAAGAATTTCCCACGTTTATTGACCATAGAAACGACCTTTTTAACTTCATGTATACACTTTCTGTGTAGGGTAAATAGATTACTTTTGACTTCTTTGATGATCCAAACGAATTACATGAACCGACGACCAGCAAAGAAACGAACCAAATAGAAATAACGACTTTCTATTTGTTGACCATACTAAAGTACATAACATTTGAATTGGTCTCATCTCGAAGAGCTTCACTATATTTCATAAGAAAAGAATTAGAGAATACTAATTACTCCAAAAGAGGCTTCCGTTTAACCCGAATAGAATATGAATCTCTAAGAAACCGAAGGTCGAATTTCATATTAATTCCTCATAAAAAAAAACCTCTTGATTTGAGTATGAAATAGGTTTTTTTTTAACTATCAGAAGTGTTCACAGTCTTTGGTTTTGAAATATTTTGAAGTGAAAGAAAGAGAAGCATTTGTATTTTGTAGCGACCAAACGCTTTACAAGCTCTCTGGGAATCTCAAGTGGTGATTTATGTACCACATGATTTGGTGTGGTCTTCTTTGTATACATGTTATTAATTGTGTATTGTGGAAGCTGAATTCAGCACTGAGTATTTGAATGTGAATTCGGAGAATAAACTTTGGTTCTAAGAAATATCTGTAAGCTCAACGATTAAAAGAAGAGTAGAGCGGAGTTGGATTTATATTGATATGAATCGAATATACAATAAAATCTCGAGTGAGATGTGTCACAAGCTGAAAATGTATTGTTTAGCTCTGCGTAAGTGAAAAGTTGGCGAAATATGTTCGGACTTCGTGTATTTATAGCTCAATTCAGCTCCTCGATCTAACTCCACGGATCCAGGGCGGTTTCGCGCATCTCGGACACGTTCTTGGCATATTTCCTGCAAATCTCGCTCCTACGACTGTACTAACTGCCATGTTGATTCGTTCCTAACTTGTCAGCTCTACGTCTGTTGACTCAGCGCTTTCAGAGCTGACTTGAGCCTTTGACCGAATTCTGTTTTTTTCCTAAGGCTGGGCCGCAAATCCATTTAATCTCATCGAAATAAAATAAATAAAAGGTTTTGTCATGAACTTCTAACGGACCGGATTCGGTAACGAATCCAGCCCCAACATGTATCCTATTTTTTTGTTTGTTGGTGGGACAAGGGTTAATGGTCGTTGAATTTTCCTTCTTTTCCTTCCTAACAAGAAACTGAAACTTTGTCCCATTCAAAATATAATGTGTTTTTCATTCCCTTTTATCATATAGAGAATTTGTCCAACTCTAATTCTGTATACAGTCGTGCCTAAGTGTCTGTCTTATGGATCGATGTTGAAATAATGGTTAAACATTCATATTTCATTTAAAACACACAAGTTTTAATAAGAGGCAAGAAAGAATACTTAATAGTACTAATTGTCAAACTACAGTTGGAAATTTTAAATGTCAAACGAAACTTGGTCCAAGTTGAAACGGCAGAATTAGTAGAGTTGACCCTTAACTTGTTTCTAAATCAAATAAGTTTATAAATGAAATTCACATTTATTATATAAAAAAAACTCAAATTCATTTATTCAACACCAAAACCCAACTAACTCATTAATAACTCATTGACTTTTCAATCATTCACCCATTAGTCAACTTTACTTAAAATACTACTCCCTCTGTTTCTGAAAGAGTGTCATTTTAACCATATTCACGCCAATTAAGAAAAATAATAAAATTTCAATTTTACCCTTTGTAAATACACTAAATAAATTTATCTCTGCAATTAATACATTAAAACAATAGGGACAAAACTGGAATTTTATTTAAAAATCTGCATTGAAAATACAAAACGACACTCTTTTTGAAACAAAATTAAAGTGGTAGAATGACACTCTTTCAGAAACGGAAGGGAGTATCCAACAGCCACCACTTATATATTTCTATTAATTTAAAAAAAAATGAATCATGAAAAAAGCTTATACTATTTGGTGCGCAATTAATTTCATAACCTCTACCAAATACCCCATATCTACTAACAATATTTAAACATGAACCAGGACTAATTTTTCTAGTTTAAATATATTTTTAGTTAAAAAAAGAAATTTACAAATCAATCCTTCTAATAGTACTCAAAATAATCAAAAAACAATTACAAAAGTCAAGCCGAAGCAAACACCAAATCATTAACACCGGAAGAGGAAATATTCGCCTGCATCGCGGACTGGTTATGACGGTGTTCTCCTTCGTAAGTCACAATAAGCATCGTTGGATCATCCAAAGCTCGTTCCACGTGTTTCCTCGCTGGACATCCTCTAAACGTACTACACTTGTAATAACCACTGGATCCATAACAAACAAACAAATATACACCGTTAGGTCTTCAGATCGCGAAAATCAAACAAAATCAACGGTGGAAAACGCGCTGGTGTACGATAGTTACCGTGGGTGTGGTGATCCTTTGATCGGTTTTTGACCGTACTTCCTCCATGAAAACTCGTCCGGTGGAATATCGGCGATCTTCGCACTTATCGCCGGTACTCTCACGGTTCTCTTCATCCGATTTTTTCTGCTTTATTAAAATAAAAATAAAATACTAATTAATTAACGAAAATCGGCTATGCATTGGTTTAAAAAGTCCACGGTCAAAAGCCCCGGTTAACTAACAATATAACCGATAATTAAAGGAACCAGATCGAGAACCGGGAATATATGTATGTACCTAATTGGATTGTATTAATTAATAATATAGCCACGGTAATAGTCAACTAAGAGTTGAAAATTTAATAACGGAAGCATGTGGGTACGACTGGGGGTAGTTGTTAAAGTGACAGGTGGGTGAGGTAACAAATAGAACCTTTTTTTGCAATGGCACTTGCCGTGACCGTAGCCGGAGATCTTGCCGGAGAAATCCTCGGAGTGTTCGTGCTCAAGGCATCTCTTCCTGTAAGGATGACCGGCTAGCGGTGGCTTCCCGGAGGATGTTACAGGCTGCGACGGAGCCGACGCGAGGAAGATTGAGGATCCTTTGGAAACGCTTCCGTCGCCGGTTATCGCCGACGACATGTAAGATGAGTTTAGAGAAACGCTGAAGTTTTCTTTGGCGAATTCAAGCTCAGAGCTCTTTGATTTAGAACCGAAGATGCTTGGTTTAGTGAAATCGAGTGTTACGCTCGGTTGATTCGAGTGAACGAAGCTCGACGACGGTGGAGGAACGAGATTCGTCGGTTTTTTAGTCGGCTGAGTAACAACCGGAGCTTCCGATTGAGCGATTTTCACGATCTGACTCGGAGGGGAGTGAACCGGACCGCGTCTAAACCGAGCGTGACCGGTTCGGTTAAGAAGAGAAATAACGGTTTTGAATTTAGAAACGGTGAAATCTGTGATCTCAGAGCAATCAACGTTCTTGTGTTGTTCAGGACGATTGGAGAGGACACGAATCAGATGCTCCATACTCTGTATACCTTGCGATGCAGCTTCTTGAATAGCTTTTTGATCGTCGATCTTAGGGAAACGCATTAAATCAACGGCCATGATTATTAACTGGACTGAGAAAACAGAGAAACGTTGAAGAAGAAGAGAAATGGTGGATGAGAAGAGAGAGGAAGAAGAAGGAGAAGGCGTGATATATGGGGGAAAAGGAAGGTGACCGGGTCAGATATTTAGTCAAACCGGGATGGTTTTAATCTAACGGTTACGATTGAGTTGAGTATTTCCACGGAATAAAGCAATCAAAGTTTGGTCTCCTCAAGTTCGAGGTCACTTGGGTCCCACCTCGCATCCGAATTGTTTTTTCAAAATAAAGATATTTTTCAAAGTCTCTAATAATAATCCTAATTTTCAGTTTTTTTTTTCCCAAAAAACTCAAATTTTCATTATTACTTTGTGGAAGTAATTTTTTATTTTAATTAATCAAAGGTATGGAATGAAGTTTTCCAAATTTTACGTCAAATTCAAATTAGTACTATAAAATTGAAATGATTAAAATGTCAATGATGCATTCATAATAAAAGAAAGAGGGACAGCTGGGTTTTTTGGTTGGGGAGTTGTCAACGAGACAGAGATGATTGATTATAAATAATAATTACGATATTTGACTTTTATGAAGTTTTAATTATATTTTATGTTTGTTCCAATTTGAATCTTCTATGTATTCTTTCAAGTTCTACGGACGCTATAATTGTCAACTGTATTTGCAATTAATTAGTTCCATTTGTTGATGACTCTGTTAATGGGTTTTCACAACCAATTAAAATTTGGTGTAAGACTTTTACTTCACAACAAAGAAAATATTTATTTATAAGAATTTTTCCATTGCATTCTAGAAACCTTATTCACTTGACAATATAGTAAACGAAACCCTTTATTAACTTCTAATCCACCTTATTATTCTACACATGTCGTGAAACTATTAATTATCATTCTGATTAAATACTAGCAGTAATGGTTTGACTAAAGATTTTAAAAATCCACTAGAACAGAAATTAGTGAATAACGACAAAGGGAGGGGGTGGGGGCAAAAGTTGATTAATTAAAAAATAAAAGTAGCAATTAGCTGAGAAATACAAAAATAAAGATAAAAATAGTACTACTACTATTTATTAAAAAAAAAAAGATTTATTACCATCATTTCTTTAAACATAGAGCCATTGACTACCTCGGTAACCGGGTGGTCCCGTTAACTCCTATAGGAACCATCAGATATGGTAAAGGTTGATCCAACGGTGGATCTGTGAATACAAGTGTTGACTATGTTTTATGATTTTTATGCACCTAACAAATCTCGAGCCAGCTATTAGGTTCTGCTCACGTGTCGCCTTTATAATGTCTCATATACTGAAATACAATAGTAATTCATTAGCTTTGCCGTTTCTTTTAATAAAAATAAAATAAAATGTTTTTAGGAAAAACATCAAAATTGAGACAACAAAACTAGAGAAGAAAAAAACTAACTGAAATGAATAATTTGTTTATCTAATCAAATGTGATTAAAAAAACCTATGTAGTGAAATGAATATTCTTTCTGTATCATAATAGATGATGTTTTAGAAAAAAATTTTGTTTTATAATATATGATGTTTTCAATTTTCTATGTTAAATTAATTGTGTTTTGGTATTTTTGACTGTTTGAATTCTGTATATTGTTTTTTAATTGGTTGAATTGTTTTGAAGTCGATGATAAAACATGTTTTATTTTGAAAAAACAAAAAAAAAAGTAAATAATTTCTTAATCTATGTGCAACAACCTTAAAAATTAAATAATATGATACAGAGAAAGTATATACAATTTATCGTGCGATTGTATTGAATGTTTCTTTACAAATATTTGTGTGAAGTTAACTTGTTAAATACTTAAATGTTGATGTAGAACTCCAAACAAGAAATATCACGTTTAAATAACGGAAACGTAAATATATTTGATCATTTTAGATGTCCCAGAAAACATTTTAAGTAAAAAAAAATACACTTTTACTATTTTCTTAACTATAGAGAAAGCCATTGTCTCTAATTATCTTATTATACAGGTTTATTTTATTTCATAAGATCAAGTTATTTGTCAAAGCTATTTTCTTCTCTACTCCAGAATTTGGGATACTAGACATTACCGGTTAAGGAAAACGATACTATTAGCTATGTGAATAGAACGTGTTGTGTGTACATATATAACGTGTTGTGTGTGGAGAAGAAGAAACCATGGATTGTTAACCATGGATTGTTATTTAAAACACTTTTTTTTTGTCAACGAATAAATTATAGCATGGGGTAGTTGACCCGACCGAGTTATATCATTATTGTCGTGCACGTCTATCATCTATATAGTTTAATTGCAATGCAAGAAAATCTCTGTGATCAATTTTTTTTTATGTATATAGATGAGAATAAATGAATAATCACATTCCAAACTAGGAAATTAATTCATTTCTATCTTATTCTTTTTAAAATACATATTAATGATTATGAAATGTAATTGTTCTATATATATGTTTACTAATCGCAATTACAGATTTGAGACTAGATAAGTGATTTTAAGATGAGAACCAGTGTGTGAAATAATTGAGACACAAATTGTTAACGATATCGGTTCTTCCAACCTACATCTTCATATCAAGTCGACTTAAAAAGGTTTTAAAAAAAACTGACTTAAAATATAAACCATTTACAACATTACAATCACGTAATAATCTTTTGATCATTAGTTTGTTGTATTCTATTCGAAGCTAACTATGAGTTTAGTACTAATTAAATAGTGGTAGTCTAGTGGTAAAAAGATTAATGGTAAAAAGATTAAAGGTGTAAGTTTTTTCAGAAGAAAAAATAAACTATTTAAACCTGAATTTAATTTCTCTTAAGAACAGTTTCACCTATAATTGGACAACTGAAACCGTATTACGCTATAAATCCATTAAAAAAGACGGTGAGTAAATTACTCTATAATTACACTCATCCTAAAAAATTAGTCGAGTGATAAAAATTTAAATCACCCCTCAATTATTAAAAAACAAAAAACTAGAAATTCAGTCACTACAAAAAAACACAGTTTTAGCGTCGAATTCATTCCGACGCTAATATAGCGTCGAATTTACGTCGTTATCGTGTCGTTTACAAAATCCGACGCTAATTCGTCGCTAATTAGGGACGAAATAATTCGACGCTATATAGCGTCGATTTAGCGTCGAAGTTCCGTCGGGTGTCAAGTGTCGACGCTAAAATTGCGTCGATTTAGCGTCAAACATATAGCGTTGAATATAGCATCAGATATCGCGTCGAATTTGGTAGGTAGGTGACACGTTTTTAATGGGTTCACCTACTTATTTAGCGGCGCTTTCAGACGACGCAAAAACGACGCTAATTCGATGCAAAATCGACGCAAAGGTATTCGATGCAAATCTGATGCTAATTCGATTCAAACATTCGATGCAAAATCGATGCAAATTCGATACTAAAATCTCCTATATATACCCACCCAACACCAGCGTAAGAAATCATTCGACAACAACAACAACAAAAAATAATCTGTTCCGGAAAAAAAAAATCTTTTCTACTAATTTTTTTTTTAAAAAATGGGAGATATATACGAACTAAGACGCTGGATGTATCGACGTAAAGATGAAAATGGAGGACTTTCAGAAGAGTTCCTCAACGGCCTTGAAATTTTCATGGTTCAGGCGAGTAGTGTGCCTACAATTCAACGGACCGGAGTGATGGTGTGCCCGTGTCGGAAGTGCAAAAATTCGAGGCCGCAGACAATTGATACAGTTGGTACGCATTTATTTAATAGAGGGTTCACACCTGAGTATTATGTTTGATTTTATCATGGAGAGGGATATGAAGATGAAACTTCGGGTAGTACTAGTTACCAGCCTATGGATCAGGGTTATTCGAATGAGCAATATGATCAACATCAATTTGTTATAGAAAATGATGATCATGATGTCGGGTTAGAGCATAATAGGTTTGAAGAAATGGTAACCGATGCATTTCCTGGAGTTATGTCTATTCCTGATGTTGCTGAGGAACCCAATGTAGATGCTAAAAAAATTTATGATATGTTTGATTTTGCAAACCAACCAATCTATTAAGGTTGTAGGGAAGGTCTGTCTAAATTATCATTGGCATCTAGGATGATGACAATAAAGTCTGATCATAATCAATCTGAGAGTTGCATGGATGACTGGGCAGCTATTCTAAAAGAATATTTGCCAGGGGGTAATCAAGCTGCTGAGTCATACTACGACATACAAAAACTAGTCTCTAGTTTAGAATTGTCCTCGCAGATGATAGATGTTTGCATTGACAATTGCATGATATTTTGGAAAGATGATGAAGCTCTGCAGGAATGTCGATTTTGCCACAAACCAAGATTTAAGCCCCAAGGAGCTGGTAAAAGTAAAGTGCTGTACCAGAGAATGTGGTACTTGCCCATAACAGATAGGCTACAAAGGTTATACCATTCAGAACGAACAGCTGCATCAATGCGGTGGCATGCGGAACATTCAACTATTGAAGGAGAATTTCATCATCCTTCTGATGCAAAATCTTGGAAACACTACAAATTCGTACACTCTAATTTTGCTAAAGAGAAGCGCAATGTTTATCTTGGCCTATGTACATATGGTTTTAGTCCGTTCGTATGTCTGGCAGGCAATATTCTTTGTGGCCAGTTATATTGACTCCTTATAACCTTCCGCCTGATATGTGCATGCAGAGGGAATTTCTTTTTTGGAGTATTTTAGTCCCTGGTCCGAAGCATCCAAGAAGATCTATTGATGTGTTTTTACAGCCGCTGATTCATGAGTTAAACTTGTTGTGGTCTCATGGGGTTCGTACTTTTGATTACTCTAGGAAAAAGAATTTTACCATGCGAGCTGTGCTTATGTGGACGATAAGCGATTTTCCAGCGTACGGAATGTTATCTGGTTGGACAACACATGGTAGGTTATCATGTCCGTATTGTCAAAATGAAACAGAAGCCTTCCAACTTAAAAATGGTAGAAAATCTTGTTGGTTTGATTGCCACCGGAGGTTTCTCCCTATGAACCATCCGTACCGGGGGAACAGGAGACTATTCACAAAGGACAAACGTGTACGTATCCCCCCACCTCCATATCTTCCAGGAGAGCAAATTGAAGGTTAACTTGATCATTGGAGAGCTCAGGATACATCAAAACGTGGTGGTAACTGGCTTAATATCCCGACCAATCTCCCAGATGGATACTTTGTCGAACATAATTGGCATAAGAAGAGCATTTTCTGGGATCTACCGTACTGGAATGATCATCTATTGCGCCACAATCTTGATGTCATGCACATTGAGAAAAACTTTTTCGATAACATCATGCACACCATCTTAAACGTTTCAGGCAGGTCTAAAGACAACTTGAAGTCTAGGTTGGATTTGCCTCTTATATGCTCTAGAGTTGAGTTACATCTCACGGGAGATGGAAAAGCTCCAGTGCCTATCTTTAGATTGTCAAGCAAAGGCAAATCAACATTCTTCAACTGGGTTTCCATCGAAGTTCAGTTCCCAGATGGATACGTGTCAAAACTCTATAAGTCTGTGGAGCAAGAGAAAAAATTTTCTGGTATGAAAAATCATGATTGTCATGTGTTTATGTAGAGATTATTGCCTTTCGCCTTTGCAGAGATTTTGACAACGAACGTGCATGAATCACTTGCAGGTATATTTGCTAAGACGATATATAAATATCTAAACAAATGATGTGTGTAAAATTACATTTCTTTTAAACATTGATATTGGACTTAAGGTTTAGGTGTTGGAGCATTTTTTCGAGATTTGTGTGTGCGAACTCTGACTGAGGATGGAATTCAACAACTAAACAATAACATCGCAATATTGTTGTGCAACTTAGAGAAGATATTCCCTCCATCTTTCTTTGATGTGATGGAGCATCTTCCTGTCCATTTTCCTCACGAAGCCGATTTAGGAGGGCCCGTTCAATTTCGTTTGATGTATCCTTTCGAGAGATTCATGAAACACTTAAAAGGAAAGACAAAAAACCTGGCTAGGGTTGAGGGATCAATTGTTGCGGAAAGTTTAACCAAAAAAACCTCTCATTTCAGCTCATATTACTTCTCTCCAACTATCCAGACACGAAAAAAAGCTGCACGTAGGTACGACGATGGTAGCATCGTGCAAACGTATCCAGTTTCTGATGTCCCAGATATATTCTGTGTAGTTGGTAGGCATGCCGGAATCAGAAGAGAAGAAGACTGGTTCTCATACGAAGACTACAATTGTGCACACACATATATTCTCTTACAATGCGACGAAGTTAGCCCATTTTTTAGGTACATATTATAATTACCAACTATGGATTGAGGTCAAATGCTTTGAAAACATTTGTTATAACTTTTTTTTTTATTAGTGAATTCATTCGCTAAGTTAACGAGGCTTTCCCAAATGCATCCGCCGGTGAGATTGACAAACGTAAAGATCTACACTTTGCTAAATGGTTGAGGACTCAGGCAAGTTAAAAACCAAAATTACATATATCTAGTTTCCATAAAAACTTATATATATACAATTTGTGTATACTTTTTTAACAATGTGTATACTATATTTGCAAGGTTGATTATGGAGACACGTCATACCCTGTATGGTTTAGAGAGTTGATCCAAGGTCTGTTGGGGAAAGTTACATCATCTCCAATGTATTTTACACGAGGTTATGTATTTCATACGTTCAAACGTGGCAAAAATAGAGCAACTCCAAACTATGGTGTGGTAGTTCGAGCCGGGGACACAGATTTTTATGGCATTATACAAGACAATATCAAAGTGCAATCCCATGGTTTGGTTAACTTAAAGTGCACCCTTTTCAAATGCGAGTGGTTTGATCCAGTTGTCGGGCGAGGGGTTCGAGTAGGAAAGTTTGGTGTCATCGATGTTAATGGATCGCGTTCTTATGCAAAGTACTATCCATTTGTCCTTGCATCACAAGCGGATCAAGTTTGTTTCATTCCATATCCACGTGTAAAAAAAAAAACAGGGATTTCATGGTTATCTGTGCTTAAAATAGCTCCCAGAGGAATGATAGTTGAATCCGACGACGCTCTTATGCAATATGAAACTGTCGTGGATCTAACAACTCTAGAACAAGATATTGGCAACATAATTCTTATAGATCCGCAAAATCGAGAAGCTGAAATACTTCCGGATGCTGCCGATGCAGAAAACCCTGACGACGAGTTCGCAAACGAGAGTGGAGAAAGTACCGATGAGGATGACAAGAACTCAAATGATGATTTAGAGTGAAGCATATACTAGTGTTTTATTTGTATTTGTGTATTCGCGTTTTCATTTCATTTGTTTCGGATAATTTAAATTTGTCTTTGTATTTATTTTCTATTATTTTTAATTTTTATAAAAAAAATTATGCTAAGTTAGAGTCGAATCAGCGTCAGAATTTATCCTAATCGACGCTAATTCGACGCTAACTTAGCATAATTTTTTAATGTTTGTGATACCATGTATGGAATAAAAGATTTAGCGTCGACGATTCTTAGCGAAGCATAAATGTTATCTCAATTGCTAATGAATAAGTATGTACAAATTATACATGTTATCTACATTTTATTTAGTTATAACAGAAGTTAAAATGGTTAAGATTGTTATTGTATATTTTGCGGTTTGTCTACCCTATACCCTAAACATAAAATTTGTTTCATTTAGCGTCGAATTAGCATCGAAATTGCATCAATTCGATGCTCATTCGACGCTAAATGAAGCAAATTTTATGTTTAGGGTTTAGGGTAAAGAATAAAAGATTTAACGTCGACAATTAAGAGTGAAGCATATATGTTATATATATTGAAATATTTAATTGCAAACAAGTAAGTATATATTTATACTTTTAAACAAAAACATGTAAGGACTTTGATTTCTAAAAACTATATAGGTTTACATATAGCATCATAACTCATTTTGGAACAAAATATGTATTTAAAATTTCAAATTTTCAAATTTTTCGGTAATAACAAAGATTGAAAGGGATAAGATAGTTTTCGTATCGGTGGCGGTTTCGTTACCCTAAACCCCAAACATAAAATTTGTTTCATTTAGCATCGAATTAGCATCGAAACACATGTTGTCGACGCTAAATCGCTGCTATTTAGCATCGATTTAGCGTCGAATTCATGTGCTTTAATGCTAATTCGATGCTAAATGAAACAAATTTTATGTTTTGGGGTTTAGGGTAAAGAATGGAAAATGCATCGGATTTTTTAATATCCGACGCAAAAACGACGCTTTATTCAATTAATTTGATTTAACCAATGGCGGTTAACCGAAATTTTATGTTTTGGGGTTTATGGTAAAGAATGGAAAATGCATCGGATTTTTTAATATCCGACGCAAAAACGACGCTATATTCAATTAATTTGATTTAATCAATGGCGGTTAACCAAAAATTTTCATATTTGTTTCGGTTAAATAGGTGGCGGTAATCTGATTTAGCGTCGAATTAGCGTCAAATATCAAAATAGTACGACGCTAATTCGACGCTAAATTATAAAATTTCACTAACAAAATGCAGTAAACATTTATTATGCATGGGAAATCGAAAGAAATTAAGTGAAATTTTTTAAATTGATCCGACGCTAATCAGCGTCGAATTCGCGTCGGTTTAGCATCGGATAGCGTAATATATTGCAACAACCAAGCTTCTCCTTCTTCCTCATTTCCGATTTCTGCATAACCAAGCTTTCCCTCTTCTCTCTATTTCTCCGCCGGTGTTTTCTTCTCTCTCTCTTTGCGTGGTCGCCGCCGCCGTTCCTCTCTCGGGCCGCCGTTCCTCCTCTCTCTCTCTCTCCGCCGATGCCACCTCCTCTCTCTCTCGGCCGCGGGTCGCCAACTCCTCCCAATCTCTCTCCGCTGACGCCACCTCCTCTCTCTCTCCGCCGCGACCTCCTCTCTCTCCGCCGCGACCTCCTCTCTCTCTCCCCGCCGTGACCTCCTCTCTCTCTCCCCGCCGCGACCTCCTCTCTCTCTCTCCCGGCCGCCGAGATCCCCTCCGCCGAAACACTTGAAATCGAGTAATGGTAATTTTTTTGTTATGTTAATAAATTAATGTTGAGTTATATTAGTACTAGATTTGTAGAAAATAGAATGGATTTTAAGGAATTAGAATGGATTTTTAGGAATTAGAAATGTTTTGTAGGAATTGAAATGGATTTGTAGGAAATAGAATTTATGTGTTTCTATTTATAATTTATTTATAAATTTATGAATTTATGAAAAATTATAAACGAATTTAAGAATTTAAATATTTTAAAATATATATATATGTAAAATGAAATAAAAATGAATTGATCTATAATTTAGATTTTAAAATAAATAATTTTTTAAAATAAAAACTAATTTAGAAGTAATTTTACATTTATACTCTATAATTATGAATTTATAAAAAACAAATCTTTGAATTTAAAATACGAGATTATTTAAAATAACAAAACGAGTTTACAAGTTATGTGTTTGTATTCATATTTTATATATAAAATTTAAGAATTATGAATTTTTGAATTATTTTTACAAGTTTTAAATTTATTTATGAATTTATATTTTTTATATTTTCATTTAATATATATTTTTATTTTATAGGCGGATCCACACCTTCATACGAACAGTTATTTGGTGAGGATGTTACGATTCCTGGATCCGATGGTCGTCGCGGATCAGGATCAGGATCAGCGTCGGGTTCGCAAGCTGCGACCTATCGTCCACGGCCTCCACCACGAGCTCCACCACGAGTTGCACCACGAGCTCCACCACCGCCACCGCCACCGCCTTAGCCTCAGCCGGAGCTAGAGCAAGAAGAAGACGAAGCAGACCATTCTGATGACCACCCTGAGCCGCCACAGGCAAACGCGCCTCTTATGATGCGGATTACCGAGCTTCTCCGCCAACCTGGACGTGAGACACGGGTTAGGAGTCTCCATCCGATGAGGCCTCCTGGTACATTATGGTATGATTACATTTTTTACAATATTACTAATTAAAAAACAAATTTTGGTTACTTAATTTTTAATTACAAATTATAATTAAATCATTGTAAAATTTTGTTTAACAGGTTTTGGTGATAACAAGGTTTCGCGTTCGGTCACCAAGGCCATCACGGCCTATTTCACTATGCCCAATGCTAATTGGAGCCAGACGCCGCAGCATGTGCGGAATATTTGGTTCGAGTCATGGGCGGTAAGTCATTTTATATTATTTATTTTAAAGTGTTAAAATATTTTATTTTAAATATATTCATAACATTATTCGTATTTCTGTAGCAAGGGTGGCACTGGGAGAAATTTCGTACTTTCGAAGTGCGAGCAGAAGGTGCTAAAGCGTCTCAACGGTTACGTCGCTAACTTGAAGAAAGCATGGCGCGAGAAAGGCGATGAGGCGAAGCCGATAGGGATGGATCCCGATGTTTGGTCGGGTCTAGTGCAGTTTTGGGAGGATCCCCATTCGATGGTTAAATCGGGGAAGTGTTCTGCTGCCCGTTTCACGCCGGTGGCCGAAGGAGATCGACCTTCAAAGCATTGTGCGGGTCAATCATCATACGCCACAGTTCGACTGAATATGGTATTATTTTAATTAAATTAATTTATTTGATTATTTGTATTTTATATATTTATTTATTAACATTTCATTTTTATCTATGTTTATTTTTGTTTAACAAGCTGATGACGGTGATCTTCCTCCGATGCACAAAGTGATGGAGAAAACTCATCGGAAGAAGGATGGGACGTTTGTTACCGCTCAAGCGAAACAAACGTTCAAGGCGTACAACGCACGACTGGCAGAGCTAAATGAGTCTGTCCAGTCTACGATGGGTGTCCAAGATTATGATAGACTTTACGAGGAAGTAATTTATTAGGTTCTTATATTATATTTAAACTTATTTTTTATTACAATTTTATTGTATAACACTTTTATTTTATAGGTTGCACCGAAGAAGAAAGGACGAGCGATGGGTTTTGGATCCATCTGGGATGTCCCTGCAGCTTCTTCGTCTGCTCGATTTTCTTACACTCCTCCGGGTTCGTCTGAGCCGCAATTGACCAGACAGTTAGATGCTGCTAACACTAGGATTGCGCAGCTAGAGACTAACCTGACGACAATAACCGGTCTCTTTGACATCATTGCAGTGGATAACCCGACATTAGCAACTGCTTTGCAAGGGTTACGGTTTCCTCCAGCGCCTCTTCCACCTGACGGTCCAACGCAGTTCGAGCAGGAAAACGAAGAGATGATTCGAGAAGATGTCATCAACCTAAGGACCCAACAACAATAGTAGAATATCGTTTTAATTTTATTTGTATCAGATAATTTTATTTTATAATATTTTTAATTTTTAGTATATTTTATAATATTTTTAATAATATTTTAATTTTTTTTTAAATAAATGTTATCAAACCGACGCTAAAGTGATGCAATTCTGATGCTAATATAGCGTCGAATTAGCGTCGAACCGCATCCGGTGTCGATGCTAATTCGACGCTAATATAGCCTCGCATTAGCGTCGATTTGTTGCATCAAATTGTTTTGACGCTAATACGACGCTAATATTGCATCGAATTAGCTATTTGCATCAAATTGTGTTGACGCTAATTCGATGCAATATAGCGTTGAATTAGCGTCGAATATTCGACACTAATTTAGCGTCGGATTAGCGTCAAAATTCAATACGACGCTAAAATAGCGTCGAAAAGAATTAGGATCGAATTAGCATCGAAATATGGCAACGCTAAATCTGTGTTTTCCTGTAGTGAGTCCCATCCAAATCTATTTTGAAATGATTCTGACGCACCATTATCTTACTCCGGCGATGATTTTACTAACATTGTCACGATCTCTTAACACCAACAAAGATTTTACACAATTATGGTATGACACGCCACATACACATATATGATTTTCATATTGTTTCTTCTTAGGCACATCCTGAACAAACATTCTACAAACTGAGATTTAAGCAACATACTAATTGGATAATCGAGAGAAAACTTATCTTTTAATGTGTCTAAATATATATATTTAAACTCAAATTTTGTTATAGACCATGTTTCAACATCTCATTTTCTGTTCCCATATGGTACCTAATCTGCTTTCAATCTTCAACCGCTAGTTTCCACAGTTTTTTTTTGTTTTTTCAGTATTATATTAAGCTTTCAACGTAGGAAGAAGACTACCCCATGTTTATATTCTTTTTTTTCAATATTTAATTAAGTGTTTCTAGCGAGCAGGTGAAAGAAACGTGTTCGTTACATTGCATGTTGTATCTCTCTACAATATTACGTAATATATTCACACTTATCAATTATAACACGGTACGATCGAAGCTTCGCATTCTAATCCTCTACTGATGAGTTCTAATTAAAAATAAACATTTAGTTCAAAATGAAGTTTTAAACACCTTAACATATATCTATCATACTAATATCATCGAAACATTACAAAATCGAATATAGTTAAATCTTTAATTAGTATATTTCATCATTTCATTTTGACACATTTCACACAAATTAATTTTAATTATATAAACATGTCTTTGATATGTAAATAATTAGAGGATAATGAATTAAATCCAAATAAAATTATTTTAAAAGTCACATTAGAATTGTAGAATAACATTATTTTTTTTATGAAAAAATAATAATTCTAAAGCAACAAATAGATTATAATCTATTTATACTGTAAACGCATAAATAATTCTCTAGTAATTTAGCCAAATTCGCAAGACACAACGCGAAAAATCAACTCCGTATTAATCGTTGTATATTTGTATACATGTTATAAGTTATATAACATCATATAAGTAATATATAATCATAAGTTCTTCAACGGTCCATATATTATAGGGAGATTAGTTAGAGTAACATATTTTTTTTAAATAACTAGGATAATTTTACTAATTTTTTATTGTTGAAATAACTTATTCTAGATTTTTTTGTTTATAATATCAAAATTTTCTTTTACAGATTCTACCAAAATATTGGTAGACTCTACTGAGATATTAGTAGAATTTGTCGAGATATTGATAGGCTAGCAGACTGAGATATAAATCTATCAATATTTTAGAAGACTTTTAAAGCGTCTACTAAATAAAACGAGACTCTGTCGAAATATTTTTAAATCTGTCAAGATATTTACGAATTATGTTGAAACATTGGTAAACTGCCGAAATATTGGCAGACTCTGCCAATATATTGACAGATTCTATCAAAACATTGGTATATTTTACATAAATATGTATATTTTACATAAATATTGGCAGGCTCTGCCAATCTCTAGAAATACGCACACTCTGCCGAAACATTAGCAAATTCTACCGAAATATTGACACATTATGCCAAAATATTAGTAAACTCTGTCGAGATATTATTATCATGATCTATTTTAATACTAATTAGTTAATAAAAATATTTTTAAGAAAAAAAATGTAAAATAGATTATTTGGATAATAAAAAATTAAAGCAATTATACTAGTTATTCTTTAAGAAAAAAGGTTATTCTACATAAAATTTTCTATATTATACTCAACTTTGAAGTTAGTGGGAATTTATAAAAGCTTAAACAAGATATAACTCTTCATTAAGTTTTTTCAAAAAGAAAAAAAAAATTTCATTAAGAAAAGAATATAACTCGATTATGGTTTATATTATAATTAGATGAAGGACCCGCATATATACGGATTTTGTAATTTGATATTTTATAAATTTGTGAAAAAATAAAATATTTAATTGAACAAAACAAAATTAAATTACTTGTTAAAGTAAATAAATTAAAAGTAAAAACATTGTTGTAAACCCATTAATTGAAAAATATAACATTTATTTATTAATTTTGACGTTTTAGTTATTTGATTTAAAATTAAATTTTTTCACATATCTTCAAACCATTAGTTTTTCTTATTCATATTAAAATTAAATTAGCGTAAATTTTGTTTCATAGAAAAATAATAAGATTTTTCTAATCCAATTTAAATTAGTTTTAGATTTTCCTTATTATATTTAAATTATATCATTTTCACTATTTTATAAATAAAAATAAATAGATAAATCTTTTTATTTGTGATAAAATCTAATTGAAAATAATTATTTTATATTTGTATACACGTGTCAAAATCTGATCAATCGACTTAACATATGTTATAATTTTATTAATTATCACATTTAACGCATCAAACTTTATATAATAAATTTTATTGTTATCAATTCTAATGAAACCCGTCTTATCGAACCCATCGAACCCATTGATACTACGAGTTTGGGGCAAATGTTTTAACTTTATCAAGAAGTCAACGTAAAGATAATAGACAAGGATTTATTCTATAAACATTGATTGTCTAATGTCTATACATATGCACACACGGAATTAACACGCACTTGAGAAATAAATGGCTCTTATCTTATCATTTAAGTTTCGACCAAAAATATTCTCATTTTTACATATCTTATCATATGTCTATACATATTGTTTTATCGAAAGTTACATATAATATATCATTAATTTTTATATACAAATCTTATGATTATAAATAACTAAAGATGTTACTTCGTAATATAAATATGAGATTTTATCTTGTCTATGATATGCATGTTGTAGATTATCACAATGGTATCATTGTTATGTATTAATGCATATTGTCATCTAATCACAAAATTAGTTTCCGTTATGATGAAACAATAAAATAAAAAAACTTTGAAAGAAAGTCGCAAGGAATGTCTAGCAAAAAAAAAAAAGTCGCGAGGAAGAATAAAGTAAAACAAAAGGTAAAATGAGAATGGAATCCAATGTGGACTTCAACTAGCTATGTTATATTTTTCCCATTTGCATTTTTCTATTATTGTTTTTAACTTATACATGGATGTAACGTTGGGTGTCGAATTTTTCTGCTTTATATTGTTCTCTTTAGCGTTTAAACGAAAAGATGCACATGGTGGTCTTGGAAGATGAAATATATATACAAACCCGTATATAAAACGTAATAAATTATTAGCCCACGAAAGAGAATTTTAAAAGTTTATATTGCTTGACTTTGTGTTAAGTATGTAATTATATCAAGAGACACCTCTAAATATTCGAATCAATATAGATTAAGATTTGATTCTCGTTCAACAATATATGAAACATGCACCATATCCTATCATATCCCTTATATAATAAACGAAAAAGAATATTTATCGCTATCGTGGCCCGATTTCAAGACGTTTTTTCTTTCAGTATGATGTTTTTATTTCGTTTTATGTAATCTGAGATAATAATTTGTAATGGGTTTTGGATCTAAGACGAAATTTTTTGATATTATGTTGAAAACCGAGTTTTAGAAGGCTACAACGAGAGCAAAAAAATAATTTGATTGTTTTTCTGGAAGATAACAAACCATTTATTTTAATGTATTTTAAGAGATCAAAATCTAGACATAACGATCCTAAAAAGTGACCAATTTAATCTTGCCAAGAAACAAAGGAAACATCTTCTAAATGGAGGTCAATTTATATTTTTACTAGGATTAGTTAACTAGCATATTTTTAGATATGAAAACCAATGGTAATTGTTACACGAATATAACACAAATTTTGAGATTTGTTTGTATATACTAAATTTTTTTTTCCTTATTTTGTATAAAAATGTGTGTTTATCAATAGATATATAAAATATTTAAACCGAACTGAACCAAAACAAAATTCACCAATCTAATTTAAATTGAATTATATTATAATTTAAATGGATACATAAATTTTTATACTATTGAACAAAACTCAAATTATTTTGTGTGTTTTGTTTTTCTAGGGTTCGGATGGCTATGTGGTAAAACGATCTGAATTTGAATATGTAACTTCCGCGGATATCTTTACTTTGAATATCCGACCAAAAAATCATGATATATGCGGATATCTAGATTTGGACCTGGATCCTAAGAATAATAATAAAATTAACTAAAAAATTATAAATTTTTTAAAACTTATTAATTAAATTTTTGAATGATACATTTTCTATATGAATATGATATATTATAAAAAGAACTAAAATCAATTCTTGTATATATTTTTATATATAAAAATAACTTATATATATATATATATATATATATATATATATATATATATGTGTGTGTAAAAAAATATACTATGTTTTAATGACGGTTCCGGACAGATTTGGTTTACTTAATGGGTCTAGTACAACAAGTTAGTCCATTGGATAGATTTCAGAATATTCGGGCCGGGTCGGGTCGGGTGTGTTTTACCCGACCGATAATGATTATCGTTGTTTTGCTTCCATTGCCAATCGTTTTGTTTGTTTTCAAATCAACAAAACAAAAGAAAAATTCATGGCGAGAGTCTTCGTCTCTATCCCTATGCAACCCAGACAAACGGCCTTTTCCCAGCCGCTAATTCCGTCTCCGGCGAACAATTTCCTCGACGGATGCGGCGGTGGAGTCGGAGGATTAAACCTTATCCGAAGAATCAGAGACTGTTCCGTGGTTGTTCGAGCAGGACCAAGTACGAGTAGCTACTTGCTCGCTTTCGCCATTCCTGCTTCTCTTATCGCAGCCACTGTCTTCACTTCAATCAAAATCGCTGATAAACTCGACCAAGACTTCCTCGAGGATGTAAGATCGCCGTTTCCGCCAGTTCTCTCTAATTCAGATTCGATTTTGCCTTATTGTTGTAGTTAGTTTAGGTCTAGGGTTTTTGTCTCAGTTTTGGAATTACATCGACTAGTTATAGGATTTGGGGGAAACAATGATGATATAGTAGAGGTCAATTTTGAATTTTTTTGGTCGAATTGGTTCAAGTTTTGTTAAAGTTGTTGCATTTATGTTTTTAGGCAATGAATCTTATTGCATTGCATTGTAATCTCTGTGTTAAAATCACATACAACGAAAAGTTTCTGTTTTGCCTAATGTGTTTGCTTTGTAGAGTGTTTATAAAATAGTTAACACATAGAGTTGAGTAAGGAGCTCTTTCTGATTTTCCTGCAATAATCTAGTTTCTCTGAGGTCTATCGAAGTAGGATTCGTGTATCCGACCTCATTTGAAATCTATTTAATATAGGTTTGTAAATTTCGCTTTTTCTTTTCTTGTGCAGATTGCGTTGAACCAAGCGATAAAAGAAGCAGAAGAGGGAGAGGATGGTGACCGTGAAATCTCACTGGACGATTTGATTAAAGAACCTGTGGTTCAACGAACCCGGCCTAACCGGCCTAAACGTGAAGTTTGAAACACATATTTTATTATGCTTTTTCTTAAGGAGGATCTTGAGTGATCCGAAGACTGTTTTAATATGTTATCATGTGTGTATAAGGATTGTAAGCTTTGTAGTTTTCCTTATCCCATTTATAGTTTGTAGTTACTGGAAAATTACAATACCATTTATAGTTTATAGTGCCTTATGTCATATCTGATTCAATAATATCTTAGTCAGGTATGGTTTTGTTGTCTGAAGTTGCATTCTGAAGTGAGAGAGCAAACCCAGTGACAAATTACTAGTGGTGCCAAATTGCTACCATAGAGTTAAAATTGATTCTTTTTGGTGGTGTAGATAGATCAAGCAACTTACTTATCTCTTAACCTTTATAACTTTCAGGGAATATTTTATTGGAATACAATTGTTTGATTACTCTCGCAACTGTGTAAGATAGTTTCAAACTTGTGAAAAAGAAAAATAAAGTAGTAAATACTAATACAACACAAAAATTGTATTGCAAATAAAAAGTTTGTTTGAACTCTCAATCTATCGGTTTACTCTGCCGACACCGTGTCGACCGACACCGTGTCGATCGACACACCCCGTTATGTCGATCGACGCAAGCCAAGCTCATGTCATAAAAAATAGATCTTTGAGTTAGCTTTCTAACGCAATTGGAATCATATCAAACGGAGCTACGAGCAGAAAGATACGCTCAATTTATCGAAGACACGCCAAACTGCCTGTGCAGTGAAACAAGTGCAGAATCGAGTCAAACACCGGGCTAGTCCGTGGACCGATGTTCCAGACCATTCCCAGCACTCCCTCGTAACGATCGACACGACCCAATTTTCCACTAAATTGGTTCGCGGTCGTTACAATTCTCCCCCACTAACACGGATTCGTCCTCGAATCACGCGAAGCCGTTAACCAACGGTTAACACATCTGAATCAGCCCTCTGACCCCAGTCTGCCAGCTCTGCCAATATCCTCACCCCTAGCCCCACCCGACCAGCACTACCTGAGATTACACCCAATCTCAGAACTCAACTAGTGTCATACTAGCTACATTGCACCGTCACCACGGCTGCAATCCTGACCACACCCGGTCAACAACCAATTGAGATAATCTCCCGACCTCAAACCCCACACTGCCTCACTAAGGTCGACACTTCTGCCCAAAACCCAACCAGATTCTCCTAGAAACACCAAGAATGCAACGTGTAGATCTCAAACCCAACCGATTGACCGCACAACAATCCAACAATAACATGTCCGACCAACCGTAGATCTAGACTTAGACCAATTGATCGCGCAACAATCAAACAAGAACATGCACGACCAAAGACGTTACACATGTTTACCAGGGTCGTCATAATCAAGGTTTCGAACCTAAGTAAAAACCTTAGATTAGACATCAATATATAGAACACGATCAACACTCATGATCCCCTCTCTGGAGAAATACTCATCCCCCCCCTCTGGAGAAATACTCATCCCCTGTGGAGAAATACTCATCTCCCCTGGAGAAATACTCATCCTCTCTGGAGAAATACTCATCTCCTCTGGAGAAATACTAATCTCCTCTAGAGAAATACTCATGCCCTCTGGAGAAATACTCATCTCCTCTGGAGAATCCTGATCCCTGAGGTTTACATCTAGTACTATGCACATAGCTACGTTTCATACATTGATTACTCTCAGCTCATAACTCATATCTCATAACCACACCAATTCACACTCTCAGGAACACGTCCTTTGAGCTATCGGTGCACTATACCACTGACACTCTCAGAACACACAGTCCATTGAGCTAGCAGTATACATGGAAATACTCATCCCTCCGGAGAAATGCTCATCTCCTAGCATTACTAAGGGAAATCCTCATCCCCCAGTAACACCCTCAGGGAAATACTCATCCCTCCTGGAGAAATCCTCATCTCCTATTACTAAGGAAAATCCTCATTCCTTAGTAACATACAGTGAAATCCTCATCCCATATGAGTTATTCGGGAAAATCTTCATTCCTTGGAGAAATCAATTCTTAACGCCTATAACATCTATGACTAGAACTACCTCATTTGGTCTCAACCTGACATCCCAATACTCGGAATATCTACCCAACCATCTATGTTTCTGTGTGTTGATTGCTCGATGCGCGTCTTCTCTACTTGCGAACTTAACAATACCAAAGCCTCTGCTCACTCGTGTCTTCGGGTCAATGGCCACATAGGCTCGAGTCACATCACCAAACGAACCAAACAAATCCATCAAATCCGGTTCACGCGTGTCTTCAGACAAGTTAGTCACACGTACAGAGTTCTCGTCGTTCCTCTTCCTCGTCTTTGTGCCATCTCTCACGTTTGGTGGAACATAAGAAGCAGGCTTCTCAGTGACAGCTTTCGCAATCAGCGTGGAAGCTTCTCCTTGATCTGTTGAAGAATGATTACCCTCAGGACATCTCGCTGTCCAGTGCTCACCTTTCTTTCCGCAATTCCTGCAGATCATCAAGACCGCACTTGGTGATGCCTTTGTTTCTTCCGGTTTGCTACCTGAAATATCATAAAAGATTGATCTATCTAAAACTTTAAAACAGATAAAACACAAAACTTCAAAACAGAGAGGTTACTTATAGGAAAAGTAAAACCTAAACTTAAACCTAAACCTAAACCTAAACCTAACACTACAAGAAAACAAGCTACTTCCCAGGGAAGAATCCGTCGGTAAGCCCTCGGAAAGGCCCCTTTTCGACGGATTTCCGAGGGAAAATAGTCGTCGGTTTGAGATGGTCGGAAATTAAAATCCCACGGAAATTCCTCGGAAATTTTCGACGGATTTCCGTGGGTATAATTTTTCCGACGGATTTCCGAGGGCCTACATTTCCGACGGATTTCCGTGAGTAGTAATGTCCGACGGATTCCGAGGACATGTTTCCGACGGACTTCCGAGGGTTTGCCTATACGACGGATTTCAGAGGGAAGATATTCCGACGGATTTCCGAGGACCCGGATAATTTTAATTTATATATATTAATGATTTGTTAATTTAATAATTTAATTTAATAATTTATATATATTAATAATTTATAAATTTCATAATAATTATAAATAAGTTATAATAAAATTTAGTAAAAACATTATTTAAATCATAAAGTAATTGTTTTTAAATTACAAAACATAATTAAAAAAAGAAACTAAAACAAATCAAAGTTGAGGCGGAAACGATCCCGGATATTGAGATGCGAGAAAAGATTGGAGTTGGGAGAGCGTCGCTCGGGTATCGGCAAAATCCTCCTTAAGCTGGACATTTTCTTGCTTAAGTTCTTGAAATTGTGCGTCTTTTTCTTGAACGACCCGGTTGAGATTTTGAACTTGTTGAATAAGTTCAACATCTTGGGGAAACACCGAAGACACACTCCCGTCTCGAGACGGCAAGCTTCCTAAACCGGGTCTGCGACCCTTGATTAAGGGAATTTCCTACATAAGAAAAAAAAAATTTAGTATATAAATATTTAAAACATAAATTAATAAAACGTTTAAAAAAATTAAAAATTACCTCAAGACACAAACGGTTGATTTCGTCACGGGGTAAATCGACCGAATCCGATGAGCCATCTTGGGAGAGTTGCGTAAGCCGCTCCATCTTCCGAAGCTTGATCTTCTCGATCCGCTCTTGGACAACCGCATCTTGAATTTGTCCGGTTTGCTTGCTAGTATGCGTTTCTTCCATCACATCTAGCCAATCCGGTTCAACTCCCTTCTTTTTCGCCTACACAAAAAATGGTTTAAATCAAAAAACTTATTAAAAAAAAGTAATAGTTTAAAAAATTTACCATTCTCCTTTCGTGTCTTCTAAAAGAAATAGAACCCGTATTATGGGTCGCTATTCCTTTTCCACCTCGCTCGCTCAGACGATTCTTCGAGTTTTGTGAAGAAATCGCTTCCGTACTCTCCATACTCCAGTAGCGGATAAATCCCTCCCAAACGCCTTCGTCCATATCCTTCGGCATTGACTTAGCCTTCTTCCACTTTTTCTTCCACTCGTACATATGGTTCTGGTACGATGCATTAACTTGAATGTCAAAGTGACGCCGCAAAATTTGACAAAGACTGGGTTCCCAATTAAAGTCTTGCTGCAAAATAGAAAAGAAATTAAACATTCACTAATCTATAAATAAGTTAATTAAACAAATTCTGTAAAAAATAATAAAAATTATAACTTACCGCAAAAGTCTTGAACCAAATCAATTTGGTTTCTGGATTGACATCCCCGTATGTTGGCCAAGGTTGTCTGAGCTGCGTCTTGAAAATCTTAAGAATTGACTTTGTTATATCATTTTCTAATCCGAACCTAAAACATGTCAAATAATCGTCATCACCTGTGGCGATGCAGAAGGTGTCTCAGGAACGCCTGTTGGAGATTGTGTCGGTGTTCCCGAAACACTCTGTGCTCTCCCTGACCGGTTAGACGATGCACCATGGAACTCCAAATAAGACCTACATTGCAAAATTGTAAATGTACTAGTATTTAAAATTGAAGAATTGATTTACAAAATACTTATTATAATTTTAATAAAATTTGAAAAGTTATTTAAATTAACAATATAATTTCAAAATAATTTTATATAATTAAAAAATTATTTTATATAATTCAAAAACTAACAATATAATTTTAAAATAATTTAAATTAAAAAAGTAACAATCTAATTCCAATAATTTTATATAATTCCAAATTTCTTTTATATAATTCCAAAAACTAACAATCTAATTACAAAATAATTTAATATAATTCAAAAAGTAACAATATAATTACAAAATAATCTTATATAATTCAAAAAGTAACAATATAATTTATAAATAATTTTATATAATTCAAAAACTAACAATCTAATTCAAATATAATTTTATATAATTCCAAAACTAACAATCTAATTCCAATAGTTTTATATAATTCCAAATTTCTTTTATATAATTCCAAAAACTAACAATCTAATTACAAAATAATTTAATAAAATTCAAAAAGTAACAATATAATTACAAAATAATCTTATATAATTCAAAAAGTAACAATATAATTTATAAATAATTTTATATAATTCAAAAACTAACAATCTAATTCAAATATAATTTTATATAATTCCAAAACTAACAATCTAATTCCAATAGTTTTATATAATTCCAAATTTATTTTATATAATTCCAAAAACTAACTATATAATTCCAAAATAATTTTATATTATTCAAAAACTAACAATCTAATTCCTAAACTAACAATCAATTCCAAAACTAACAATTTATTTCCTAAACTAACAATCAATTCCAAATCAATAGATTTATATAATTCCAAAACTAATTCCTAAACTATACAATCGATTGAATCAATTCCAAATCTTACATGGAAGGGAATTAGTGTTCTTACATGGTTTGTGAGAGGAATTGGAAGGGGATTTCGCGGGGGAAACCGGCGACAAAATCGCGGGGGAAACCGGCGACGGGAGTGGGGGAAACCGGCGACGGGGGTGGGGGAAACCGGCGACAGGGGCGGGGGAAACCGGCGACGGGGCTGGGGGAAACCGGCGACGGGGGTTTCTGCACAATTCGGCTGATCGGAAATCAGATCGAAACTTGTGAATCGTGTTTGTGTTTGTGTTTGTCGGTCTGTGTTCTGTGTTTATAAAACAATTTTTCCGAGGGACCTTTCCGTCGGAAATCCGTCGGATATCGGTGGAAATTTTTTTGGGTTTAGCGCCAAATCGAGAAAAATGCGGGTAAATTAATTTTCGCACACAAGTCCTCGGAAATCCGTCGGAAATTTCCGAGGGATTTCCGAGGAAACCGAATATAAATTGCATGTATATATATTAGAAATATATATAAGGGGATTTAATATATATTTATAAAAATAGAAATATTATAAATGTCCTCGGAAATCCCTCGGAAATGTCCGACGGATTTCCGAGGAAATTCGAACAAGTCCTCGGAAATCCGTCGGAAATTTCCGAGCGATTTCCGAAGACATTTATAATATTTCTATTTTTGCTGATTTGATTGATATCTAATGTTGCCTAATACTTTAACAAGCCATATTTGTCAATATAAAGATTGCAGAGATCATATTAGAACAATAAACACAAACGTTTTAATAATCTCATAACTTTCTATAAGTACAAACTATATCGTACATATCCTATCATAAACACTTAACTACGGTGATGATGTGATTACCCAAATTTTGAATTTTTGAATATTATCTACTCTATAATATATTAGTATTGCCAAATATGGTATATTGGAGTGTTAGACAAACACTATATATTCATAAAATCTGAAACTTTTGATATTTAAATCTAAGTCCTCGGAAATCCCTCGGAAATGTCCGATGGATTTCCGAGGACTCTGTCGGAAAGTGGTCGGAAATTTTGATTTCCTCGGAAATCCGTCGGAAATTTATTCCCACGGAAATCCCTCGGATATTTAGAATATTTTAATAAAATATAAACGGATACATTATTTAAAATACATAATTTAAAATACATTTAAATTAAAATACATAATTTAAAATATTTAAAATACATAATCTTAAAATACATAAATTAAAATACATAATTTAAGTTACATAATTTAAAATACATAATTTAAAATACATAATTTAAAATACATAATTTAAAATACATTTAATTTAAAATACATAATTTAAAATACATTTAATTTAAAATATACCATTTATTCATAAAATAAAGTGTTCAAAACATTATTTAATAAAGTGTTCAAAATAATTTATACAAACTTATATAATTTATTCTTCGTCTTCTTCATTGTCGGACTGAGAAGCATCCTCAAATTCGCCTCCATCTTCCTCAGAATCATCAAAAATCTCATCATCTGCATAAAGTGTGAAATCAACAACAAGATCTACCGTTAGTGAGTGGTCGACTGCTCCGATGGTACCGAGTGTGTTTTGTTGCATAGGGTCATGGTCACTATCCTCGGAAATTCCAACAATCCTTCCTCTAGGATTTACTGACATCACTGTGATCCAAGGATCATCAACTTCGGTTGCCCGTGGATATCTAATGTAGCAAACTTGATCGGCTTGTGATGCGAGGATGAATGGGTCATAATCCGAAAGCCTTTTTCTCGTGTGTATTGTTGTCACACCGAATTCGTCATGTTGAACACCACGACCAACAAGTGGATCGAACCAATCACATAAGAAAACAATGCACCTCAAATTGATCATCCCCGGATAACGAACCTCCAAAATTTCGCGAAGGAGACCGTAGTATACAACATCACCAGATTGTGCCGATACACCATAATCACAAGTTGGCCTAGTCTTCTTGGGTCGAAGAATCTTGAAAGCGTAACCACGAGTACAATACATAGGATACGAATCCGCAACATATAACGGTCCATTAACAAATTCGACTAACCACGTAGGGAATGATTGACCTTTAGAAGACATTGTTGTAACCTGTACAAAGTAATTTAAATTGTGTAAATATAAACTAACAATATAATTACAAATTTATTATTCATGAATATTAAAAAAGAAGAAACTTACGTAGAATTTCAACCAATGAGAAAATTCATTCTGCTTAAGTTTTTGAACGTCATCCTCCATCATTAATGGATATGCGAGGCGTACTTGATCCAAGTAAATCCTGCAAAATTAAATAATTTGAAAATAATCAAAAGTCAAATGTAAATTAAAAGTTTAAAATTAACATTCTTGCTCGAAAATAATACCTCTCATAATCTATAAGCTCTTCACAGTTTGTCACTAGGTACATGTGCAAGTGTTGATGCTCCTCCTCCGTTAGCCTTCGCTTCTTCGATTTTCCACTTAATCGACCAATTTGTGAAAATAAATTAGGAACTTCTACTGCGTAAAAAGGTCTCTCACCACCGTCATCGTGTCGAGCAGGTTTCCGGGTCTTTGTTTGGACATGTTTTGGGAAATAATATTCGGAGAAGTGTGTCGTTTCTTCGTTGATGCTCTGAGCTACAATAGAACCTTCGACTCTTGCCAAATTTTTCACTTTCTTCTTGAGAGTACCCATGTAACGCTCGAAAGGATACAACCATCGATATTGAACGGGACCGCCAAGCGCTAATTCTCGGGGTAGATGAATTGGAAGATGTTCCATAACATAAAAAAAACACGGTGGGAAAATCTTCTCAAGGTTACATAGGATGACCGGTATATTTTTCTCCAAGTTTTGTATGCCTTCTGCCGTTAGTGTTCTTGTGCATAAATCTCGAAAAAACACACTTATTGCTGCGTATTATAAAACAAAATTGTTAAGATAGATGGTAACTAAATCGTAATTAAATTACATATTTAGAAAATTAAATTATGTAATAATATACCTGTAATTGCTTTGTGTACGTTTTGTGGTAGAAGACGCTCAAAAGTAAATGGAAGGAGGCGCTGCATAATGACATGACAATCGTGACTTTTCAATCCTTGAAACTTCCCCTCTCCCATATTCACATAGTTACGGAGATTAGATGCATAGCCATCCGGAAATTTGACTTCCTTCATAATCCACTCTAAGAACACTTCTTTCGAAGGTGCATCTAATCGGAATAGAGGGATTGGTGCTTTTCCATTTGGCATGACATGAAGCTTTCTTCGAGAACATATATCAGGTAAGTCCAATCTAGACTTTAAATTGTCTTTTGTCTTTCCTTGAACATTAAGAACGGTGTTCATGAGATTATCGAAAAAGTTTTTCTCCGTATGCATGACATCTAGATTGTGCCTCAACAAAAGATCCTTCCAATATGGCAAATCCCAGAAAATACTCTTCTTGTGCCAGTTGTGAAGATCGCCATATCCATCAACGACTTCATGCCCATTACCACCGCACACCGCTGTCTTCTCAGCACCAAAATCACGTAACTGGGTCAAAATATCCTCGCCACTATACTCAGGAGGTGGACTGTCAAAGACTTGTCTGTTTTTCGTAAATAATGTGGTGTTCCAACGATAAGGATGATCTTCAGGTAGCCATCGTCTATGACAATCAAACCAACACTTTTTACGTCCATGTTTCAGCTGAAACGCGTCGGTGTTATCTCCACAATGCGGACAAGATAACCGGCCGTGCGTTGTCCATCCCGATAACATACCATAGGCTGGGAAATCGCGTATAGTCCACATAAACACCGTCCGCATGTTGAAATTTTGGTTAGTTGAAACATCAAACGCTTCTACACCATGTTCCCATAACATTTGTAACTCATAAATCAATGGCTGCAGAAACACATCAAGTGCTTTCTTAGGATGATCTGGCCCAGGAACAAGAATGGTGAGAAAAAGAAACTCTCGTTTCATACACAATGATGGCGGCAAATTATAAGGTGTCACGATAACTAGCCATAATGAGTATTGCCTCCCATGCTTCCCAAAAGGATTGAAACCATTTGTAGACAAACCAAGATAAACGTTCCTTGGCTCATAGGCAAAGCTTGGATACACTGATTGAAAATGTTTCCATGCTTCTGCATCCGAAGGGTGCTCAATTACACGGTCTGATGTATGTTCTGCATGCCATCTCATTAATCCCACTGTACGCTCTGATTGATACAACCTCTTCAACCTCTCTGCTAAGGGCAAATACCACATCCGTTTAAATGGAATTGGAACTCTTCCACTGGTGTCTTGATACCGAGGTTTACGACAAAACCGACATGAAGTGCGCCCTTCGTCCTCCCTCCAATATATCATACAATTATCACTGCATAGATCTATGACTTGATACGGCAAGCCAAGTTTCTGCACCTCATAGTACGAAACTGGTGAAAGATTATCTTCCGGTAAAATTTCTTTCACAAAATCAGTAATCGCATCAACACAACCCTCAGACAAGTTCCAATCCGTCTTTATGCCCATCAATCTAGTTGCAGCTGATAATGGTGAATGACCTTTCTTACAACCATCGTACTACGACATATTAGATGCATCTAACATATCAAAGAATCTCCGGGCTTCTAAATTTGGTTGCTCTGCTCTATCTCCATCCTGAACGAACGACGGTGCATTTTTCCTAAACGCATCGTTCACCATCTGAAATGTACCTACGTCTACTTCTACTGATGGTTCCTCTACACTATCCGGAATATATTGTTGACTAGTACTACCAAAATCTAGCATTGGCTCACTCTCTCCATGTGCATACCATATCTTATAACCCGGCATAAATCCATTCTTAAACAAGTGCTTCCTAACTAAAGTAATATCAAGATTTCTATAATTCCGATATTTTGGACAAGGACATAACATAATACCTGTTTCTAGTGTTATATCCTGGTTTGAGGCGAATGACATGAATTGCCTAAGCCCTTCCTTGAACTCTTCTGTAAGTTTGCATGTCTCTTCATCGTATCTAGGTTTGTCCATCCATGAACGAAAATAATTATAAGGATCGGAAGACATTATTGTTGGTATTGTTTGTAGTTTTGGTTTCATTACATGTGAATGCAAGATGGAGAATATATAGACGAAATTTTCGAGGGATTTCCCAGGGATTTCCGAGGACTTGTAAATTTCAACGGCTCCTCCAACGGATACATTAACGGCTATATTGCCGACAGTCCTGGGAAATTCCTTGGAAATCCCTCGGAAAATTAAAAAAAAATCCGACAACTTTCCGACGGACGGGGATCCGTCGGAAATTTCAGGGGGATTTCCGAGGGATAAGTTTTCCTCGGAAATTCCTCGAAATTCCGTCGGAAAATCCGTCTGAAAAATACCCTCTTTCTTGTAGTGTAAACCTAAACCTAAACCTAAACCTAAACCTAAACGTAAGTAACAAGTTAACTGCTACCAAAGCAAGTTCGTTTTCAGTTAGTCAGATGTAATAACCCTACGTTATCTTACAAGACATATAGATATGGCAAATCTTGATGCCAAAAACAGTATATATTCAGACAAAAAAGACTTACCAGAAAGAGCCTTTGGTCGTTCCAAAAAGATGTCTTCCTTTGAATCCGTAGTGAAACCGCCACCACCGGTATCATCATGGACGGCGTCGCCGAACTTAGCCCTTGTACGTCGCTCCGTGATCCATTTATCTCTAGCCGTTTCCTTACGCTTACGGACTCGTGTGGTGGTAGTGACTTTGACCGTCTTGCCCTCGTCGTTGAAATTGTACTCGATCACCTTCTTAATACCATTCTTGTTAGGTCCGATCACTTGCTTCGCCGGAAGCAAGAATTCAAGGTTCTCATCATCGTCGTCCTCTATCTCTCCCCATCGAACTTTGTTGTTCGTTTTTTTCATAGAAGATGTAACCATGTTGTGATATATCCGAAAAGTGAAACCATGTTTCTTTCTTTATACACATTTGGGTTTATACCTAGTTCTATTTGATATATGTTTCCTATACCGGTGGGGTTTTCTCAATTGTTTCCCTTTCAAATAACTTATTTATCTTAACCTTATAACTTCCAGGAATTTTTTTTTATTGAAATACAATTGTTTGATTACTCTCGCAACTGTGTAAGATAGTTTCAAACTTGTCAAAAAGAAAATCTGGAGATTTTAGTGTGAAATCTCTTACAAGAGAAAATGTCAAACAAAAGGGTCTCGTGTCTCATCTCCCTTGGACATAGAATGTCAATAATTATATTTGTAATGCAAAATACATGGATAAGGGGACATGCAAAAGTGATCTTTGAAGGTGATTGTAAAAATTTGGTTGACTTGATTGTGGAAAAGTCTTATCAGTTTTGCGTTTTATAATTAGTTCTGAGAAATGCAGTTGTTGGAAAACTCATTTTAAGGAAACTGAATTTCATATTCAACTGTCCATGAAGATTCTAAATTTGTCTTACTTTGTTAATTACAAACCACTATTTTTAGCTAAACTCTTAAGTGACTAAAAAGAGTGTCGCAACTCACCTATATATAATAAATATTTACAAATATGTCACAAGAATCAGTTTTGATTACAAATATGTGCAAGTGACATTTATAGAGCAAGTAATATAAGAATCTATTAAATATACGAATCTGTTAAATATAAATGGTCTCTAGAGCAAGTAAATCTTATTATATAAAGTTTCATGCGTCAACATGATCGTGACACGTGTATATAAATATAATTTTTTTGTTTCTAATTAGATTTAACCATATGTCAAAAGATTTATCTATTTATCTCTATTTATAAAATAATGAAAAGTAAAATTAATTTAATCATGTTTAATAAAATATAAATTTAATTTAAACAGAATTAAGAAAATCTAATTATTTGGAAATATGTGGTATAATTTAATTGAGATAATGAAAAATAAATTTAATTTAAATAGGATTAAAAAATCTAAACGTAATTTAAATAAGATTTAGAAAATTTAATTATTTTGATTTATATGGAATGATTAATTCAATATCAAATAATATAAAAAATAATATGAGAATAAAATAGATAAATATTTGATAGATTTTTCTATAAGTAGTTTTGTTGACATTATCAATTTTATTTTATAACTTTATGGGGGTAACTCAGTTTTGTCTTCCATATTTTTCGTGTTAGATTTGTGGTAAAAATATTTCAAATACAAATATAAAAATAAATTTGTCAATATTTTTAAAAATAGATATTTAAAATATAAAAAATAAAATAAAAAGGTACACCTAATTTAAATATGAATAACAAATAATTGATATGATGTGATAAAATTTAATTCTAATTCAAATAATAAAAGCATGAAAATTAATAAATAAATGTTATGCTTCTCAATTAGTAGCTTTTCAATAACGTTATCACTTTTATTTTATTTATTTTCACGGGTGATCTAATTTTTTTGTACAACTAAATATATTTTTCCACACAATCTGCATATATGGGAATCCTTAATCTAGTAATCTAGTAAAGGCTAAACTTATCACAGTATATATTATCAAGTTTTGGGCACCGAGAAAATTATGGATCGAACATCTAGAACTCCAACGGTATTTAAAAAAAAAAGAGAATAAATAAACTTTCCACAATATATATTATCAAGTTTTGGGAAAAATAACGTTTAATTACTTTAGGGGTACGTCGAAAAAAAAAGAGTATTTTAGGGGTTTTCTTGTCAAAGTATTTTTATGCTTTTTTCATTTAAAATACCTAATACTACACGTCAAAAAAAAAAAAAAAAAAACCTAATACTACTACTAGCTTATGTCGAAAAAATAAATTAGCGCATATCTTTATTCCTTGCCTTCTGATTGGTTAGCCTAAATTTCTCAGGATCGATAACATGGATGGTCAGGATATGATATAAAGGAATCTAACGGATGCAAAACGAAACACAGACTAAAACCCTCTGATTGGCTAATCGTTCTTCTCTTGGATCGTGGACATGGACGGTTCAGATTCAATTAGTCACATCAATTTGGGGAAATCACAAAAACCTAAAAAAAACGAAATTCATTACTTTCTCTCTCTTTCCTTTTCCCGATCACTTTTCGTTCTCCTTCCGATCACTTTTTCCGATCATTTTTCGTTGATCACTTTTCATTCTCCTTCCGATCACTTTTCGTTCTCGTTCCACTTTTCGGGTCAGTTTTCATTCACAAGATGGAAGAAGAAGAAGCTCAAGAGGTACCATATGCCAAACAAGTTGCTTCTCGATCTTATGGTTGCTCCTTGTTTGGATGCAACCAATTGAAACAAATCCATGGTCAATATTGCTGCCACAATCATGAAATACTGTCATATGTTCTATCATTTGGGAAAGTGGCATACACCGTCGTCGATGGATTCTTTGATAACGATATTGAGAAGAATCTCAAGCTTGGAATCGCTTTGTTGAAAAGTGTTCAAAACATCAATGTGGGAATTCCCTGGATTGCAGATCTTGATGATGAAGATCATGTGCTAGCTGAAGGTGAAGATCCTACAAGCATTTTTCAGAAAGTGCCATGGAATCTCGGATTCATTGATTGTGGTTTCTTGGATTACGAAGTACAAAGGTCGTGGCTATTCTTTCATCCAACTAGCCTTCCAAGGTTTGAAACTTTTGAGTTTGAAGGAGCCTTATTCCGATGGGATCGAAAAACTAGGTTTGTTCAAACTTATCTAGCAGAAAGCGAAGAACCACTCGTGATTCCTTCATCGGTTGCGTACCTCCGGCATTGAATTTTGGCGAGAAGGTTGGACATTGAGCGAGCACATTCTTCACAACCGATCTTTGTTCTGCTTAACATACAAATCAAACGAGGAAGACACTCTTTTCCGGAGAAAACGAGGGAAACTCGACACGAAAAGGAAAGAATCTTAAATACAATGTTCTTCCGGTCCTCCGAAGAAGAAGAGGAAAGAAACTCACGTAAAAAGTTGTTCCGCTGGTAAACAAACAACCACAGTAGGTGTACTTCCAATGGCGTCTGGAAATCTTACTAGTGTAGCTAAGGTAAGTGCACAAACAGAACCTGGCTATGAAGAATAGGTCTCTTAGTTCTGTATGAGGAGTTAACATTCTACTATGTCTTGTTTCTTTGGCTTAGCCTTTCTCTGTTTTCTCTTAAGATTCTTAAAAAGAATGGAATTCATACACTGCTTGCATTTGTCAATTCAGGTTCATAAAATCCAGGAAACTGAAACCCGTTGGTCAGAGATGAAAGTTTGGATGATTGACCAAATCTGTAATGATTCGGGAGTGTCTCAAGGAGAAGCACTCTTTTACCTTGAGGGGTTTAAGTGGGATTTGGATGTCGCCATGGAGGCCTGCCGCAACAAAACCCTGCTGCCTGTTAAGAAAACTTCTTCGCTGGGGGGTTTGGTGACCGAGGAACCCACTGCAGAGCCAATGGTAATCAGTTCAGGTCGCAATCAGATTCTGCCAAATTCACCAGAGCAACAGCCTCACTTGGATAATAAACTCATCAACTCATTCCGTGAGGCTACTAAAGCGACTCGAGTTGACACAAGGGATGTAAACCAAGTCATCTGTTTTCTGGACGAGCCGCTTGGGTTTACAGAGGTAGAAACATTGATGGGAGCATCCTCACAATCGCAGCTTCAGGCTTCACATGGGAGCTCTTCTAGGTGAATTCTCTTTTTCTTGTTCTCCTTTATTTTTACTTGTGATTTTGTCTCCAAGCAGTGTGGAATCGTCCAGTAGATGTTGGTTTCTAGAGTATGCGTTTCTTTTTCTGCCATTTAATAGTCCATATCTGAATCTGTTTATTCTTTTCTGATTTTTACCTACTTGAACAGTTTGACTGATGCTGACCCAACCGAGACAGTAAGCTCGCACAAAGAAGCTCGTGAAAAGAATGTTACTGTAGCTATTCCTGGAGTTGCGTCGTCTCAAGTGGAAGTATGTAACCTTCTCTGTCTCTGCACTATTTACTTATAGACTTGCTTGCTTATTTTCTCGAAGTGCGTTTGCTACAAGCTTTAAGATAAACAGAACCTAGCATTGTGGATCTAAGTGACATAAGGAGTTAGCATTCTACTGTGTCTTCATGATGTTTTCTTTGGCTTAGCCGTCTCAGTTTTTTCACAAGTTAGTTAAAAAGAATGGAACTCAATGTTGATTCTCACACTGCTTGCATTTCTCCATTCAGATACTGCCAAATTTGCCGGAGCAACAGCCTCACTTGGATAATAAGCTCATCAACTCATTCCGTGAGGCTACTAAAAGGCGACTCGAGTTGACACAACCTACCTTAATTTCTGCAACGGGGGTGTAAACCAAGCCGTCATCTGTTTCACGGAGGAGCCACCACTTGGGTTTACAGAGGTAGAAACATTGATGGGAGCATCCTCACAATCGCAGCTTCAAGCCGTCATCCCCTTTTTCAGAGATATTCATTCAAATGTGTTCATTTTTTGGTTGGTTTCTGTTTCAGTTTCCATTGTTATATACAGATATGAATTTTGGTTGGTTTCAGTTTCCATTATTATGTACAGATATGAATACAAAGTTGGTTTCAGTTTCCATTGTTATGTACACATATGATTACAAATAATGATATCTAGTTGTCTCTTTGTTTGATATTGTGATTTGTACCAAACCTATCCATACATATAAGGATTTATCTTCTCATCTGTGACAAATTGATTATGTTGATTATCAAACTCATTTTGTAAATTAGACTATTCTGTGTGTTGCACATGGCGTATATCTTCCATGGTACTCGAAACAAAGAGTTCTTCTCTTAATCGCTCCAACGAACTTGTTTCTGACTCAGTACTGGAAGCAGCCTCTCTTGCGTTGCACAAAACTTGATATTCATTTTGTCCAAGTCCCTGTACAATACCTATAAGCTGTAAGAAGCTGACTGAGCGGCCTTCATGAACATGAGCAGCAGAAACTTCGCCAGATGGCTTCAGTGTGTCCATTTTACGAGGTTCCTCATGGCTCACAAATCTAGATATACTGACGCTCTTAGGCAATTGCAGCTGACTAACCACATCTGTAACAGAGCTTTCCTCGGGTTCAGCTGAAGGCACGTGACCAATAGATGTTTCTGGTATCTCTTCATTTAAGCTCCGCAGCTTCACTAATCTGCTGGCTTCTAATTGTACCATTTATTCCTTCTAGTTCAGCTGAATCAGATTTAACTGAGGAGCCCTCTGCAAAGTGAGAAGCAGAAGCAGATGAATCCACAACAGCTGGATAGTTTTTCTTCAATTGCAATCCTATCCACATCTGCCTTTGCAGATTATTCAGAAAACTGTTCCTTGTGAGAAACATTGTCTTCCTGCATTTCCCCTAACCAGAAAGAAATGAGAATTGAATTATACATCAAAATGCCGCTTGCAATTGACCTAACCTCTTTACCCTATCAAAGAAAAAGCAATAAATCAAGTAATTGAAGAGAGGAGAGAACCTACATCAATTACCTGATCTCCCCTTGCACCGAGGCTGGCTGATGCTGCGGTTTTCCACTTTGAATTTCAACTCCTCCCCTCTCCGCTAGGTTTCCAGAAGCAGCAAAGCTTCTCTCAACATTAATAGATGCATCGTCATGTGTAACTCCTTTCTCAGAATCTGCAGGCTCAGATGTCAAAGAATCTACACTGTTGGTATCATTTTCAGAATCTACTACTTTTTTCGGTTCAGAAATTTCCTGATTGATCAATCCTAAAGCATCCTCGCTACCAATGTCTACCTTTCTAGCCTTTTCTACCTCAATGCTGCTAGTTAGAGATGAATTTTCGTTAACCAATTTATCAAGGGGCGATCTTGCAACTTCTAGATGAGTCCGCTCTTCTTGTTCAGTTGACATACGCTCTTGAAGAGTAAGAAGTTCATGTGTAAGTTTATCATTGTCCTCAACCAAACGTTCTCTCTCTTGAAACTTCAAGAGTTTATTATTCAACAAGAATGCACTTTCTTTAGATTGGAATAAATTGACTCTTTGCTTCTAACATGTTCTTCATTCCCAAGTTTCTCAACCAAATTTCCATGCAAATCTTTAACTTGATCCTGCAATTTCTCATTTTCAACCAAGTTTCTCAATCTGGTTTTACACTTCCATGGACCGTAGCTGCAGAGGCATATCAATATTCTCCACCAAAGTATTCCTTTCCACCAGGGACTGCTCCAGCATTTCATATTGTTCAGCCAATCCATAAAACTTCCCCTTGAGCTCCTCGAACTTGATCCTTAAGTCATCCTTAGAACTTGTGCCAGTTTGTACGTCCTCCCTCCAGGGGTCTGAAATAACAAATCCCACACCTCCATCAGAACTCTTCTGATCCCAATCAGAGGGGCGTAAAGAGTTTCCGTTAGCTGATCGAGCATGAAAATGCTCATGGAGATGCAAATCTTCCAAAATTTCTTCAATTCTGTGAGGCAGAGAGTCTTCGAGAGGAAAAGATTCTCGCAGCGCAGTAGTTGAGTTTCGGAGGTAAGAAAGCTCAGATTCTAATGCTTCCACACGTTCACCTGCCTCCGTATAGGTTTTAAGTTATGCTTCTACTTCCACAAGCCGTGAATCCTTCAATTCAATTCCTCTGAACACCTCTGCAGTTCAGCGGAGGCTTCAGCCAACAACGGTTTGAGATTGTCACGCTGACCAATTAAACCTTTTCCATTTGCAACAGCTATGCTAAGCTTGTCTCTAGTCGATGATAACCTCTGCTCTGATTGTTCAAGTTCTTTAGATTTCTCTTGTAACTCAGCTCGCACAGCCACAAGGGACTCCTCTGCCTGACTTAAAGTTTCTCTGAGACCACCCATTTCAGTTTTATGGTGCAGTAAACTCTACTGGGTCTCCATCAACTCATTCTCCTTGGCTTCTAACTGTTTTCTGATGAGATTAGCCAATTCCTCCATCTCGATAAACTTCTGAACAAGTTGGGAAACCACAAACTCCGTATATGAACTAGGATATTCTAAACTAATTCCACCACTTTCAAGTTTCAAAACACCCTCAACATTCTCAACTAATTGTCACAGTGAAGTGGAATCAAGACTTCGCTCCGTCAGTTCCTGCATATCGTTTGATTTACTCGACAAGTCTGACTGTAGCTTATCAATCACAGACTGTCAACATTAATAGATGCGTCGTCATGCGCAACTCCCTTCTCAGAATCTGCAGGGTCAGATGTCAAAGAATCTACACTGTCGATACTCATCATGTTCTCTTTTTCAGTGGATGATAAACCGAAATCATATTCAGAGTTTACTACTACTTTTCTCAGTTCAGATCCATTATCAGAAGTTGCTGTGGTGCTTCCTGGCTGAGTCGTATCAGGTTTCGATGATGAACCATGGACTGGAACATATTCGGGAGCCAATGCATTTGCATAAGTTTGTGGACAATCGGTAACCTCCTCACCAGAATTCACATGAGAAGTAGCTCCTCCTGCAGCCACATTTTACGGAGTCACTGGCAGCATTTTTGTCTGGTCAGATTTTCCTTGGCTTGAACTGCCTTTGGGGTCCTTTTCTGATCAGTGCCTTTGTCAGGATTCTTTTGACGAAACTGTTGAAGCTGAAATGAAGCAAAGAAACTAAGAGACTAAAACATATTATCGTCGTCTCATGTTTCTGTGTCTGTATGAATCAAGGCAAAGGGAAGTAATCAAATTTAGACCGTGTAGAATGGTTGGGTAAAGTTATGCGCGAAAAAATAGCACAACATGTTCCAACTTCTTAAAGAAGAAAAACCATGTTCCTCCCCAACTATGAAATTGACCGAAACTCTCCTACTTGTCTGATGGTTTTCAAGAAAGGAAGTAAAACAGTAGAATCCTCTCTCTTCTCACTAACATTTTGTGATAATAATGCAAACTTACCCAAATTCTAAAGAGGTAGACTTTAAGGAAAGTAAAGCTAACCTTCTGGTGCCCAGCAGCGAGTGGATCGGCACGGTTCTTTTTCATATGCATTCGATTCACTCTCTTCTAGTTCCCATAATGACTCTTTCCTGGATCACCAACAAAATCCAGCAAAAAAAATGGAACTAATTTCACAAATTTTATGATAGTCTTCTCATCTGAAAACAATTTGGTGCCAGAAAGTGAAGTGCACTCCCACATCAATCATTATTTGTGATTCATACAAATAAATTAGGCGAATATATTATGACAGTTTGGTAACTAACGTTTGCCAAAATTAAAGAAAGGAGAAGAAGATAAATCATAAGAAATAATGGATTTGGCAGTTTGATGAAACTTTGGGAAGCTTCAGAAGAGCATTGGTGATTCTCAGGTACTTGTTATCAACATCACCCTTGTCTTCTCGGCGATTGACTTTAACTCTGACCTTGACAGTTTCAAGGCATTTCAAATTTGCCAAGAAATGCCTCATCTGCTTCAGCTCTCTACAAGTTCCTCCATACGCTGAAATGTTTAGCACCTTGACTTGACATATCGATAAACAGCATACTTCCTCTTCAACCTTCTTCTTCTTCTTCTTCTTCTTCTTAGGGATGCAAGCACATGCGTTCCCGCAACTATTTGTAACTTCGTGCACAAGACCCTGAAAGCATAAGGGAATTCGTGTAAAATATTACAGCAAAGAAAACAAATTGTAAGCTGTTGATCGAATGAAACTGATATTACCTTGATGACTAAAGTTTCTAGGTTTGGGGAGTTGTTGAGGAGAAGTGGCAACACTTGCCAGCCTCTTTCTTTGTCACTCTCAAAAGATAAAGTGATGAGGTTGTGAAAGACCGGCATCGATTCGCAGCAAAAGTAAAACACCTGATTTGTTATCACAAACACATATAGAAAAATGAGACTTTTACTAGCTAGCATACACACTGAAACAATTAATAGAAGAAGTAACAAAACTGACCTCAAGAGAATCGGGAGACAAGTGAAGGGTTTTAACATTGCTCATCCCTGCAACTAGACCCGTAACATTACCGAAAACAGCCGCACCTTCAATACTATAATCATCATCACTATCATCATCATCTGTATAACATTCGTTATTCTTATTTTTAAGTCGCTCCCATGATCGAATATCCAGTCTAGCTTCTATAAGGGAGCCCAAGTCAACCTCATAATGATCCTCGATATAACTAGAATAGTCAAGGTACAGAAGACTGGGTGTCTTGAACCAACCACCATCGTGAGCCTCACGGTAATCGGGATACTCATGAAAAACAGTCAGTCGCTTGATGGAAGGATTCAACACGGCTCCACTCCAAGTCGGGGTACATTGATCCTGACAATAATATAAGTATAAGTCTTCAAGCACAGGGCAGGCAGAGATGAAATCATGATACATCTCAAAATCTTCAAACGTCACTGAAACGAGAGAGAGTGCTTTGAGCGCTGGGAAAATCACGCTATCAGGAGGAAGACGAACGTCAGGATAACGCCCATCGCATATTGTAAGCTTGACCAGTGTGTTGCTCGTGAAGAACTTAGTTTCTAGACGTTTTAAACCTAAGAACTCCAAATGAAGTTCCAAGCAGCCGCGCTCCAGGACAGTGCGAATCCAACTGTTTATCCGATAATCTTTACTCGAACATGATAAAGTCAGAGAGAAACTCTTGAGTGGGGGAGAATTGCTTAAAAGAGCAAGAGTTTTGTCCACGAACTCAGGGAAGCCACGAGGACCACCGATTCCGTCGTGTAAATCAAGGTTGTCTACAAAAGCAAGCAAATTCCTCCACCTCTTAGACAGAACCGATGTGCAAGCAGCACGATTTGTCCAAAGCAAAGACAGGATTTTGCCAAGGATCTCATCTGGGAGACGGCTGATGTAATCTGTAGAATCCATAGCTACTCTTTGGGCAGACATGAATTAAGGATTTAATCGAACCTATCCAACGAAAAACTCGATTAGGGTCATCAATATTAAAGGAAAAATATCCAGACAGGGTAAACCAAACACAATTAAGATTCCTCTGAATCTAAATCTAGAACGGGCAATATGTAGATTCCTCTGAATGTATACATAACAAAAATTAAAGTCAACTTACGATTGTAAGAGGAGCCAGAAAGCGCCAAGGGCCTCACAGGAAGAAGTTCGGAGAAGAACAAGTTTGCTTTGGTGACGACGACGACGACAGAGACAGAGAACCAGAACGAGATTTTTCTTCTTTTTGTTATAAGAAATTTCCTTTTTTTTTCCCTTCTTCCTATTATCTTTTGGATATTGTTTTTTTTTTTTGTTGTTGTCGATTATCTTTTGGATATTGTATTTGAGATAATTTGATACAGTACCCTACATTTTGTTTGAAATTTGAATTTGGCACTATATTGTTTTTTCTTTTTTAACATCGACACTATATTGTTTATGAATTCTAAATATGTCTTATATATTTGTCAATCTTTCTTTTGCGGATTACGGTCCAAACTTTTTAACATCTTGTCATTCCGAATTTTTCTATATACATACTAAATTATCATTTATGAAAAACCGTAATCTTTAGAAGTATTCTCTATTAAACATAAACATAAATTTTTATCCATAGAACAATATACAAAATAAATTACCAAATACCCTAAAAATTCATAACAAATCAACATGCAAGAACAACAAGCATGAAAGAAGTTTTTTTTTTTTGGTTTAATTACTTGATGTGAATATAAAACAAATGCAAACTAAAACAGTGATATATAACTCAGAAACAACCTTAGGTTGTCAACCTAGGGTTGTCAACCTATGTAGTTTTTTCCAATTGATTTTTGGGTTTTGCAGATAGATCTAGTACTTGTGTGCTATACATTGTGTTTAGGAAAATAAAGTAAAAATAGTGTGTAAACCAATAATAACTAATAAATATTGTCTTATTTTTTATAACAACATATAAAACAATTTAAAAGTGATATATAATTTCGAAAACTACCTATGAGATGTTTGACTTTTTTTTTCTACTGATTTTCTAAGAGATGTTTGAATATGTTTCTACTGTTTTTAAAAAAATCAAAGATGTGGAATTTGCAGCCTCTAAAAAGAGAGACAACTTCGATACATGAGTGGATACTGGACAGACCAACTCCTACATACAATGTCAAAGTTTTCGTCCTAAGTTCCTAACGTTCTAGTGTGAGTCACGAATCTGGTACGATTCAGATCACACCAAAATATAAAAAATCAGAGACAAAAAGTAATCGGAGCGAGATCACTAGATGAGATTTGTTAATCTAGGAAGAACCAGTTATCGAGTTTTCTAGTTCGCGAGATGAACTAGTTGACTCAATAAAAAAGAAATGTAAAAATGGCTAAGTAAGAAAGAAACAAGTTTATTGCGTATATTGCTAGAGAGTTCAAAATCCCCTTTTTCTCTAGACTCATTTCATATATATACTCATTACACAATGCGAAAATCGCGCTCTCTATTTACAATCTCATTTAACTCTCTTAACTCCCTTTGACTTTTACGTTACAAGATTTGAACTCGAAACCATCTTTCTATCTTTTCATCCCACGGAATTCGCTGACCTCGTTGACCTCGCGGGCCTCGCGGACCTCTCCAATTCTAAGGCCCACCTTTACTAGTCAACTCGTGGCCCATTATGCTCTTGTTCGCGAGTTGGGCTTTGTTTAGTGAAATTTGACTATCTCTGGAACTGGATCCTTGGTTGCTTGATTAAATCTCCTTGTGCAGAATCCGATGCCAACATCTAGCATACCATGGCTCTAGTGTCTTAAGCCTTTTTCGTTAATATCTCAAAATTTCAAACATCGCCACACTATAACAACAAAACCCATTAAATTATTTTGATAAATTTCTATGAAGTGGTACGTATACAATCAGATGATACATGTTTTGATGATTTCAGATAGAGTCACAACCTTGACCTAACTGAGAAAATACAAATTTCATAATTACGATTGAGGAATATAAGCAAACAAATAGACTAACCATACAGATTACAAAGAGTGTTGTAAATGTATATGTGATTGTGTCTCCTACTTCAAATTTCAAAGTCGACTTCTTAGAGATATTCTGAGACTGAGAATACCACAAGTATAAGATACATCGACAATTTAACCTAATGTATTGTAGAAGATGAAGCTGGAGCGGTAGAATTTTAATGGTTTGTACTGACAACATAAACAATTTTTCGTTGTCCATGTGTTAACATTAATCCAAAATAAGCTGTTATGGACTATTTAATCTTATGTGTATTAATTAAGATATTGTGATTGGTTTTGAGAAAACTGGCTTTTGATGAGGCGACAACTCAAAATGAATGAAATTGATGATATGTAGTACTAGAGAGATTTATAGTGTTTTTTTATTGATTATTATAGACCAAAATTTTTAACTTCCAATCTTCTAAAACTCAAAACCAACAATAGACATAAACATGACATCAACATTTTTCCTCTTATCTTCAATCCATTTGAAAATGTGATCATAAATGTGAATGTTAGAGCATCAAGATAAGTAATAACTCTTAAACTAACGGTGTGAATGTTAATCTTATATAATATAGTAAGATTTCTCAAAGTTCAAGCCATGAGAAGCTGTCATGTGTCATCTATCTTTTTGACATTTATCTTCTTAAATTATTTATTAAAAAAAAAAATTAAGTGTGTTTTAATAACGTTAGCAATATAGTAAAGTTTCTCAAAGTTCAAACCATGAGAGACTGCCATGTGTCATCTAACTTTTTGACATTTATCTTCTTAAATTATTTATTGAAAACAAAAGAAAAATTAAGTGTGTTTTAATAACTTTAGCAATTAATTATAATAATTAAATAGCTAATTCTTATGTAAATTAATTATAACAAGTTACAATTAAGTGTTTGGTGTAGATTTATGTATTTTTATGTAAATTATAATATAACTTTTATGTAAATCAATGTAGAGAAAATATATATTTTAGTTATAAAATCCAACAATATCCTATACAAAAAAAAACATGTAATTTTTTTGCCTTTTATAAAGGTTATTGCAATTTTAAAAATAAAAAACAAAATCACAAAAGAATAGCTTTAATAAAAAGAAACATAACATTAACAGAAAAAGATGATGTGAGAAAATTAATTAAAAAATGGTTTTAGGATTTTTAGGCCTGTTAAATCCAACAAGTCTAATTGAAAAAATTTAGAACTTAAACGTTTCCAAATGCTTTCATAGTTTTTAAAGTCATATAACATTGTATATGTCCAACAATTTGATACAAATGATTAGTCTTATAACTTAGATACTTATTTACTATAAACACCAAATTTACATAATATTAAATACAAAATAATCAATAAGTAGAAACTATTATTGTTAATTTTTAAACCCCACGCAACGCGGGGACAATTCTTAGTTATCAATAAAGTAATATGTTACTTTATATCTGATTCACCGATCAAAGAAATATTTGTTTATCTCATTTACGCCAGCAGAGCCGTGACTAGAGATATGAAGACCGGAGGCGAGACTAATTACTAAATTTTGTTGCCAAAATCCATATAAAATAAATAATCATCATTTTCGAAAAAACTAAAATGAGAAACAAATTACTAATTCAAAAATAATATGTTTCTTTCATTTTTGCAATAAAATCACTAACATAACTTTCGAAAGCAATATTTCGATAGACGAGATAGTCAAATCACTCATTCTCTTTTGTGATATACTTGAGTGAACATAAGATTTTATCAACTTTATATTAGAGATCATATTTTGTTTATTAAATTTCAAATCATATTTGACTTATTTTTAACCAGATAAAAAAATCAAAACAAATGTTAGATGAACAAAATTATAATAAATAGATTACATACCAATTGATTGTGTTCTTTTTTATAATAGAGGAAAGACAAAAACTTGACGACCATCTCCGATTAAAAAAACGTGGAAGAGATTAAGTGGTTGAGTGTATTACCCTAGATATTTTCAACTTCTAGTTAGTTGCTAATTTTGATATAACCCTCAATTAAGTCTTTTGATCAAAAAAAATACTTCACGTTACTTTATTTTTAATGGTGGATCTAATAAAATTATTGACCTCTAACATTTTTACAAAAATTATGGGCCACAAGCCAGTGTCTCTTTGAAATACACATAGCCACGCTTTTGTACGCCAGATATTGTTGGGGGGGGGGGGGGGGGAGGAAGATCTACTCTAACTTTTACTTTAGGGTTTATAGAATGAAAAGTTACTATAATTAATGTTATATGTTATGGTGAAAATCTTTATATGTGTTTTTTTATACTCTATAGAGGTTAAATGATTACTCCCTCCGTTTCAATTTAGTTATCATTCTGGAGGTTTTCACATAAATTAAGAAAATAATTAAATTTCTTTATTTTTTCCCTAATTAATGTATTATTTTATTTGATATATGTAGTAAATAAACTTAAAAGTAGGGATAAAATGAAAAAATAGTCATAAATGTACATTAAAATTGCAGAATGACAAGTAATATGAAACAAAAAATCTACTCTAACTTTTACTTTGGGGTTTATAGAATGAAAAGTTACTATAATTAATGTTATATGTTATGGTGAAAATCTTTATATGTGTTTTTTTTTACTCTATAGAGGTTAAATGATTACTCCCTCCGTTTCAATTTAGTTATCATTCTGGAGGTTTTCACATAAATTAAGAAAATAATTAAATTTTTTTATTTTTTTCCTAATTAATGTATTATTTTATTTGATATATGTAGTAAATAAACTTAAAAGTAGGGATAAAAATGAAAAAATAGTCATAAATGTACATTAAAATTGCAGAATGACAAGTAATATGAAACAAAAAATTATGTGAAAAATGACAACTAATATGGAACAGAAGGAGTACTTATCATGTTTATATGTTTTGTACACAAGAGATATTATATTTAATTGTTTAATAATTAATTAATGTATTAATATGACATATTTGTACTGATCATACATTTTTCAAACAAAGTAAACGATATCATATAAATAAACTTTTAATATAATGGTGATTGTTGACCAAAAAAAATTTAAGTAAACTATTTTGTTTGAAAAATGCATATTAAACTATTATATTTTAATGTCTATAGTGTCTATTTTGAAAATGTATCACTTTTAAAACTAAAATTATTTTCGTTACGTCTCAAAACTATTATAGTTTTCCTTATTCTGTATTGTCTTAGGCCTCTATAATCTTACGCACAACATTGCCAACTATGACAGTTACTACTGGTTGCCACATAGATATGTTATCATTGTCGTTATACATTGCTTTGATCAAGACTCAAGAGCATGAAATGTTTTCTTCACTTGCCTTTCTCGCTTCACCACGAAGGTGATTTTACATATTTTTGTTGTAGAAAAGCTTTCTTATGCGGTAAAATTGTAATTATGGAAGAAGTAGAAAAGTATATTTGTTATTAGCTTCAACTGGGTTTGGAAAATGGTTTGATCTGTTTTGAATTGGGCTTGTAGGTCCAGTTTGAGTTTTCTTTTACCGGATGGTTTTAAACTTTTTTCAACTAGTCTTTTTACTATAATTCACAATTCAATTCACCTTAAATTGCTTCTTCTTACATTGCCACGAGTCAAAACTCCAAATTTTTAGTCTTTTATCATTTAAGCGAGACTTTTTTTATTCTATTATTTTGTTAAAAATTCAACAAAAACAAAATTAGCTAAAGAAAGAAAACATTTAGCCGCTTCTTCTTCTAACTACTCTCCCCCACGATCTCCAATTCCCAACTTCCCATCTCTTCTTCAACCATGAAGCTATACCATCTTCTACACAGACCTTCAACATACGTTACTTTCTATATTCAACTTTTTCCCTACATCTACTCTAGGTAAAAAATTATTCATCCCTTTCGATTCTTCACTTTCGATTGCATAGTTCTAATTAGGGGTTTTAATCAATTGATATAAATTGCTATTGATGATGATGTCAGTAGGTCACCAGGATGATGTGCTGACGGACATGAGTGTCGGAGTTGGTGTCGATCGACACGGTTTGGTGTGTCGATCGACACAGGCTGTTTTTACGCGATTGTGCTGTTTTCGTGTTGATTGTTCATCCTGATATTATAGCATTATTATGCTTATATTTAATTAGTCTGTTGATGGGATGACCGTCTTACTGGGTATTTATGATAATACGGGTGCAGGCGAAGAGAAGGTTTGATCGTGGAATCATGGCCAGGACGAGGGGATGATCTAGAGTCTCGTTTTCGTGTTTAAGTAGAATTGCTAGGGTGTTAGCAATTCTAGAACTATATTGATTGTTGAACTGAATTGACTGAATTGATGTAGTAATTTAATAAGTATGGGCTTGTTAAATAATAATCTTGTTGATTGTTTATTCGTTTGTTTCCGCATTGTTGTTATATTGGACCGTCGAGGATCACTATTTGTGATAATAGTGATCCGGGTCGAATTTTTTTTTTATTTTGACGGGTTGGGTCGTCACAGTACATATCAATAAACACTAATCCCAGAAAAACACAAACACTCAAAGATTCTAGATAAACATATGAGATTTTCTTACATCAAACAACCAACATGCAAAAATCTCACAAAAATATTTGCATTTGTAAGAAGATTTACATCAAACAAACAAAATAGGTCCAAATTATTTACCACTCTCCTAATATTTCTTGTGATCGAAAAAAATGGTTAAGCTACATTCTCCAGAAACGCTAGAACTTCTTTGAAATTTCAATTTACACTCATTTAAGTCAAGTGTTATTTTCTACTGCATTCAAATTCTAACATATAGAATGAGGCTGCGTATCTCCCCCAATCAGTGGTATATATTAACTAAATTCATGTTATCCTAAAAAGATTAATGTTTTTTTGGTATATTTGGAGTAACTTAAATCTCTTCTCTAATCGCATCATCATCATTTTCTTCTTCTTCTCTAATAACATGAGGCTTACCATAGAGTTTTGAATCATAATCTCTTGCTGCTCGTTCTCTAAATTCGCTAGAGTTACCCATTTTTTCGATGTCACTTATTTTGGAATTATCGCAAACGTTTTAGATTGTTTTAGAGTATCTCAGAAGAATCGAAAACATTCAAGCAAAGGAGATCACTGAGTAAATAACACAAAATAAAATAATCATTTGAATTTATTGATTGCTTTTTGTCCTCTCCAATTTCTATTCTTATTTTACTTCTTGATCTATAAATATTTTCAAATCTACTATAAAAAAAAAAGTTATCAAACTTTTTTACATATTAAAATTTTTAATATACATCTATTGGGATATCAAATACCATATTTTTGTCTTTGATTACGTGTTGAAGAAGCATTACCATATCGCACATCAACAAACTCTAATTCCAGAAGAACATAAAAGCTTGAAGTTTCTAAATAAACTTAGTTCTCCCTACATCATATAACAAAAAAAAGTTTGGCATCTGTAAGAATACGCCAAACACACAAACAACTCCCAATTAAAATAATCAATCGGTTTTCACTATATTGTTTTATTAGAGAGGGAGGCCTCGTGGTAGAGAAAGAGATGTATGTGTGTTTTACTTAAACAAAACAGTGGGCGAGGCATGTTTAGAACCGATCTCGCAAGCACCATCACGATAATTTCCTATTGTGATGCCCATCCATTCATCGAGTGCCCCTGAAACCATATCATAAGTTACAAAATGTTTAATTTATCAAATAATTTAAAAGACTCAAAAACTGAAAACTTCAAACACATGTTTTTTGTTTTGTTTTTGAGCAAACTTCAAACACATGCTATATCCCTATAAAACTGTTGTTTCTCCAACATACCCCAATACCCTGAAACATATATAGGATCTTGTAGTGATAAATATTACTTTCTATGTAAAAAATGTAAAACACTGTTTATTTGCAAGCAAAAGAGATATAAAAACATACGAAAAAGATGATTCATCGTGAGTGGCTTCATAAAAGGTAATAATAACGACTTAATACTTGATCATAACCAAAACCAACTTATATTTAGATAGAAAAAAAGACAACATAACTAAAAATCAAATTTAAGAATAATGATATCAAACCATTGTAAATAATTAACTAAATAACTAACCCGAGTTCCAAAACTCATCCTCTTTGAGAAATATGGATTACTTCCATCGCAAGGTCGTCGTCTTTGGTTACATATAAATCTCTTAGATCACTGAGCTATACATGAGTTAGGCTTTTAACAATTAAAACAAAGAAATTTATTTTCTAATATATAGTCGAATTGGCAATCAATATTTATCATTACCTCTTATTAGTGTAATAAGCTCTAGCACCGTTAAGAGCATAACCATAAGAATACACATGCAAAACGCACATATTATATACTTTGAAACTTTCGAAGACTCCTTACTTCTTTCCGTTAGGCACGAGTTAAGCACACGTCCCGTATACAAATATTTGAAATTACAACTAATTGGCTATCACCACTATTTCTAAGAGTCCGAACTAAATTAAGAAAGCAAAATTAATTTGAAATTTCGTATTACACACAACAAACTTTTCAATTGTCAACTATCGAAAGAAACTTTGGCCTTGCATGGTGTAAGACTATCAAGACTTACCGGTTGGAGGTAATATGTTCTTGACAAATGTCTTTATCAGCTCCATGCTTAATTCATTCGACCCATATACATCAACTGGAAAACAGTAAGATCTACCGAGATAAGATACCTAAAGAAAGTATAAGAACGTGTTTGGTTCTCGCAAAATCAGTTTGGTTCTCGCAAAATATTCCCAAACATACTTTCATTCGGTGGGTGGTCGCTAGGGACAGATTACCTACTGGTGATAGGCTACAGCATTGAGGATTGCAAGTGCCAGTCACATGTATGCTCTGTAATGTAGCTCTCACCTTTTCTTTGAATGTACGTATGCATATCAAGTTTGGGAATCTTTTTTCACCCACCCAAGGCTCAACCCTCCATTTGGTATTGATCACATTGATGGTTGGGTCAGAGTTGCTTCCTCCATAAAAAAGTTAAAACGTTTTTTTTTGCAAATTGTTGCTCCAAACAACAATTAAGGATAGACATAATTTTTGTCCCGTTCCGTCCCGTCCCATTCCATACCCATTCTCTAATTCCCGTACCATATATTTCCCGTATTCCCATATGGGAAAAAATTCAACTTCCGATTGGGGATGAGACTGAAACGGAAACGAGAATTTCTGAAATCCCGTTTGATATAAATAAATACGTATTAAATTATACTTTATATATATTTATTGAGGGATCATATAATATATTATATCATATATTACAAAAAAGTAATTAACTTTCTTATTCTTCTTTTGTAAGATAGGAATATATATAAAAAATTCTATATTGTGGATTTATGTTTTGATATGAGATATTTATGTGGTTTATTTATAGTGTGATTTTAAAATCATTGATTTGTAAGATAGGAATATATATAAAAAATTATATATTGTGGATTTATGTTTTGATATGAGATATTTATGTGGTTTATTTATAGTGTGATTTTAAAATCATTGATACATATTCATAACAATCATCTAAATATTTTAAAATTATACATGTTCATTACTACACAAAATTCTTACTTTCGGGAAAAGTTATCAAAACATTTATACACATTACAAAATTAAACATACATCTATTGGGATCTCAAATACCATGGGTATGGTTTGTCTTTGTTTTCCGTTGAAGAAGTTATTACCATATCGCACACCAACAAACCCTAATCCCAGAAAAACACAAAAACTTGGAGTTTCTAAACAAAGTAGTTCTCCCTACATCATATCACACAAAAAAGGTGTTTGCATTTGTTTGAATACACCAAACACAAACAAATCCAAATTAAATAAGCAATCGATTTTCATTACACTAGATAGGCTTCTTGGTAGAGAAAGAGATGTATATGTTCCACTTAAACTAACCTCGACTTCCTCAAGTTTGTCTTTTCGAAGACAAGTTTGTTTGTCTCCCACTTTTTTACAATATGCAATTTGTTAGAAATTCAAACAGTTTATTTTTTTTATCATCTTGAGAAACTGCCAAAAAAACATCTTTAAAATGTCTTGTTGCTACAGGTGGTGTTTTAAACTCATATGATATGTACAGATTCATATCACATGGTTTGTAAGAACATTTTCAGCAAGGCTCCAGTAAAATCAAGATAAGCAGGGAAGACAACAAACCGGAAAGATATGAAACTACCAGTGGATTTTAGTGAGACTATGTGACATTAGCATCCTCACTGTCCATGTAAAGCCAATCTTGCACACTAAAAACCACTGTAGTGTCAAACACTTACACTTAGATGGAAAGAAATATGATACATGCCTCATCAAGCTTATCAACAAACGCATTGTCCTCGTCTTGGGTGGAAATCTTTTCAAACTCAGATGCTTGTGTACGTGGACCAAAAACATACCAAATCTTTGAGTTTTATAAAGAAGGCCAACTAAACACGATGTAGCTATATGGAACCATGAAACAATGGGGCAGAGTACTTAGATAATAGGATGGGATGAAACCTTAACTTCTAAATCTTTGATGAGTCAGAACTAAACACAACAAAAATCTATGGTCTTTCAGAGATCCTACTGCAAAAAAAAAAAAAAATACTAAATTTATAAATATAGATGTTTTAATTACCTTATAATATGTTATTAACAAAATTAAAACATAAGTTTTTTAGGGGAGTCCTAACCTTCACATACTGAATAAAACTACGATTCAATTCAAAACGGCTACAGAAAATTTTAGCTTGTATGTAACGTTGCAAAAATATATAAAATTTTAATTCAATATTTCTTTTTAGTGAAAATTATAACAACTATGGCATGGTTACTAAAACAATAAAATAAAATGTTATGATCAAATACTCATTTTATACTAATGATTTATTATTATGTTTTCTTAATTTATGGATATATCATTTATATTTTTAGCAAATTAAAACGTTTAATTTTTAGCAAAGTAAAAAGAGGTAAACCTAAGAGGGAAACCTTAACCCTAAAAGAGTTTTAACCCTCACACACTGAAAAAAATACGGTGCGATTCAGTTCGGCTATAGAAAAAAATGATTCGTATGCAACGTTTTGCACCAAGAACTAAAGTTTTAATTTGATTTGGTTTTTAGTGAAAATTACCAGTTAAATGACAATCACCATACTTCTATCTACATATTTTTTAGAAATCTGATATTAATTGAACTTTGAATTTTTAGAAGTGTGATATTTTGGTAGATAATATTTTAATTGATGATATTTAAAAAATGTGTACATAAAACTTTGATCAAATGTACGTGGAGACATCGATGTAAAAATTTGCTGTCGTTTACTAATGGCTAGGACGGGAGCTTATTATTAATGTGAAAATTATTGTGCCATATTGTACTACGCAAATATTCATTACAAATGTAAGAACCTCGAAGTCTTTATCTTGATCTACGCACTATAAGGTGAATATGAGATTGCTAATACAAAAAATTTAATAAATCGTGGGAACCTATTTACAAAAGTGAGATCAAAAATTTCAAATTAAGAAATTAGTCAAAAGAATAAAAATAATAAACTAATATAATTTTCGTTAATAAAATATTATGTTTTAATCTCATCAATTGCTCTTCTAACCATAAAAACCTATTCGAATTAGAGATTGAGTAGGATCTGATAACGACCATTATTCTGAGTATCTTGTGCCACATATTTGTATGAGTTGATTAGTGTACCAGTATACGTGATTATGAGATTGCTAATACAAAAACATAATCAATCAAATATTTTGTGTTAGATTCGACAATAAATATAACAAAATACAAAAAGTACAAACTTATAGAGATTGGAAATTATAAGATATATGGGTAAACATTAAACAAACCAATAAAAAGCTCTTACCTTGATAATGAATATGAAACCTTCAAACAAAAACCCTAACAACAATAAGAAACACATATCAAATTACAAAGACGAAATCAACGTAAAGATGCAAAAGAAAAATACATCTTTGACAAAACCCTAAATTTGTTATATATAAGAAAAATACATCTTGAATATAAACAGATCATGAAGTATAAACAAATTAAAAGATCAAAAAGATTAGTAGAAAAATAATTATAATCTTCAAAATAAAAATTTGGACAAATCGAAACTTAAACAGAATATGGACTACAAATCGATATGACACTAATCTTAAATACTCAACGGCGATCAAACCTAATAAAACAAAAAAAAACCAAAAAAAAACAGATTAGAATAAATATCATTATAATCAAATTAACGAACGTATAATAAGAACATAGTGATTTTAAAATTAACCTCCATAACGATGCCAAAATATAAGATTTAGAAAAACAATAAGGCTAAAGTAAAAACTAACGAACATTAAAAATATGCAAAAGGAGGCATGAACATAAACATTGAACATGAATAAGAATTCAGACTCGACACATATTTATAAGAGGCATAAGAGACGACCTAGGGTTTACAGAACCGACATCCACTTTTGGGCCAAGTTAGCTAATGCTAGTGAAAAGATAAAAAACTCTAAAATGTTAATAATAAAACATGGACAATTTTCATCATAATGGCACGAAAATTAATTAAGAAATCATTAAGAGTATCAAAATAAATACAATTAAGTTACCTAGGTGTTTTCCGCGCGCATGCGCGGACAATATGTTATTAACGAATTAAAACATAATATTTTGTATACCCATTCATTTTCCAAAAATACATAAATATGTAAGAAACCCTTTACTTAGAAATCTATAGTCTAAATATATTGATTTGAATTAGTCGGAGACTAATTATAAAAAAGCATAGCTAATTTATGTTTGTTAAATCCCCCGCGAGTATAATGATTGTAAGACTTAATAAGGTGACATTAGTTATTATTCTCCTCACACATAAGAAAATAGAATTGTAATCATTTCGTATAACTCAAGAATTACTCTACCTAAAATTATTACTTTGTATGATATTGATGTATAAATAAGTCCCAAAGTTGTGATCAAATTTTCAATTCTCAAACTTTTTCAAATCCGAATATAAAACAAAACGTTTAAAGAAATAACTATTATTGATCTTCTCACCCTAAAATATTTTTTAGTGAATTTTAGTAACATTGAAATGTTGGTATCCAAGACAACGCAATATGAAGAATCCATCTTCTTTGCTGCAACAAAAACATCAAAAAGAGAACAAAGCAAAATCACAAACAAAAAATCAGAATTGATCAGATATGAAATTATGCATACCAATAAAATTTTAAAAAGAACTAAAGAACAAAAAGCGAGCTGAACAAATAATATAAATCCTTTTGTACTATGGTCATGATATAGTTGAGGTTAGGGGTGGAATTCTTATCCAGGATCCGAGATCCGATCCGTTCGGAATCGCTCCGAAAATTAGGATATCCGAAGAGTCCGGATCCGGATAAGGATAGTAAAATCTAGGATCCGTGAAAAGAGGATCCGTGAAAAGAGGATCCGAATCCGGATAGCAAAATTTTAAGGTCCGGATATCCGGATCCAGACGCATTAAATATATTAAAATCATTTATAATATATATATATATATTAAACTAATTTTATATAAATAAATATATAAAAAATTTGATTTTAGTTCTTTTTAGAATTAATTATATTTATAATAAAAAATACCATTTAAAATATTAACTAATAATTTTTAAAAATATATTTTTTTAATTTATTAATTATTTTTAATATTAATTTCAGATCTGGATCCAGATCCGGATGTCCGCGGATATCCTGATTTTTGGACAGATATCTAGAGCCCGGATATCCGGAGGTCACGGATCCGGATCCGGATAGTTAGTTTTTTCACGGATCCGACGATTCCAGATCCGGATCCGGATACCCTGAAATTCCAGGATATCCGGAATCGTCCCACCCCTAGTTGAGGTACCTTGGTGCGGGTAAACATTATTTTTATCGCTTTTCTAAACACATCGTAAAGCCATATCTCGGTACAGTTGTTTGCTTCGCGAAAATGACATCTCAAAACCAAACCGGAATCATAAAAATCGTTGGATGCAAAAACCAATGACCCACAAAGATTACAACCGTATCAAAACGTTCTAAATCATTGCAATATATTCCCTGATTGGTCTCAAAACCAATATTTGCCATGTAAATTTCTGCAATGTGCCATGTCCTCTGGTCTTTTGTTCCATGTCGGTTGTCGTATTGTGTAGTTTTCTTATATAACCAATGATAATAAGTCTCTGAATAAGCACGACCTGTGTTTGCAAAGTGTTAGCCAACATCACAACTTTTTCTTAATTAGGTCTTCATTTTAGTACGAAATCATTCCATATCAAGTATCATCAACCCGATTCCAAGATATATCTTTATAAAAAGGTAAAATACTCCTAAGAAAAAAGTGCACAATTGTTCTCGTCACTTTTTCCAAAATGAAACATGAGACCTGTATAAGTCACCTAAAATCAAGTATCTCCAACTACACCACAAAAAGGCTCGTCATAAAATGTGCAAACCAAAACAGAGCATCAAGCCAAGAACGAATGGGACACAATCCGCTTCAATCATAGTCAAGAAACTCCATTCTCTTCCTCATCGTTCCTTTCAACTCACTTGCTTCTCTCTCCACCTTCTGCGCCTACATCAACACACACATTTATCAAATCATCAACACGTAAACAACATCACAAAATAGATCAATTTTTCTATATCTATTTTTTTTTAAAACATGTAATGTGATGTATTACCTTTAACAGACGAATCATATGTGGAGGAAGTTCGTCTCTCTCCGTCCCGGCACATGGTTTAAAGCCAAACCAGTGAATTGAAAAACATAAAGTGATATAAACAAAAGTTAATGGAGAAGTATTACCAGCTCACCAATCAGAGCAACATTCTCTCCATGGATTACATAGGCCTACACGAATGTCGCAGTATTGTTCCCCAACAATTACCATCTGACATGCACTTCTAGAATCGCATTTACTGTTTATTTACGGGGACGTCAATTTTGTCACCGTTCCCGTACTGGGGACGTTTCGGGGACGGGGACAGTTTGGGGACTGCATGGGGACGTTTCGGGGACGTTTCGTCTTAATCGGGGACATGAGCTAATATCGGGGACGTGGAGTTAATATATGGGGACGTTTCGGAAACTATATAGATCTAAAATTGGTGTCCCCAATGTATGTATATGTGTATTTAACTCATTTTTAAAAAGGAAAAAAATAAAAAAAGGTGAAAAGCCTAATAAACTCATGTTTTTACAAAAAAAATTAGGGTTTTTTTTTATAAAACTTACCTTTCAATTTGATTTGTGGTTGACGACAACTCACGAAACCATCACCTTCACCATCACGAGACTCCTAGTCTCGTACAAACTCTTCCTAGCCTTCACCACACTTCATCAAGGTATGTCAATTCTTCAGAGTTGTGAATAACATGTAAGCCTCTGGTTCGCAGGCTATTTTGCTTGAGTTCTTTGTACCATCATACTGGAGTCGTTTTGTTTGTTTAGATTCATGTATTTCAGACAATTGATTTTATAATAGAGCTCTCATGATGAAAAGTTTGTCCTACATCTGCCTCAAATTGACTTTCGGCACAACATATTATTAATATGTTGGTTCCTGAATATAATAACTAAGAGTAGATAGAAAGCAAGTTAAAGTCTCAAGCACCTTTGTTTGTCTTTATCTCTATTGTCGTATAGTTGATGTTAGGATGCTCATGTATCTATCTCTATTGTCGTATAGTTGCCCACAACAAACACAAATTTAAATTGGTCCCAACACATTAATCTAAGTCATAGCATGAAACATTAATTCAGTGAAGACAACACAATACTGCCATATTTTAATTTTAATGTGACGATATTTTGCAGATTTATGGCTTCTCAAGATCACATTGATGGTAGTAGTGGCTCTGGGAATTCATCAAATCAAAGTGGTGATGAAGCTCCTTATTGGAAACATGTCACTAAATTGGAAAAAGTGGGAGCAAAAGGAGGAACTTGGTTATTTCAGTGTAATATTTGCAAAGAGATTCGACAAGGTTCTCATTCTAGAGTGAGGGCACATTTACTGAAAATTACCAATAGTGGAATTGCTATTTGTAGGAAAGGTCCTCTGATCCATTGGAAGATGGAGGATTTTTGGATTTTTCTGAACTCTCTCTAGATAAGCCAAACTTTGAAGACGAGTTTCTCAATCATAACTAACTAGCTTATTTTTCGTTTAAGATATTAAACTAGATTTTTTCTTCTTATGTTTTGACTTACATAAAACTTATTTCTATATAAATATTTTTGCTTATACTATATTGCCGTACCCGCTTCCTTATATTTTTGACCTTTGTCGTTTCCCGTCCCCGTTCCCGTCCCCGTTTCTGTCCCCGTTTCCGTCTCGGTGCATCCTAAATAACAACAAAATTATACTTATAATCTGTCTCCTAATAACGATATCATAAATGTAGGAGAATGAAAAAGAAAAAAGTGAATACCGAATTGATCAAATGAGCTAAGCGTTCCCATTAACTTTCTACGATCTCTTAGGAGCACAATTAGTTTTCCTGCATCATACAGAGCAGAGTCAACATCCTTAAGTAACTGATGCACAATAAACCTTCAAACTCAAAAACTACCTCAATATGAGGATGAAAATAAACCCATATCCCAAGAATCTACAAAAAGAAACCATCGCAAAGAACTAATGTAGAAAAGAGCTCAAATTTAGATTCTTAAGCTGATAGCGAATCAAATTCAGCATATGTTATAATACACTACTTAAGTTGACTCAAGAGTTCTCTTTCAAATAAACTTGTCAACAGAATAAAAGAAAAACGACTTGGTAGAATATTTGAGCTAAGTACATAACATATCTGCAAAAAAAAAATTGTATACCCAATAACATATAAAAACACACATCTTTAAAGTTAAAAACAAAAGCATAAGAATGATGTATTGGTAATAACACGGAAAATATCAAAGAACTATTATTTCATAAGTTCTTAGAAATTGCATATGATGCAAGAGAGACTAAGACCATCATTATCCATGAGATTTGGTGGGTATCATTAGATATAAAATTATTAAAATACACATTCTCTTTTCCTTTTACTCAACTTTATACATTCTTTTTTATCTTTTTATTCAACTTTTATTAATTTTATATTTAAACACACTACAACTAAAGTTTAAACTCTCTCCGAAAGTATCAACTCATTGATACAAAGACACTCTCTCTCCAAAAGTATCAACTCATCTCCTCTTTTTACTCAACTTTTATTATTTTATATTTCAATACACTCCATTATTTCAACCAAAAACACTCTCTTTCTTTCTTTTACTCAAATTTTAATAATTTTATATCTAATGATACCCACCAAATCTCATGGATAATGATGCTCTAAGAACTCATCCGGAAGCTCTAGCTTATCACATAAAATAATAAATTTTCCTTGTGGAAAACTTATTTTTTTGTGGAGAGCCACACAACGACCACCAGTGTACCAACCAAATATCACCACACCAATTGCACTAACCAAATCAGTGAATCACTTAAATTATCAATGATATGGGAATTACTTTAAATTTGTAATCCTAATTAAAAATCAGAAAAGAGAAAGGCAGAGAAACAAATCCTAAACGATAAAGGAGCATAAAAATATATATACAAAGAGCTCGAAACAAAAAAAAATATGTAATAACAAAAGCTATCGCCAAAGACAATCATACCTCTATGAGGATGTTCAAGTCTAGGAAAAAAAGAGAGAAAGGTCAAAAGAACACAAACATAGAAAGTTATAAACGGAGATAGTTGATACAAACTTGAAATAAGTTAACAAAGAATGAAACATGCGAAACAAATTAGATAACAAAAAACATCGTTTCGTAGGTAAAAAAATAGATGAACCTGAAAAACTACTCATACCTATTGATAAACCTGAAAAAAATATTAATAGATACGAATAACTCTAATTATATACAACAATCATTATGAAAAATACATGTCATGGTCGAATATCAAGAATCATTGTTATAAAAAGTATTTGAAATTTGTTAATAAGATCTTTGTGGCTATTACGAAAGCGTACCAAGTGCTCGCTAAGTTTTGCTTCATGACGTTTTTGGCAAAGTCAAGTATTTCCTGATCACGAATCACAAAAAAAAACATGTTAAATACCATTGAAGCATGTATAATCTAGAAACCAGTATATACGCTTCTCATATTGTTTTCACTATAATAATAATGGGTTTTGTGAGCAAAATATTAGAAGCTAACTTTTTTTATCATTTGTACATATTTACTTATCATTGACACATCATATACCATTTAAAAAAAAAAATATTGAATATAACGCAAACAATATTTCAAGGCATTCTTTGTAATCAAAGTTGAACATATACAAACGTTGCAAGATTAACTTAAAAGAAATCGAAGACCTGGTTAGTTTGATGACATTTACAGTTTTACAAAATGATGTATTCTTTAACTGCAATCAAATAAAATATCATAAAGTCATATCTTACATGGTAAAAAAAAAACCACTGATATTTTGACCAAGAACGAATATGACAGTTTGTGGCGATTTAACCTCTACAAATCTTCAATCGATCGGTGGAGGCTACACGTAATTCATTCTGAAAAGAACAATTCTTGGGTTCATCCTTAGGGATGAATACTTCTTATTCACCCCCTCTCTATTAGCCAATCACAATTTAGTTAAAAAATAGATTATATTAAATCACTAAAATAATTATGGAAACCACTAATTCTCTTTCCTAAGTTAAAATATAGACAATAAATTAAAATAATTAATATAATTAACAAAAACAATTAGATTAAATCATTAAATCTTAAAAATCTAAACCACAAATATTAAATCCTAAACCCAAATACTAAACCCTAAACCCCAAATAATAAACACTAAACCCTAAATACTAAACCCTAAACCCCAAATAATAAACCCTAAACCCCAAACCTAAACCCTAAACCCCATATAATAAACCCTAACCCTAAATACTAAATCCCTTAGAGTTATTCAAGAATTATTTGGGGTTTAGGATTTAGTATTTGGGGTTTAGAGTTTATTATTTGGGGTTTAGGGTTTAGTATTTAGGGTTTAGGGTTTATTATTTGGGGTTTAAGATTTATTATTTGGGGTTTAGGATTTAGTATTTGTGCTTTAAATTTTTAAGATTTAATGGTTTAATCTAATTTTTTTTTGTTAATTATATTACTTAGTTTAATTTATGAACAATTCTTGGGTTCACCCCTAGGGGTGAATACTTTTTATTCACCCCTCTCCATTAGCTAATCACAATTTAGTTAAAAAATAGATTATATTAAATCACTAAAATAATTATGGAAACCACTAATTCTCTTTCCTAATTTAAAATATAGACAATAAATTAAAATAATTAATATAATTAACAAAAACAATTAGATTAAATCATTAAGTCTTAAAAATCTAAACCACAAATATTAAATCCTAAACCCAAATACTAAACCATAAACCCCAAATAATAAACCATAAATCCTAAATACTAAACCCTAAACCCCAAATAATAAACCCTAAACCCCAAACCTAAACCCTAAACCCCATATAATAAAACCTAACCCTAAATACCAAATCCCCTAGAGTTATTCAAGAATTATTTGGGGTTTAGGATTTAGTATTTAGGGTTTAGGGTTTATTATTTGGGGTTTAGGGTTTAGTATTTAGGGTTTAGGGTTTATTATTTGGGGTTTAGAGTTTAATATTTGTGGTTTAGGGTTTAATAAATTAAAATAATTAATATAATTAACAAAAATAATTAGATTAAATCATTAAATCTTAAAAATCTAAAGCACAAATACTAAACCCTAAACTCCAAATAATAAATCATAACCCTAAATACAAAACCCTAAACCCCAAATAATAAATCCTAAACCCCAAATAATAAACTATAACCCCAAATACTAAATCCTAAACCCCAAATAATTCTTGAATAACTCTAGGGGATTTAGTATTGGGGGTTAGGGTTTATTATATGGAGTTTAGGGTTTAGGATTTGGGGTTTAGGGTTTATTATTTGGGGTTTAGGGTTTAGTATTTTGGGTTTAAGGTTTATTATTTGGGGTTTAGGGTTTAGTATTTGGGTTTAGGATTTAATATTTGTGGTTTAGATTTTTAAGATTTAATGATTTAATCTAATTGTTTTTGTTAATTATATTAATTATTTTAATTTATTTTCTATATTTTAAATTAGGAAAGAGAATTAGTGGTTTCCATAATTATTTTAGTGATTTAATAGAATCTATTTTTTAAATAAATTGTGATTGGCTAATGGGAAGTGGTGAATAAGAAGTATTCACCCCTAGGGGTGAATCCAAGAATTGTTCTTCTGAAAATTAAAAAGGTACATGTTAGCCAAAAAAATCGTTAGGTTTAAGTATGGTCCGATCAAGAACGAATATAAACCAAAATGATAACATAAACTTCAACTCAATTTAGAGTAGTAAATTGAAAATATCAGAGTGTTGGTACTTACTTGAATATTGGGGGAATGTAGTTGAATTTGATAAGACTTCTTCTAATAATTCTCGATTATAGGAAGTAATAAGATCGAGCTCCTAACAATGAAAAAATTCAATAAATAATTTTAGAATCGTTAAAGTCAGAGTAAACACATCATGCGGAAAAAAAGATAAACTATACAAAATCGTCGTGACCACCAAATAAAAAACTATACAAAATCGTCTACATTGTTTCTTGGATTTATTGTTTGTATTTATAGAGAGACATATATTAGTTAGCAAACCTAGGATTCGGCTGTGAAAATCTTAACAAATCAAATTTAAACATTTTTTAATTAGGAGATTATGGTAGTTGTGAAATTAGGAATTTTTTTGTTATTAATATGCCGATTTATCATAAGCGAAATAAAAAATTAATCGTATCTCTTGAATAAGATTAGTTCCAAAGCATGAATATTCTTTGGATAAAATATTAGTTCCAAATCGTAATATTTGATAATCTTGTAGACAAAGATTTTGAATCTGTTTAAAAATTAATTAATTCAATTATTTATAAAGTTTTATGTTATTACTTAATTTGACCAAAAAATGTTATTATTAATTAAAAATATATATATTTAGTTAGCTTATAGTCATGAAGAGATTTATATATGGATCCCTGTAGAATCGCATAGTTAGAAGAAATTTTGTAAAATAATTGATGAAAATTTAGTTAGATATTGTACAAAAGAATTGGAATATACGTAGGTTAGTTAGATGTTCAAAAGCTTTGCTTTACAATAAAAAAAAAATCTAATTAAAGTATAACGTAAAAGACTACAATTTTTAAAGCGTGATTAATAATTATTCAATTAAAATAATTATCCATTTAATTAGTTTAAGCCATGTCATCTTTTTTTCAGGGGCAATTACAAAAATACCACTTTTTGAGTGCACATTTGTAAGAATACCATTTAGGGATGTACATTTACAAAAATATCACTAATTATTATAAATCATATATCTTAAAATTATAAATCCTAAAAAATGTTGTGACACTTAAAACCCCCTAAACATTCAAAACTAAACCCTAATAGAACATAATTAACCCAAACATAAATAATATAAAGAAAAAAAGTGACATTTTTGTAAAGTGGCACTTGAAAAGTGGCATTTTTTGAAATTTCTTTTTTTTTCAAAGACATATCATCATTTTAAGCCAATCAAATTATAACATCTAAGAAGATTAAATAATACTCCTTCCGTTTTACAATACTTGTCATTGTAACCTTATATTCTTGTTTCAAATTAGTTGTCATTCTGCAATTTCAATGCATATTTATGATCAATTTTTCCAGTTTTATCCTTAACTTTTAGCTCATTAATTATTTTTATCAAACAAAACAATATATTAATTAGGGGTAAGAATAAAAATTTAATGGTTTTCTTAATTTGTGTTAAATCCTCTAGAACGACGGAGGAAGTAGTACTTGTGTTTTAATAGAAAGGGGATTTGAGAGTGATTTGTGAGAAGATACTCATTTATATATTCATGTCTCACGTAACTCTATAACAAGTTGTCGTGCCATGATAACTGTTTATCCTGTCAGGTTGAATTTGTTCACCATGTGTCGACTTCCTCTCATCGTGTATGTTTGTATCAAAATTTCTTTTTTATTTTCGTATCTATATACTTTTGATTCACTTTTTAAAACTCTTATAGAATCAATCGTTTATTTTATTTTCTTAGGTTACACAGATGGTTTGATGTATTTCTTACATTTGACTCATCTACATTATTTCGTATTTTGTAGTATTATCTTTGTTAAAGGGTTGTTGCTATTTAATAATGTTTCATTAGTAGTCTTTTTAATTTTAAATTTATCTTACATGTTTCATTATATTCCAGCCCTCTCTTCGCCTATTGTTTTTAATCTGCTCACAAGATTATGGATTCTTCTGAACTCATTTATGATTTTAGATAAACATGTAATTTTCTTAGCTATACTTTATTTTATAGATTGTTGTATTATAAAATTCATTGCATAGCAATACATAGGCTTACATAATATATGTTTTTGTATTTTCATCTAGATGTGTCTTTCGTCTGGTACTACACATCCTTATTCTATAGTTAGTCGTGCTCGACCACACTATCTGATTCGAAAACCTCCAAGGTTAATATTCTTAAAATAAGTATATTATATTTATTTATCTTCGATTGTTTGATTTCCTTTTGTTTGTAGAGTGGAGACCTCCAAGGTATGTCATAGTTTCTCATAATCCCGTCTCCTTATTAGAAGGTTCCTCATATTTTTATTGTTAATTTCTCACATATAATATTACATGTCTTGACCAGTGAACGTGGTGGTTATGCTTCTTGCATCATTAAGAAACAAGTCTAGATCGAGATACGATTAGTTTGTTTTATCTCCTTCTAATACGGTACTTCCGAAATCAAAACTTTCCTATTTTTAAATTTGAGTTTCTGATTTCTTTCTACTGATTTTCGTCTTTTCGTTCTGTTTTTTGGTTAATCAAATCCAAATTTGGTTTATCATGTCTTTTTTTTTTGTTGCGTTTTGAGTTTTATGAGTATTTTTGACTGATCTTGGATGATTATTCTTTCTCTATAGGGCGAGTTTGAAGATTGAAATTTGGTTACGAGAATATATTTTTGTGTTTCTATTTTTTTTGTATCATTTGTTGATCAATATATGGTTTAGGTTGTTGATTCCTTTTGTTGATCAATACCAATGTTTTTTTGTTTGATTTGTTATTTGTCACAAGATTAAAAGTGCATGCTTACAAAATTTCTACTTCGATAAATTCTTCACTAATAAATGTGATTTTTAAATGTACGGGCTGTTTTAGAAAAGTTTGGTTTTGTTCCTCTTGATTTACATGGTGCTCTTATGGTTTGTTTGTACAGAAATCCATGCAGTCTTGAATATGTTTTGTAGGTAATCATGTATTATTCAATTATTTGATTGTCCCTTCTAATTTGAAACATCTCTATGGCAGTTCTACGTTTTTGATTGGTGTAGGAGTAGAGAAGAAGATGAGAAAAGGTATCGCGGTTTTCGATCAATTGCTCGAGAAGATCATATCTCTAAAAGAGAGGAGGTAAAATATCATGGGACTCATCATGACTCAAAAGGAGAGGCCATGAATGTATTAACATATTACATGCTGTGGACACGACCAAATATAAGCACTTGAAACCGAACAACGATAAATTTATCATGAACGTTGTTTTGCACTTCTTGATCGCAGGAAGAGACACAATAATCTCAGCTCTCACTTGGTTCTTCTGGCTTCTCTCCAAACATCCTGAAGCAACAACCAAGATCCGACAAGAGATTAACAAGAAGATGCCAAAGTTTGATCCCGTGGATCTAAACAGTCTCGTGTATCTATACGGTGTCGTGTGTGAGACGCTAAGGCTATACCCATCAGTCTCATTTAACCACAAGTCACCGGCAAAGCCTGACGTGCTTCCAAGTGGGCATAAAGTCGACGAGAGTTGGAAGATAATAATCTTTATTTAGCCAGCGGGGAGGATGAGATCTGTTTGGGGAGATGACGCAGAAGATTTTAGACAGTGGAAAGTTGAGACATGAGCCTTCGTATTAGTTCTTGGCGTTTAACACTGGTCCAAGAATTTGCTTGTGGAAAAAGTTAACTTTCTTGCAGATGAAGACTGGAAATCATACGAAACTATGAACATCATGGTTATTCAAGGGCACAAAACCGAACCAACTCCTTCCGTGGTTCTTCGCATGCAACATGCTCTCAAAGTTAATGTCACTAAGATTTGATTTTAATTTATTTGGTTTTTTAAATAGTTGTTGAGAGTTCAATAAAAGGTCAATGTGTCATGTGTGCATTGGCATTTTATAGTGCATGCATGTATATCTTTTGAGTTAGATATTTTCGAAATAGACAATTGAAGGATACTATGTTTTGGAAGTAGACAATTAAACACAAAATATCATATAGTTTCTGCAAATCATCCTCTCAAGGATACGATGTTTTCGAAATAGACAATTGACCGATTTCAATATTATAGCCATTGAGTACAGAATGAGACCAAAATAAACGTGATTACATCCACGTAAATTTCGAAATGGCACCCAACTGGTAGGATCAAAATGTAAGTTGGGCCGCGTTATATAATTGGCGTCCAAATAATCAATCTAAAGAGAGAGAATATATGTAGGATCTGATGGGATCATAAGCTAAAAAAGAAGGTAAAGTTCGTGGACATTTTCTAATTGGTCGTGTTTTCTTTATTGTGTTTTTATTTTCGGGAAAGGAAAAGAAGAGAAATGAGAAGAAGAGAAAGGAGAAGTAGGTACAAAGAAAAGGAGGAGGAAGAAGAAGAAGAGAAGCTAATTCTTTATTTTTTTTTCAAGTTATATGGATTTGTTGGTTTATTTGTTTCGGATCTATCATTCATAGGAAATTTTAACCATTTGTTTTGCGATTCAAAATTATATTTTTTAAAATAAAAATGGAGATACGGACAAATGAATCAGGGAGAACGCTTCAAAGAAGAAAACAACACTGAGATACTCCCTTATAAGTATCTTCATGCACCCAATATATAAGAAGAGAGTTCCAACTTCACTATGGACTTTATTCAATTTCTCTTCTCTCCCATTCTAGAAATATCGTCCAAACACATTATTTCAAAGAAAAATCCTTTTGCAGTTAATCATTTGGATTACTTAAAAATTGTAGGTAGCATGGATATCTAGGCCATGGTTTCTTTCTATTTTTGCTAATTTACTTCCATGGGAATGCGGTGAGTATCTAACAAACTTTTATGCACTTTATATTATATCAAAGTAATGGCATTACACACCACACACAGGAGGCTTCCAACTTTATATTATGTTTGATTGTTCAAGTATAATTCAGGGAACACTACAAGAAAATACAGTTTTAGCGTCGGCAAAATTCGATGCTAAATCGACGCTAACGTCATTTAGCGTCGTTTTTGCGTCGAATGACATTTCGACGCTAAACTTAATTCGACGCTAATTTAGCGCCAGAATATCTTCGACGCCAGCTCGATGCTACATTTCGATGCTAAGTCGACGCTAATTTAGCATCGAATTACCATCGATCTGTTCGACGCTAAACTTAATTCGACGCTAATTTAGCGTCGGAATATCTTCGACGCTAACTTGAAGCTACATTTCGATGATAAGTCGACGCTAATTTAGCATCGAATTACCATCGATTTGTTCCGACGCTAATTTAGCGTCGATTTAGCATCGGTTCCGTCTTATGTCGATGCTAAATCGACGCTAATTTTGCGTCATTTTAGCGTCGACATTGGACGTATTCGATGCTAATTCGATGCTATATAGCGTCGATTTAGCATTGAATTCTATGATTTTTTTAAAAAAAAAAAATTTGTAAATGAAAATATTTTTAATAAATCCCAATTTTTTTAAAAAATTAGAAAATTTTATATATAAATCCGAAAATGAAAACAGAAATTGTTTAAAAACACTGAAAATACAAACAGAAATTTTAATTTTAACGTTCGTCTCTTAGATTAATGTCGTCTTTATATTCATTCATCATAGTTTTGGCTTCTTCGTCGAATTGCGGTTGACCTCTAGGTGGAGGTGGATGTGTAGGACGCGGTATCCGGGAGAGGGCAGCAGCTAAAGTCGGGTTATCCACTGCAATAATGTCCATCAGACTTGTCAATACCGTGAGTTTGCCTTGCATCGAACTGTTGGTTGACCAAAGATAAATTGTTCCGTCTTTAGCTGGTCAATCTCAACATTAGCAGCGGTCAACTGCGTTGCCAACTGCGGGTCAGAAGAACTCGGAGTGTAACTATACCGAGCGGTAGAAGAAGCTGCTGGGAGATCGGCGATGGATCCAACACCCAAGATCCGTCCTTTTTTCTTCGGTGCAACCTATAAAATGAGAACGTTATAAAATCAAATTGTTAAAAATGTGATAGAAAATAAGTTAAAATATTATATTAAAAACTAAAAAAATTACCTCCACGTAAATTTTATCGTAATCTACGACATCCAATGTAGACTGGACAAAACTACCACCCGGAGAGTACTGTGACTCTAGCTCTGCCACTCGAGCGTTGTAGGCGTTGAACGTTTGTTCCGCTTGAGTGGTAACAAACGTCCCATCCTTGCGCCGATGAGTTTTCTCCATGACTTTCACAATCGGAGCAACCTGATCGCCATCGCACTGTAAAAAAAAGAGTAAGATATATATAAAAATGAAAATTAGATTATATATATATAATATATAAATAAAATAATCTAATAAACTAATTTAATTAAAATCATACCATATCCAATCGTATTGGGGCGTATGATGATTGACCCGCACAATACTTAGAAGGTCCATCTCCTTCGGCCACTGGCGTAAGACAGGATGCAGAACACTTTGATAATTTAGCTATCGAAGAGGGTTCCTCCCAATACCGTACTAGACCCGACCAAACATCAGGATCCATCCCTAAAGGCATCGCATCATCGCCTTTCTCCCGCCAAGCTTTCTTCCAATTACCGATAGTGTTGTTGAGACGCAATTTAGCCTTCTTCTCGAAGGCCTCTCGCACTTCGTGAGTACGATTCTTCCCAGTGCCACTTTTGCTATAAAAATACGAATAATATTAGTAATATTTCTAAAATCAAATAATTTAATAAATAAAAATAAATAATATAATATGACTTACCGCCTATGACTCAAACCAAATATCTCGAACAGATTGCGGCGTCTGCGTCCAATTAGCATGCGACATATGGAAATAGCCGATGATGACTTTGGTGACCGAACGAGAGACACAGTTATCGGTAAACCTATAAAACAAAATATTTCGATGTTAATAAGTTATTTAAAACATGTAATTATAAATAAATTAGAAAGATTGCAAAAAATTAAACATACCAAAAAGTGTTGGGAGGCTTCAGCGGATGGAGCATCGAAACCCGTTCGTGACGACCAGGTTGGCGAAGAAGCTCAGCAATCCGCATCTTAAGAGGTGGGTTTGGCGGTAGAGGCGCCTGCTGCGCATCATCGGGATGAGCTGCTTTGTCTTCGTCTACTTGTGGGTTAACTGGTGGCGGTGGCGGTGGCGGAGCTCGTGGTGGAGCTCGTGGTTGAGCTCGTGGTGGAGGCCGTGGATGATAGTTCCCAGCAGATTGGGAACCCGACCCCGATCCTGATCCCGATCCGCGACGACCACCTACGGATCCGGGAATCGTAGAATCCTCGCCGAATAACTCTCCGTATGAAAGTGGACCCACCTATAAAATCAAAACGATTTTAGTAAAATAAACAATGTAAAGTATAAATATTAAATAAGATTACAATAACTAAATACATTATAAAATCTAAAAAAAAATCTAAAACACGAAATATTTGTTTTTATTTTTATAAAATCCTAATAATCTTAATAATATTTTTTAAAAAAACCAAACAATTATTTGTAAACATAAATGGTTAAATAAAAACAAATTTATTAAATTAAAATACGTAAAAATTAAATTCATAAATTTTTTTTTTAACAAAAATTTATTAAAAAAATCAATCCTAAACTTGTAAAATAATTTGATAGAGCAAATCATAAATTTATAAATTTTATATATAACTTATTCTTACAAACACATAAATTTAACTTCAAAAGTAATTTTATATTTTCCATAAATAACTTGTACAATAATTTTTAAAAAAGATAAAATCATAAATTTTATTTTACTTTCCATAAATAACTTGTAAAATAATTTTAAGAAAATATAAATCCGAAACTTGAAAAATAATTTCATAAATTTTAAATCAAATTTTTTTTATTTTCCATATATCCAAAAATTTAACTTCTAAAACAATTTGATACACCATAGCAAACCTAAATTCCCTTTCCTACAATTCCATTTCATACACATATATTTTTCAATTCCATTTCATAAATTCCCTTTCCTACAATTCCATTTCATACTTCTTTCTAAAACCTAAATTACACATCTAAGCATAATACACATAAGAAAAGAGAAAAAAATACAAATACCATTTCAATATAAAGATTGAATTCAGATGAGATGGAATGAAATCGGGCGAGAGAGGAAGTGATAAGACTGATACAACCACGTTATACAATCGCAGAATCGGACAGCCACGAAATTTTTTTTTCCTCTCTGGATTTTGTGTTCGTCGAACTGGAGAAGAAGAAGACTGTTGCGTTTATATATAAACGCTTGTCGACGCTAATTAGCGTCGAATCATTAAAAGATTTTTATTTTCCCACGTCAAGATTGTGTTGGCGCGTGGTGGCGCTAAACCCAAAATATTTCAGATTAGCGTCGAATCATTAAAAATTCGACGCTAATTCGACGCTAATCTGAAATATTTTGGGTTTAACGTAGAAGTTTTTCGGTTTACCTCCAACTCTTTAACCAAAATATTTCAGATTAGCGTCGAATATTAAAAAATCCGATGCCTCCTCTATTATTTACCCTAAACTCTAAACATTTAAGATTTTGAATTAGCGTCAAATTAGCGTCGAATTGTACAGATTCGATGCTATTGCGACGCTAATTAGCATCGAATTAGCATCGAATCTGTACAATTCAACGCTAAACCTAAAATATTTAATGTTTGTGGTTTAGGGTAAAGAAACCACAAAGGATACAAATATAATGTTAACCATGTCAATATTTCTTATAACCGAATGATTATAAAATTTGAAATTTTTTGATCATACATAACTGTACATAAGGTTAATTATAATAAATGTAAAACTATATAGGTTTTTTAAAATCTTTATTCATATATCATCATTAACCTATGTTCATACGTAGTTGTTATCTTTATTATATCTTAATTGCGATTGTATAATTATGTATTCAAAGTTTAAAACAAATGTTATGAATAAAGATTTCAAAAAATCTTTTTAGTTTTTCATATATCATCATTAACCTTATGTACAATTATGTATGTACGAAAAATGTCAAATTTTAAAATCATTCGGTTATAAGAAAAATTGACATGGTTAAGATTGTTTTTGTATCCTTTGTGGTTTCTTTACACTAAACCCCAACCATCAAATGTTTTAGGTTTAGCGTTGAATTAGCATCGAAACTACACATTTCGATGCTAATTCGATGCTAATTAGCGTCGAAATAGCATCGAACCTTAACAATTCGATGCTATTTCGACGCTAAACTTAAAATGTTTGATGTTTGGGGGTTTAGGGTAAAGAATAGAAATCGCATCGGATTTTTTGGAATTCGATGCAAGACCGACGCTATATTGAATTACTTTGGTTTAAGTGTTGGAGGTAAACCAAATAATTTCAGGTGGCGCTAAACCGAAATTTTACAAATTAGCGTCGAATTAGCATCGAAATGTGTTGTTTCGACGCTATTTTGACGCTAAATCAAAAATATTAAATGTTTAGGTTTAGGGTAAAGAAAGCAGAACAGATACAAAAAAAATCTTAATCATGTTAATCGTTCTTCAAACCGAATTATTTTAAAAGTTAAAATTTTTGGTACATAATGTTACTGATGATATATGTAAAACTATATAGGTTTTTTGAAATCTGTATTCATAACATTTGTTTTGAACTTTGAATACATAATTATACAATCGCAATTAAGATACAATAAAGATAACATTTATGCTTCACTGTCTGAATTATCATTTGAGGTATCGTCATCCTCATTGGTACTTTCTGCACTTTCGTTCATAAACTCGTTTTCGAGGTTTTCTGCATCAGTAGCATCAGAAAGTATTTCAACTTCTCTATTTTGCAGATCTATTAGAACGATGTTGTCTAGATCTTGTTCTGGAGTTGTTAGATCTACGGCAGTTTCATATTGTATTGGCGCGTCGTCGGCTTCAACTATAATTCTTCTCGGAGCTATTTTGAGCACAAATAGCCATGAAATCCCTGTTTTCCTGAGCCCTGGATATGGAATGAAACAAACTTGATCCGCTTGTGATGCAAGCACAAATGGATCATACTTTGCATAAGAACGCGATCCATTAACGTCGATGACACCAAACTTTCCTACTCAAACCCCTCGCCCAATAACTGGATTAAACCACTCGCATTTGAAAAGTGTGCACTTTAAGTTAACCAAACCAGGATATTGTACTTCAATAATGTCTTGTATAATGCCATAAAAATCGGTGTCCCCGGCTCGAACGACGACACCGTAGTTCGCAGTTGCTCTATTTTTCCCACGTTCGAACGTATGGAATACATAACCTCGCGTAAAATACATTGGGGATGACATAACTTTTCCCAACGGACCTTAGATCAACTCTCTAAACCATACAGGGTACGACGTGTCTCCATAATCAACCTGCCAAATATAGTATATACAATGTAAATATAGTATACATAGTGTATATATATATATGTTTTAATGGAAACCATATATGTATAAAATTTTTTTTTAATTAACTTACCTGACTCGTCAACCATTTAGTAAAGTGTTGGTCTTTACGTTTGTCAATCTCGCCGGGTGATGCATTTGGGAAAGCCTCGGTAACCTGGCGAATGAATTCACTAATAGAAAATATAGTTATAACAAATGAAATCATAAACATATATACGTTAAAATTAACCCTTTTGACCTCAATCCATAGTTTGTGATTATATATACCTCAGAAATGGGTTTCGTCGCATTGTAAGAGAATATATGTGTGTGCACAATTGTAGTCTTCGTACGAGGACCAATCTTCTTCTCTTATGATTCCGGCATGCCTACCAACTGCACAGAATATATTTGGGACATCAGAAACTGGATACGTTTGTGCGATGCCACCATCGTCATACCTACGTAGAGCTCTTTTACGTGTCCGGACAGTTGGAGGGAAGTAATATGAGCTGAAATGAGAGGTTTCTTCGGTTAAACTTCCCGCAACAATTGATCCCTCAACCCTCGCCAGGTTTTTTGCCTTTCTTTTTACGTGATTCATGAATCTCTCGAAATGATACATCCAACGAAATTGAACGGGCCCTCCTAGATCGGCTTCGTATGGGAGATGGACAGGAAGTTGCTCCATCACATCAAAGAAAGATGGAGGGAATATCTTCTATAAGTTGCACAGCAATATCGCGATGTTATTATTTAGTTGTTGAATTTTATCCTGAGTCAGAGTTCGCACACACAGATCCCGAAAAAATGCACCAACACCTAAAACCAAAGTTCAGATTTCCAATATCAATAGAAAAGATTGAAATGTAATAACACACATAATTTATTTATATATTAATATATCGTCATAGAAAATATAATTACAAGTGATTCATGCACGTTCGTTGGCAAAAGCTCCGCAAAGGCGAAAGACAATAATCTCTGCATAAACACATGACAATCTAAAGATAGGCACTGGAGCTCTCCCATCTCCCGTCATATGTAACTCAACTCTGGAGCATATAAGAGGCAAATCCAGTCTAGACTTCAAGTTGTCTTTAGACCTGCCTGGAACGTTTAAGATGGTGCGCATGATGTTATCGAAAAAGTTTTTCTCAATGTGCATGACATCAAGATTGTGGCGCAATAGATGATCCTTCCAGTACGGTAGATCCCAAAAAATGCTTTTTTTATGCCAATTATGTTCTTCAAGGTATCCATCTGGGAGATTGGTCGGAATATTAAGCCAATTACCACCACGTTTTGCTGTGTCCTGAGCTCCATAATAATCAAGCTGACCTTCAATTTGTTCTCCTGAAAGATATGGAGGTGGGGGGATACGTACACGTTTTCCCTTTGTGAATAATCTCCTGTTCCCCCAGTACGGATGGTTCATAGGGAGAAACCTCCGGTGACAATCAAACCAACAAGATTTTCTACCATGTTTTAGTTGGAAGGCATCTGTTTCATTTTGGCAATACGGACATGATAATCTACCATGTGTTGTCCAACCAGATAACATTTCGTAGGCTGGAAAATCTCTTATCGTCCACATAAGCACAGCTCGCATGGTAAAATTCTTTTTCCTAGAGTAATCAAATGTACGAACCCCATGAGACCACAACATGTTCAACTCGTGAATCAGCGGCCGTAAAAACACATCAATATATCTTCTTGGATGCTTCGGACCAGGGATTAAAATACTCAAAAACAGAAATTCCCTCTGCATGCATATATCAGGCGAAAGGTTATAAGGTGTCAATATAACCGGCCACAAAGAATATTGCCTGCCAAACATACCGAACGGACTAAAACCATCTGTACACAAGCCAAGATAAACATTGCGCTTCTCTTTAGCAAAATTAGAATGTACCGATTTGAAGTGTTTCCAAACTTTTGCATCAGAAGGATGATGGACTTCTCCTTCACTAGTTGAATGTTCCGCATGCCACCTCATTGATGCAGCTGTTCGTTCTGATTGGTATAGCCTTTCTAGCCTATATGTTATGGGCAGGTACCACATTCTCTGGTATGGCACTTTACTTCTACCAGCTCCCTGGGACTTAAATCTTGGTTTGTGGCAAAATCGACATTCATGTAGATCTTCATCATCTTTCCAAAATATCATGCAATTGTCAATGCAAACATCTATCATCTGCGAGGGAAAACTTAAACTAGAGACTAGTTTATGTATGTCGTAATATGACTCAGCAGCTTGATTACCCTCTGGCAAATACTCTTTTATGAGAGCTGCCCAATCATCCATGCAACTCTCAGATTGATTATGATCAGACTTTATTGTCATCATTCTAGATGCCAGCGATAATTTAGAGAGACCTTCCCTACAACCTTCATAGATTGGTTGATTTGCAGAATCAAGCATATCATAAAAAATTTTAGCATCTACATTGGGTTCCTCAACAACATCATCATGAGTAGACATAACTCTAGGAAATGCATCGGTTACCATTTCTTCGAACCTATTATGTTCTAACCCGACATCATGATCATAATTATTAACAAATTGAGACTGATCATATTGTCCATTCGAATAACCCTGATCCATAGGTTGGTAACTAGTACTACCCGAAGTTTCATCTCCATATCCCTCTCCATGATAAAACCAAACATAATACTCAGGTGTGAACCCTCTATTAAATAAATCCATACCAGCTACATCAATTGTTTGCGGCTTTGAATTTTTGCACTTCCGACACGGACATACCATCATTCCGGTCCGTTGAATTGTAGGCACACTACTCGCTTGAGCCATGACAATTTCAAGCCCGTTGAGGAACTCTTCTGAAATTCCTTCATTTTCATCTCTACGTCGATACATCCAGTTTCTTAGTTCGTATATATCGCCCATCTTATTCAGAAAATGTAACTAAGAAAATTTAATTGAAAGATTTTTTTTTTCAATGATTTTTGGTTTGGGGTGCGTTCTGGGGATGTATTTATAAAAACTTTTAGCAGCGATTTTGCTTCGAATTTGCATCGGACTTTAGCATCGAATTAGCATCGAATTATTTTGCGTCGACTTTGCGTCTAATTTGCGTCGGTTTTTGGCGATGCTATAGAAGTAGGTGAATCCATTAAAAACGTGCCACCTACCTACCAACTTTGACGCAATAGTCGACGCTATATCGGACGCTATTTTGCCGACGCTAAACTAGCGTCGATTTAGCGTCGAATTAATAATCTGGATGCTAAATCGACGCTAAATTACATCGATTTAGCGTCGCTACTTTTCGTACCAATTTTGCGTCGAATGTTTTGAACGACACAAAATCGACGCACAGTCGACGCTATATTTGCGTCGACGCAAAATTTCGACGCTAAAACTGTGTTTTCTTGTAGTGGAATGTTACATATGTACAATACATAACGGGTCATGATGGGTAAGGGCTGGGCGGGTAAGGACTAGGACTGGACGAGATGCGGGTAAGGGTTGGGGTAGGACGGGTAAGAGTTGGGACGGAAAGAAAGTAAGAGCTAGGAGGGGAGGAGTAAGGGCTTAGATAGGATACATGTATGAGATGAGGTACATGGGATGGGGTACTGACCGTGTTTGTTAATTGAAATAAATAATTGATTTGATTAATTTACAATCTTAAATATTGTTTTTGTTATTCATATCCCAGGCAAGGATAAAAAGCTTTTGAGAAGGAAGACGAAAGAGTCTATTGAATAGAAAAAAGAATAAAGAGAAAGAACACATAGAAAATCAAGAACATCGGGAAATTGAGATTAAACAACATGAGTATACAAGAGAAAAAAACGAAAAATGATAGAGATGCTTGTGAAACTACCCAAGAGGCAGCACGTGGAAAGCAATGGTCGAAAGAGAGCCTTAGCAACGCTTTAAAAGATGAGGAGAGAGGAGAAAACTCTAGGCCATAAATCTCATCTTCATTACAAGGTTGTGCAGAAGATCTTGGTTCATTGTTTTTTGCAGATCATCTTTCACATTCAGTTATGTTTGTGAAGAGGTTTATTTGCTTATCAAGTGAAACATTAATTAGTTGTTTATCTAATTTACAAGAGGACTAAACTTCTACTCGAAACTCTACAACAATTATGTATGATAGTCAAAGATTTTATGCTAGACATATATGATCCCGTACGAAGGATCTGAATTCAATCCAAACAGTTAGCACTAAAGAGAGTAAAGACCAGGTGCTCCACCAAAGGAGAAGACAAAACATATTATTTTTGAATAAAAAAATATTTTTAAATTTGAACATTAAACTAGAAACAAAACCAAATAAACTCAAGTGTAAACTTACCGATAAAGTTGTTATATGAAAATATCAAATTTATGTCTTTGTATCTAATTGTACACTATGATGCTAGAGTTTAGAATTTATATATTGTTTTCAGTAGTAACATGCATTTATAAGGGTTTAGGCTCCCTCTTAGGGTTTAGCATCATTTAAGTTTCCAAAAACAATGATTGTATAATGTTAATCAATAAGTTTACATGTTTGGTTTAAAAAAAAATATAGTAATGAAAAGTATAAATATTGATTTCTAAAATTAAATCTAAAAATTGATTAATAAATTAAAATTTGTTAATATGGTATAAGTAGCATCATGTTTTTAATTTACAATATCGTTTAGATGTTGCAATAACTAAAACGTTCAACGCTCACAGTTACATAATTGGTTATATCCATACAAAAAATACATTAGATATTTGACTTATTTAGTTGTATGATTTTAGTTTCAAATTAGAATTAAAAAAATACCTATTTAAAAACTCAAATCATATTTTAAAGATTAACATTTTTGAAGTAAAATTATTTTTACAAAAACTTATCCTGGCACAGGCGCACTAGTAATTTATCAAAACAATCAGTGTATTTAGCCCAAAGCATGGGCCTTTAAACTAGTGTGTAATAATTTTTCTTTCTCTTCAAATCGACGTTTGTGTGAGGTCGAATCGTGTCGCGTTTACATTCTACAGCTTTTTTTCTTGGTTCCTTTCATTTTCAAACGAACGGGACACACCAGCTAAAGGCCCCTTTGCGTTTAGATCTAAGAAGAAGAGAGCGACGTATAGGGTTTTCAAGCGAAATTGTTCTACGGGAAGGGAAGGAGATTCAACGACGCCGACGAGCAATTCGATTTCAGTCTCTCCCTTGGAGTGATTTGTTCGATTCGATCGAAGGTATGGTTTAGCTCAGTTTCGGATTTGCTTCAGCGTATTATCGAATTTTCTTTGTGGAATTTGATCTCTTGTTACGGGTTTGGATTAAGCTTCTGTCTTTTCTTAATGGTGTGTGTATTTCTATTGAATCTGGAGATTTGGTTTCCTTGTAGTTGCCGAACAATCTGGGTCTATGTTTTTGCTACTTTCTATGTAATTGGGTTTTGATTTGTGCTGTTCGAAAATAATTTTTGAAATTCTATGCTACTATTGTGTCGGTGCTATGTGATATGATCCAAGTTTGTGAATTCAAGCTCCGTTTTTGTTTTTGGATTTTGCGTCATTAGAAGGTACGAACCATGGTGATCTAGAATTGGTGGTGATCCACGAAAGAGTGATTGTGGGAACTAGAAGAAAGTGAAATCGAATGGATAAGAAAAAGAACCGTGCCGATCCACTCGCTGCTGGACGCCAGAAGGTTAGCTTCACTTTCTTTAAAGCCTACCTCTTCAGAATTTGGGTGAATTTACTTAAAGATCACAAAATGTTAGTGAGAAGAAGAGAGAGGATTCTGCTGTTTTGTTTCCTTCTTGTAAACCATCAGACAAGTAGGAAAGGTTTGAACAATTGATAGCCTGGTGTCTTGATAAGTTGTCTTTTCTTCTTTAAGAAGTTTGAAAATTTGTGCTATTTTTCGCCAATAACTTTACCCAACTTGTCTACATGGTCTATATTTTATTACTTCCCTTGCCTTGATTTATACAGACATAGTTAATCACTTAGTTTCCTTACCTCATTTCAGCTTCAACAGTTTCGTCAAAAGAAGGCTGACAAAGGCACTGATCAGAAAAAGGACCCCAAAGGCAGTACAAGCCAAGGAAAATCCTCCAAAAAATCTGGTAAATCTGACAAGCATGAGCGTAAACCTGACACAAATGCTGTCAGTGACGAGGCAGAAGCTCCATCTAATGTGGCTGCAGGAGGAGCTACATCTCATATGAATTCTGGTGAGGAGGTTGTTGATTCTCCACAAACTTCTGCAAATGCATTAGCTCCCGAATATGTTTCAGTCCATGGTTCATCATCAGAACCTGATACGATTCAGCCAGGAAACACCACAGAAACTTCTGATAATGGAGCTGAACTGAGAAAAGAAGTAAATTCTTTGACATCTGACCCTGCCGATTCTGAAAAGGGAGTTACACATGACGACACACCTTTAAATGGTGACAGAAGCTTTGCTGCTTCTGGAAACCTAGCGGAGGGGGAAGGAGTTGAAGTTCAAAGTGGATCTGGGAATGTGGAAAAGCCACAGCATCAGCCAGCCTCGCTGCATGATTCTATTCCTGATGTTTCCTTGATTAGTGCAAGGGGAGATCAGGTAACTGATGTAGGTTGTTCTCTCCTTCTCTCTTCAGTTATTTGATTTATTGCTTTTTCTTTGATAGGGTAAAGAGGTTAGGTCAATTGGATGCGGCATTTTGATGTATAATTCAATTCTCATTTGTTTCTGGGTAGGGGAAATGCAGGAAGACGATGTTGCACTCATGGAACAGTTTTCTGAATCATCTGCAAAGGCAGATGTGGATAGGATTGCAATTGAAGAAAAGCAAGCAAGCTATCCAGCTGTTGTGGATTCATTTGCCTCTGCTTCTCACTTTGCAGAGGGATCTTCAGTTACATCTGATTCAGTTGAACTAGAAGGAATAAATGGTAAAATTAGAAGCCAGCAGATTAGTGAAGCTGCGGAGCTTAATGAAGAGAAACCAGAAACATCTATTGGTCACGTGCCTTCAGCTGAACCTGAGGAAAGCTCTGTTACAGATGTGGTTAGTCAGCTGCAATTGCCTGAGAGCGTCAGTATATCTAGATTTGTGAGCCATGAGGAACCTCGTAAAATGGACACACTGAAGCCATCTGGCGAAGTTTCTACTGCTCATGTTCATGAAGGCCGCTCAGTCAGCTTCTTACAGCTTATAGGTATTGTACAGGGACTTGGACAAGATGAATATCAAGTTTTGTGCAACGCAAGAGAGGCTGCTTCCAGTACTGAGCCAGGAACAAGTTCGTTGGAGCGATTAAGAGAAGAACTCTTTGTTTCGAGTACCATGGAAGATATACGCCATGTGCAACTTACAGAACAGTCTAATTTACAAAATGAGTTTGATCATCAACATAATCAATTTGTAGCTGAAATATCACAGCTTCGTGCATCATATAACACGGTGACGGAGAGGAATGATTCTCTTGTGGAGGAACTATCAGAGTGCCAGTCTAAACTCTATGCTGCTACAAATTCAATTGAGAAGCTTAATAATCAGCTTATTGCTACAGAAGCACAAGTGGAGGATTTCACTGCTAAGACGAATGTGCTGCAGCTTAGCCTAGAAAAATCCCTATTGGATCTATCTGAGGCGAAAGAAAAGTTCATCAATCTTCAGGTGGAAAATGATACGTTGGTTGCAATTATTTCTTCCTCGAATGATGAGAAAAAGGAACTTCTTGAAGAAAAAGAATCCAAGAACTATGAGATTAAGCATCTTTCATCTGAGTTATGCAATTGCAAGAACTTAGCGGCCACACTAAAGGCAGAAGTTGAGCAATTGGAAAAAACTATTGGTCCATTGACAGATGAGAAGATAAATCTTGTTGAAGAAAAATATAAGGTTGTGGGTGAGGCAGAAAAGTTACAGGAAGAATTGGCCTATTGTAAGAATTTGATCACCCAGCAAGAGGTGGAAAATTTAAACATAAGGGAGGCGCTTTCTTTACTGACAGGCCAGCAGGTTAAGCTTGAAGAGGATAACTTACATCTCACAGAAGAAAATGAGAAAGCACATCTAGAACTGAGTGCTCATCTGATCTCGGAGACATATTTATTGTCCGAGTATTCCGATCTGAAGGAAGGGTATTCTTTGTTGAATAATAAACTCTTGAAGTTTCAAGCGGAGAATGAACGTTTGGTTGAGGACAATGATAAACTTACACATGAACTTCTTACTCTTCAAGAGTGTATGTCAACTGTACAAGAAGAGCGGACTCATCTAGAAGTTGAGTTAGGAGAATCAATAGCGCGCCTTGATAAATTGGCTGAGGAAAATACATTTCTAACTAGCAGCATTGAGGTAGAAAAATCTAGAAAGGTAGACATTGGTAGCGAGGATGCGGCAGGATTGATCAATCAGGAAATTTCTGAAAAACTTGGTGAAGGTTCAGAAGTCGGGGTTACTAGTGAACAGACTGCACCTTTTCTTGAAAATACCTGCCAAAGCCCTGATACACATTATACAGATTTGGAAGAGGTAATGGTTAATACTTCTGAAATTTCTGCTTTGCAGAAGAATCTGGAGAAGGGGGAAAAAATGGTTCAGAACCTTGAAGAGGCAATGAAGCAGATCCTCACTGATTCTTCATCGAGTAAATCTAGCAACAAAACTACCACACCAGCAGTATCAAAATTGATTCAGGCTTTTGAGTCAAAGCGGCAACCAGAAGAACAGGAATCTGGAAAAGCACAGTTAACTGGTGATCAATCAGAAGCAGATCAATTTGTTTCTGTGGATGTGCAGATCAGAAATTTGAGATGCTTGCTCGAACAGTTAGTGTTGAATGGTAGGAAGGTTGGTAGACAATTTAGTCAATTGAATGATGACAGGATGGCGACAAATCAAAGACTCGCTGAGTTTAATGTCGAGTTTGCATCTCACCAGGACCACAGTAGTCTTCTGGAGGCAGATTGTATAGAGAATATGATTTCGTTTGAAGCTCTGAAGCATTATTCTTATGAGTTGCAGCACAAAAACCATGAACTTGAAGTTCTCTGTGGATCATTAAGGTTGAGAAATGATAGTATCGGTGTAGAAAACACTGAGCTCAATCAGAAGCTAAATTCTTGCTTATCAAGAATTGATGAACTTGAAATTCAGCTGGAAAGCTTACAGCAGAATTTAAGCAGCATGTTGTCCTCAATGGAAGAACAGTTACTGGCCTTGCAGGATGAATCTGAGAGGGCGATGATGCTAGAATATGAACTCAAATCATCAATGTCTGAATTTGGTGAAGCAGTTGCGAGGCTTGATGATTGTTTACTCAGATCTGGCACTTCTGGAGCTCATGTTGGCTTAGATATGACCAAACACATATCTCGTTCTGTTGATCTGGCTGTAAAGGTGATTGACGACCTGGAGGAAAAACTAGAAGCTGCGTATGCGAAGCATGAGTCCTCCTCAAACAAATATGATGAACTGAATCAGAGTTTCAACACTCTGTTTGAGAAAAATGAATTTTCAACTGCTACAATGCATAAGGTCTATGCTGATTTGAGGAAACTGATTACTGAATCATGTGGGTCTCTGAAGATGGCCAATCTTGAAAGTGAAAATCTAGCTGCCGATGATACTTTCGAGGATGGTAGTTGTGAGAATCTGATAGAGGCTGTGCGAAAAACTCTTTCTGAGAGGCTTGAACTTCAGTCTGTGATTGATAAGCTAGAGTCAGACTTGTCGAATAAATCAAACGATATGCAGGAACTGACGCAGAGAAGTCTTGATTCAACTTCACTTCGACAGTTAGTTGAGAAGGTTGAGGGTGTTCTGGAACTTGAAAGTGGTGGAATTAGTTTAGAATCTCCTAGTTCATATATGGAGTTTGTGGTTTCCCAACTTGTTCAGAAGTTTATAGAGACGGAGGAATTGGCTAATGACATCAGAAAACAGTTAGAGGCCAAGGAGAATGAGTTAATGGAAATCCAGGAGAGTTTACTGCACCATAAAACTGAAATGGGTGATCTCAGAGAAAATTTAAGCCAGGCAGAGGAGTCCCTTGTGGTTGTGCGATCTGAGTTACAAGAGAAATCTAATGAACTTGAACAATCAGAGCAGAGGTTATCATCAACTAGAGAGAAGCTTAGCATAGCTGTTGCAAAAGGAAAAGGTTTAATTGGTAACCGTGACAATCTCAAACAGTTGTTGGCTGAAACCTCTGCTGAACTGCAGAGGTGCTCAGAGGAATTGAAATTGAAGGACACAAGGCTTGTGGAAGTAGAAGCAAAACTTAAAACCTATATGGAGGCAGGTGAACGTGTGGAAGCATTAGAATCTGAGCTTTCTTACATCCGAAACTCAGCTACTGCGCTCCGAGAATCTTTTCTTCTCAAAGATTCTCTGCTTCACAGAATTGAGGAAATTTTGGAAGATTTGGATCTCCCAGAGCATTTTCATGCTCGAGATATACTCGAAAAGGTGGAGTGGTTAGCAAGATCAGCTAACGGAAACTCTTTGCGCGCCTCTCATTGGGATCAGAAGAGTTCTGATGGAGGTGCGGGATTTGTTATTTCGGACCCCTGGAGGGAGGATGCACAAACTGGTACAAGTTCTGAGGATGACTTAAGGATCAAGTTCGAGGAGCTGAAGGGGAAGTTTTATGGATTGGCCGAACAGAATGAAATGCTGGATCAATCCCTGATGGAAAGGAATACTTTGGTTCAGAGATGGGAAGAACTCCTGGAGAATATTGATATGCCTCTGCACCTACAGTCCATGGAAGTGGAAAACAAGCTTGAGTGGCTTGCAAGTACGATATCAGAGGCTACACATGGCAGGGATACTCTCCAACAGAAGATTGATAACCTTGAAGCCTATTGTCAATCACTAAGTGCTGATTTGGAAGTCTCGCAAAAGCAGGTATCTGATGTTGAGGCAAATCTTCAGTTGGTTGTTAATGAGAGGGTAAATCTTTCTGAAAGACTGGAAAGTCTGAATTGTGATCATGAGAGTCTTTCTGCGAGGGTCATTCACCTTCAAGTTGAAAATGAGAAATTGCAGAATCAAGTTAAAGATTTGCATGGGAAATTGGTTGAGAAACTTGGGAATGAAGAACATCTTCAGACTATTGAAGGAGAACTATTAGGTTTGAGGTCCATGATTAATGATGTTTTACAAGAAGATGGCTTGCAGGATTTGGCGTTAGCAAGTAATTCTGAGACCTTGGATGGATTACTGAGAAAGTTGATAGACTATTATAAGAATTTGGTGAAATATAGTTTGCCACCTGAAAGAGATGACAACTTCTCTGAAACTCATCCATCAAGCGCTGATGTTAGAAGCAGAGAGTCAATGGGTACAGATGAAACAACTTCTCGTGGGCACCAGCCTGACTTGACTGATTCCAATCTAGTTGAAGCAACAAGTAGAGACATAGGAGTAGTAGAGACACCTAATCTAGCTTCTCTAACGAAAGATCTGGAGGAGGCACTGCATGCTCAGAAGCTGACAAGGGAAGAGAGAGAATTGTACATGGAAAAACAGCAATCCTTGGCTGCTGAAAATGAGGCACTTGATAAGAAAATAATAGAATTGCAGGAGTTTCTTAAACAAGAGGAGCAGAAGTCAGCTGCTGTAAGAGAGAAGTTAAATGTAGCTGTCAGGAAAGGGAAAGCTTTGGTCCAACAAAGGGATAGCCTGAAACAAACTATCGAGGAAATGAACACTGAGCTTGGTCGCCTGAAATCAGAGATTATCAACCGAGACGAAATGCTCTTGGAAAATGAAAAGAAATGTAGGGAGTTGGAATCTTACACGTTGAGGGTAGAAGCCCTAGAGTCCGAGTGCCAGTTGTTGAAAAATCATTTGCAGGAAACAGAAAATGGTTTGCAGGAAAGAAGTGGTACATTAAGCATGACATTGAATGCATTAAATAGCATTGATATTGGTGATGAAGGTGACAGAAATGATCCAGTTCTGAAGCTTCAACGAATCTCACAACTGTTTCAGAATATGAGTACATCTGTGTCTTCTGCTGAGCAGGAGTCAAGAAAATCTAGAAGAGCAGCTGAGTTGCTCCTTGCTGAGTTGAACGAAGTTCAAGAGAGAAACGATAGTCTGCAAGAGGAGCTATCAAAATATACATATGAAATTCAGCAACTTTCCAGACAGAAGGATGCAGCGGAGGCTGCAAAAGTTGAAGCCATATCACAGTTTGAAAATTTATCAGTGGCAGAAAATGAAGAAAAGAAGCACCTTTATGCTCAACTGCTGTCCTTTGCAACTAGTGTGAACACTCTGAGGAAAATACTCGCAGGTACCAACAATTGCCTAGGTGATATTTTCACTATGGATATGAAGTTTCTGCATCATCTGAAAGCAAATATGGAATCATGTGCGAAGCAAACGGGTACTAATGTTTCTGGCTGGCCTCAACTCAGTACAGGAAATTTTCTTGACAAGGTACTTTAGATCCTTTTAACAACTTTTTATGGTATACGTTCAAGTTTTTTCTGCGACTGACTGTTCCTGAATATTGTTTTCCCCCTTTCTTGCTTAGGAATTCTTTTCACGCTTGAGTGCTGCCTGGTCTAACGTCAACTTGCATGAGATTTCAAGTGGTGGAAACATAACCGAAATTTGTGGTTCTCTCTCACAAAACCTTGATCAATTTGTGGCCGATGTTAGCCTTCTCGAAGAGAATGTAAGCAAGCACTTGGCATCGTGGGATGAACAGGTCAACATTGTATCCAACAGTATCAACACCTTTTTCAAGTCAATAGGAACGGGAACAGACTCAGAAATTGCTGCTTTGGGTGAAAGAATTGCCTTGCTTCATGGAGCATGTTCTAGCGTGTTGCTGGAAATTGAAAGCCGTAAGGCTGAAATGGTTGGAAATGACCGTTTCAATATGAGTCGCCATCAAGTAGAAGAAGATTTTTCATCCATGGAATCTGTCAGGTCCATGGTAAATAGGCTATCTTCAGCTGTTAAGGACCTTGTTGTAGCAAATGCTGAGACTGTGGAGAGAAATGAAAAGGAGATGAAGGTAATCATTGCCAATTTGCAAAGGGAGCTACACGAAAAGGACATCCAAAATGATAGGGTGTGCAATGAGCTTGTGGGTCAAGTTAAAGAAGCTCAGGCTGGTGCTAAAATCTTTGCAGAAGATCTTCAATCTGCAAGTGTCCGGATGCGTGATATGCAAGACCAGCTGGGCATCTTGGTGCGGGAACGGGATTCTATGAAGGAGAGAGTAAAAGAGCTGCAAGAAGGGCAGACCTCACACTCAGAATTACAGGAGAAGGTCACATCGCTTAGTGATCTACTAGCTGCGAAAGACCAAGGTCAGTTTTTCTGTCTGAACCTTTTGTTTTTTCTGCCACTACACATATAGCTAATACGTAATTGCTTGTTGCAGAAATTGAGGCACTGATGCAAGCGCTTGACGAGGAAGAGTCTCAGATGGAGGATCTGAAACACAGGGTTACAGAATTAGAACAGGAAGTGCAACAGAAGAACCTAGATTTGCAGAAAGCTGAAGCTTCTCGTGGGAAGATTTCCAAAAAGCTATCAATTACTGTGGATAAATTCGATGAGCTCCATCATCTGTCTGAAAATCTTCTTGCTGAGATAGAGAAACTTCAACAGCAAGTGCAAGATCGGGATACTGAGGTTTCTTTTTTGAGACAAGAAGTCACTAGGTGCACCAATGAGTCTCTTGCTGCTTCTCAGATGGGCACTAAGAGAGATTCAGAAGAAATCCAAACGGTACTTTCTTGGTTCCACACAATAGCTTCGCTGCTAGGTCTAGAAGATTCACCTTCCACTGATGCTCGGAGTAACATAAACCACTACATGGAGACGCTTGAGAAAAGGATTGAGTCTATACTATCTGAAATAGACGAATTACGGTTGGTCGGACAAAGCAAGGATTCGTTGCTGGAAGCTGAGAGGAGTAGAGTGGCTGAGCTCAGACAGAAAGAAGCAACTCTTGAGAAAATATTACATGAGAAAGAATCCCAACCAAACATGTCAACAAGCTCGACTTCAGAGATTGTTGAAGTGGAGCCTCTGGTAAGCTTAGTGCCTGTTGAATAGTTTCCCCATCAGATACCTCAAACGACAACGAACTATGTTTCTAATTTTTTTGGTATCGCAGATAAACAAGTGGACGACGAGTGGAACAATCCCATCTCAAGTCCGGAGTTTGCGTAAGGGAAATAACGATCAAGTCGCCATTAGTATAGATGCAGATCAAGCTGATCATAGCCATAGCTTAGAAGAAGATGATGATAAAGGTAACTAAACTTGTCCTTTGATATTTTTACTTGAGTTAATCATCTACACATTCTCTTTGTAACATTCCAATCGTGGTTTTCTCTTTTTGCGTTTTAGCTCATGGTTTCAGATCACTCTCTACGTCAAGAATTGTTCCTAGATTCACAAGACCGGTGACTAACATGATCGATGGTTTATGGTTAGCCTCTCTACATTTATCGATCATCCCTTGGTCTGGAAATTCTTAATTCCGGTCTAATGAAAGCAATATTTATTTTATTTTCAGGGTCTCTTGTGACCGGACGCTCATGAGACAACCTGGATTACGGTTATGCATCATGCTTTACTGGGCGATATTGCATGCTCTTTTGGCTGCTTTCGTCGTCTAACCAAACTTGCAAGTTGGTAAGCTCATTACTGACTTTTTTACCAAATCAAAACCCGAACAACAGTAGCTCGTTTATCAGAACTTTATATCTTCGCAGCAGCTGGGTATCTCGTAATGGCACGGGCTCAAAGTGGTGTGTTGTTTGCACTAAATGTTATTTTGGTTGTCTTTTTATATTCATTGTTTAGCTTTTATTAACCAAGCAAACTGTGGTTTCACCATTTTTTATTGATCCGAATCACCAACTGCTTGGCTTTACAACCGAATAAGAAAAAAAGTTTATGTAGTAGATGTTGAAAATGATTGACTAGAGACTATACGAGTATTTTTTTTTTTTTTCTTTTCAAAAATACAATGCAAAATGGTCGAAACAAGATAACATTATCTTCAGTAGTGGAAGTTACTGATATTGTATATCTTTCTTTCGATAGTTTCTTTTCTTTACAAAATTTGCTATTATTTGTACATGTTATCTTTGGGTGAAATTTATCTATGTATTTTTTGGTTTGTTTTTATTTAACGTGATTTCAAATTTTCAATCTTACTCCAATACGGCATTTTTAAAAGGCCCAAATCGTAAATATTTGGGCTGAACCCTGTCTCTATTAAGAAAGTTGACGCGCTTACAAATCTTAATTTCGGATTTAGAGAAACCCTAGTTTCCACCCAAACCAGAAAAACCAGTTTCTCCTCTCTTTCGGCTCTTCTCACAAGGTACGTGACGCCAAGCTCCTTTCTCTTCTTCTTGCTCTTAATTAGATTTTACTCTCCAATTTGTTTAGAATGTTTATCGATCTGGTGAATTTGATCATGGATCTAGATATCTTGTGTTTCCTTTTCTTTGAAAACTTTTGGTTTTAGTAGTGAACAATTCTATGGTTCCGTTCTTTTCGATATTTCTAACGGATCTTCACTTCGAATCCGTTCGAGTGGTAGAAAAGATCTGTAATTCTGCCTGCTTGACACTAATTTTTGTGCCATTGACAGGTTTTTGAAGCAATGTCGCGTGTGTATGTGGGAAATTTGGACCCGAGAGTTACTGAGCGTGAACTCGAGGATGAGTTTCGTACCTATGGGGTCATCAGGAGGTATGAATTGGTCGATCTACCAATTCGTACTACCATTTTTAGACTTTTGATGTTAAAGTATCCATCTTGCATTTATCTAATGTTCATTTTTATTTGCAGTGTTTGGGTTGCTCGTAGACCACCTGGCTACGCTTTTCTTGATTTCGAGGATCCTAGGGATGCTCATGATGCCATCCGCGCATTAGATGGTAATTCATTAACATTCTTTTGCTTTATTCTCTCTGTGTGGACTTGATCTTTCGAATGGGACCTATAAGTTAGAGTTTGTCATTAATGGATAGGCAAGAATGGCTGGAGGGTAGAACAGTCTCATAACCGAGGTGGAGGCGGTCGTGGTGGTGACCGTGGAGGTGGTGACCGTGACCGTGGAGGCGGCCGCGGTGGTCGTGGTGGTTCTGATTTGAAGTGCTATGAGTGCGGTGAGCCAGGCCACTTTGCTCGTGAATGCCGTAACCGTGGTGGGACAGGAAGGCGTCGCAGCAGGAGTCGGAGTCGCAGTCCAAGATACAGAAGGAGCCCGAGCTATGGACGGAGGTCAATTTTTGCTGAATTTGTTACCTTTTCTGGTTTATCTGAAAGGATTTATTAAACTTGTCTCTTTATGTGTTCAGGAGTTACAGTCCTCGTGCAAGATCTCCTCCTCCTCCAAGGCGCCGCAGTCCTTCTCCTCCTCCTGCTCGTGGTCGCAGCTACAGTAGATCACCACCTCCTTCGTACAGAGGGCGTGATGAGCTGCCATATGCTAATGGGTAAAACTTCTTTTGCCTAGTCTCTATCTCATAATACATTAAGTTGATGTTTGACATGATGTTTGGTCATCGTTCTTGAATGTTGGTATCAGTGTTTTCTTCGCATGCATCTCGATTCATCTTATTGCTTTTCCTTGTTTTGTACATCTTGATTCAACGTTTGCTCTTGTTTCTGCAGAAATGGGCTGAAAGATAGACGCAGAAGCCGGAGCTGAGAGTTTATGCTGGGTAACGAGGTTGTGGGATGATCAGGAAGTACTACTTAGCTATGGAAAGAGAAGAAGAGAGGGCGCCTAAGGGCAATTACTATCATCTATGAATTTTCAGTAAGAGAACATGTTTTAGGTGGGATGGATTGGATAAAGCTTGCTACTTTTGCGTTTGGATGTGAAGCGTACGTAGTTGTGTATCTACCCCTAGGTAAAAAACTACTTTTTAATTTGTACCCTAGTTCTTAAAGACATAATGTTTCATTTGGAAATTCTGCTAAATGCTTATGCTTTTCTTGTCTTTGTCCACCGTGTCGAGGTTTCGGTTTCTTCGGCTCTACTACTTCTACTACTACTTGTGCTTCATTGCTTATATCTGCTTGCTTCTCTACTCTTCTACTATGAAGCATCCTTATTTAGTTGCTCGGCCTGCTTCATTGCTTATCTGCTTGCATCTCTACTCTTCTACTATGAAGCATCTTCACTTAGTTACTCGGCCTGCTCATTGCTTATCTGCTTGCTTCTCTACTCTTCTACTATGAAGCATCCTCATTTAGTTGCTCGGCCTGCTACGGGAAAAGTTAAACCACGATTGTGGATCCCTACATGGCTTTCTTCTGCTTGCTTCATCTTCTTACCCTAGAGGGTGCTCATATGCTTGAAACCTTCCATCAGCTTTGATGTTGCATTCTTCAAAACCATGGCTTATCTTTTCATGAACTTGAGCTGCATCACTCCGCAGGTATTTAGAAATATGCTCCATGGAAGATGCTTACCACCTTCTAGTCCCTACGTTAGTAGCATCTAGTTTTTGTTGTGCATTAGGTTTAAGCGTAATGTGATCATGTTAAACATGCGTATGCTTTTCCTTCGATTAAGTGCATTTCTTGGTTGATATAGGCAAGTCGAGAATTGAGAAGTTTTCATTTGATAGTTCCCATTCAAGAGCCCAATCTGGTTGGCATTTGTTATTTGGTTTTGTGTTAAGTTTCACTGAAGAATTGCAACATTGTCATGTCTTAAAAAAAAAAAAAAGGTTTTTCTTCTAATTGTAATTGCCTAAGCTGAAGATTGACTAGATAACAACGTGATTGAAACTAAAATCTAACCGGAGACCATCGGTCACGCGTTCAAGTTTCTGTTAGTGACAACAAATAAAAGAAATAATATAAAATGAATAACGAAGTAGACAGGGATACAACGGTTTTGTGGCATGAATACAACGGTATTGTGGCATGACCACAAATAATGAAAGTAAAAGAGACAAGGTCATGATCTCTATAGTTCGGTCCCAGAATCATCGGTCATCAACAAACCCACCGAATTAAAATCAGTTTGGTCCCATCTCTTAACACTTGCACATCATTCAATTTCAATTGATTGTTATATGTCTTATGACGTAAAACCTCTCTGTTTTTTTCTGCAATTCACTTTATGCTTCTTCTCATTCCACTTCCTTGTGCCGACACTTTTCTGCTCCACGTTCTTCACTTTTCAGTTTTCACCGACACTTAAGTTTTGAGAAACTCCTAAGTTCAGTCAGACAAAAGCAATAAATGTTTCTCTCATTCTTGTTTCACTCTAGTCAGAACCTGATTCTTGTTATTTATTTTTACAGTTACAATCTCTTTCCACAAAGATTGGTGCATGGACCTTTAGACAAAAGCTGTGTTTTTTTAACTGCCAACAACATGTTCCAACTTTACAGATATTGTATACATGTATGAATCTCTGGCTCACACTCTAATTCCTAAACAATGGAGGAATCAAACAAACATAAAACAAACAAACAAACAAACGAGGGGTAATCAATTAATGCCTACCACTATGGTTCCAACAATTCTCATTACAGAGGATACCATTGAACATAAGAGGAAATGGGGGAATCAAACTCACCGCTTTTATTGACCCGAGTTACGGAATCTATGAAGCTTAGCTCATCTGCTCGCCTATGAGGTCGAGACCCACGAGAAGAAAGGTGACACCTTGGAATAACAGGAAGTAGAAATGAACTCCTTGAGCTGCCAAGAGACTCCTAACTGCTGCAGTGAGCAAAAGAAAGGCTAATGCGAGTTCTTTGTGGTATATCTTGTTGGTTTTCTTGATGGGTTTCTTTGAAACCGCTTGTTTCTGTTCTTCGAGTTGGCTCAGCTCCAGAAGCTCGCTGTCAGAAACTCCCCTAAGCAGTTGGCTTCTATGTGGTGTCTCTTTCTCGGTGATAGATAAAAGATCCGACTCCGATGATCTTCCAGCTTTCTTTGTGACAATCCATTCGTAGGAGCTACCCAATTGGAATAATCCAGATACCATCGCGTTGAACTTGGTGACCGACATTGTGTTTTCGAACAAGAGGTAAGGGACGATGAAAGGGAACGATTTTGGAGATGGGAGAAGGTTGAGGAAAGACATGAAAACCGGTATGTAGCAGATGACCCAAACAGGGAGCTCAGCTTCTGGAACAAACATGGTGAGTGGAAGGATAATGCAGAACAATGTGAACGAGTAGAAAGGAAGAATGAGTTTCCTAAGAAGGAAGAAGAGAAGTATCAGATTCGCTTTCTTCCATATGGCTATCTGCAAGAATGAAGAACGAGAAACGGTCAATAAAATGATGATCAACAACTTAAATTTTGCAGAAGAAATGAGTTGTGCACTACCTTAGAGGTCAAGATTGCACCAAGACACAAGCGGAAAAGCTGCATTGGTCCTGAATGCCAACGGTGTTGCTGCTTCTTATATGCTTCATATGACTCAGGAACTTCACAAAGGACCTAATGATTGTTTTCGCTTCAGTTTGATTAAATGGTTACTTACACAAATAGGGCTTCGTTACGAATGATCGATAAAAGATTAGTACCTTGACATCGTTAAGATAGATGAACTTCCATCCATGGAGATGAGCACGGACTGCTATGTCCATATCCTCGACAGTGGTCCTTTCAAGCCAACCACCAGATTCCTCAAGGGCTTTGATTCTCCAAACTCCAGCTGTTCCATTGAAACCAAAGAAGTTCAAGAACACGCCGTTCACTTGCTGTTCAACCTCAAAGTGAAAACACAGATTGATGTTTTGAAGACGGGTCAACAAGTTCTCGTCTTTGTTCACAAATGTCCACCTAGCTTGAACCAGGCCTAACTCTGGGTTACCCTAAAGATATATCACATTTTCAACAAGGTTAGAAATCTCTCCACTTGTCAAATGATAGAAAAATGAAACCAATGTTAATACCAACCTTGAAATGTGGAACTGTTAGTTTAAGGAAATCCGGGTTTGGTTGGAAATCAGCGTCAAAGATTGCGACAAACTCGTATGCTTCCACGTAATCACAGCTCATAGCTGATTTGAGGTTACCAGCTTTATATCCAGTTCTAACCAAGCGATGCCTGTAGATTATGTTCACTCCCTTTTGGCTCCATTTAGCAACCTCAGCTTTAATTAACTGTTGGATGCTTTCATCGTTCGAATCATCGAGAACCTGAACCAGAATTCGATCTTTTGGCCAGTCAAGTTGACACACAGCAGATATAGATTGTTCATACACCTGAACAAGAAGAAGAAGGCAAAGATCGTCATTACACTGAGAGATAGCCAAAAAGGCTATAAAACAGGACAAAGGTTGATACTTGTGTTAATGAGAGCATACCTCTATCTCATTGCACATTGGAATCTGAACAAGAACCATTGGATACTCAAATCCAGATCCCTCAGCATCATCATTACGAAACGGTTCCTCGTCAAACCTCGGCTTAATCTTCTTATACTTGATCCAAAAACACCCCAAGCAAAGAACCAAACGATCTACAGATTGTATAAGGAACAGCACAATACAAAACTTGGAGAGAGCTTTGATTGGAGGAGCAATATAATCAGCTCTTAAGCTTAACCAACCAACATAAACAAGATGAAGCAAGCTCTGGATCTCAAGTGTGCTAATTGGGATGTGGATACTAGGGTTTTCGAAGTAATGCCATCCACTGAAATAAGCAACAATCTCGAAGCCGAGAATCACTAAGGAAAGAGCTAAGAAGAGCTTAATGGCCGTGAAAAGCCATCTATCTCTACCCAATTTCTCAGAGCCAAGTGGGTGAGTGAAGGTAAGCCTTTTCTTAATGGTACCAAGGAGAGACCAAAAGACAGTACCGAGCCAAGTGAGACAACCAACAGCTCTATGAGCTTTGAGAAGCAAAACCCAAGTCACTTGCTTTGCGTTCTTGCCTCTACTCTTCTCCACTGGTCTAAACGCTGAATCTGGACCATCGATTTCAACTACAGAGTAATTTGGATTCTCCATTTTCACAACAACTGGTGTTCCTTTCCTCGTATCTTTAGCCCACCAATCTGAAAAATCCAACCTTGGAGCCATCTTTTCTCCTTTACACAATCGGAAAAGGTTAAAAGGAGAAGAGAAGTAGTTGAATCTCTTAATGTGGTAAAGATCTCAAAGAACACCCAAATCTCAAAAAGTTGAAGACTTTAAGCAAAACCCATTTCAGGAAAACGAAATTGGAGTGTGGCTTTATGAGTGAGTTGAAGAAAGGAACAAGCTTTGATACAACAAATAATGGAGGAAAAATCAAAACCCAGATCCCAAAAATCGGAAATCAAAAGACCCCATTTTTCTTATTATACTTTTTATAAAACCAGACAAAGAAGCATCCACAGCTCAAGAGTCATTTATAGTGGACCTTTTTTTAAGAGAATGACAGAGAGAGAGATGGGTTGGTGAGAGAGTGGAGTGACTCAGAGAGAGAGAGAGAGCAGAGGAGGAAGAGAGAAAAGTATATATCTGTGAGATGTCTCTTACTTACACTTTCATGTGTGTGTTACTTCTTCAGCTACTTCTTTGATAGCTTCAGCATGCAAATTCATCCCCTTTTTATCACACTCTTGTGACTTTCACCAGCACTTGTCATCTCATAGATCCTCCAAGAAAAAAAAAATTAAAAAAAAAAAATACTTTTTAAGAAAAATCATTGATAGATGGACCATATGCTTGTTTGGCAATTTGAAGTGAAGACAAGTTCAAATTTGTGAGAGAAAGTGTTTAAATTGGCACAATGTTTAGAAGATACCAAATTGGTTTCAAACTGAATCACCTCTAATGTTCTCACCGCTTCTCACCCATGTCATTTTCCATGTTTTTTTTTTGTTTTTAATTTAGGGTCAATTGGTGTAAAGGTTAATTCGCTAAATAACCAAGAAAATATATAATTAAGAATATAACAAAATTTAGTATACGTGGCACTATATCAACCCTTAGATTTAGATTAAATAGTTAGAATTTTGATTATAGTATTTTTCTTGGTTATTGAATGCAATTTCCTTTGGTGTAATAGCCAACAAAAAAATTATAACTCATAAACTAACCAAAATCCTTAAATCTAAGGGCCTGAAATTTTGTCACATAGGGCTATTTTGACTAGTTTGTAAGTTATACTTTTTTTTATGGTTATTTAACTAATTAACCTTTTAATTTATATTTTATATATAAAGGAAAGTATCCCTTTCTAATAGTCTCATTCAAGTTATTATTATTTTTTTGTACCATGTCATGAACTTTAGAAATTTTTTGATGGGAATGTTTGTATATATTAAAAACACACATATGTGTGACTAAATAATCAAGATAGCTTTAAAACATGTAGTGTTTAATTGCAAAGTAAACGAAAAAGGAGTATTCTAATGTTTTATCATAAATTATGAGTCAAATCTTTAATCTTGAAACAAATGGATGCAACTTCATATTTCGGGTTCTGTGATCAAATTATAATTTGCATATGTTAAGGATAGTAAGGAGGAACAGATAGTTGATGGTTTTTTTAATTGGGATGATTAATTGAGAGTCAAGTGTTGACTAATAGTTGCAAGAAACTTATAAAATGTTGCCGCTAATTATGGTCTTTTTGTAAAACAAAGATAATAGTTTAGTGGTGTGTGTCTCTTTTGACAAAAAGAAGTATATGATTCAGAGTAGAAGGATCATCACTGATTTTTTTTTACATTTACAAAAAATTTAAAAAGTTTCAACCAACTAGTAGGTTACGCGAGTTACTTGTCGGTGGTGGTATTAACACATGTAGAACTCTTGAAGATAAGGATATTCTTTGGCATTTTTAAGGTTTATTTACTACACAATACCTACCGTTTTACAAAAGTATTATAGGAAAACTAATAGAAAAGGAAAAGCTAAAAGAGAAAAGAAGTAGTATTGCATATTTAAATGTAATTAGTTCGTGGATTTATAATTCTTTTTGTTTGTAATACCTTTTAGTTTTGTTTGGGACATATACAAGCCATACATATTTTCATGAATAAATGGAAGTCAAATTTCGAATCTTCCCATTACTATTTTAATCATGGTTAATTATTGTCGATAAGATGTAATTACTTTCTATCAATATGTATACAAAAGCATGCCATAAATATATACACTATATATATATATATATAATATAAGTATGAAAATTCTAGGGTAAACCATAATTCACAAATTATTGGATGTGATATATATATATATATATATATTTTTTTTCAATTTTCCATTAATTAAACCGAAAAATACAACTAATCTCCTCGGAGTTACAACTCTGATAATCATCAGATCGGACTATCACGATCTGCATATACAAAATAAAGAAATAGCAATTGCTAAACTTACGAAGCTAATAAAGTATGTTTTGAAATGTATCCAGATTGATCATATATATATGAAGATGATCGATTATATTTTGGTGAATGATGAGTATTGATTAGCACTTTTGAATTATGATATTCTTCGAACTATGTTATTATTTCATTCCACATACATTGCTTTACACTCTCTACTTTATCGATAATAATTTTAATAATTGTAATTAGTGGATACAATCATTCAACAATTCATTTATTTTCCAAGCTGCAACACTTTCATTCGTTTTCAATATATATATATATATATATATATAACTCAAAATAAAAACGAAGCAATAAATATTACGCTAAAATGTGAACTGTATAAATTTTGTGGCTTATGAATACTGTATATATTATTTCTTGCACTCGGGGAAAAAAATTGAAGTCCAACTAAAAAACTTGTAATATTGAGCCATATTATAATTTATCTTGGGTATTTTTGGGTAAATACTGTCGGATTTATCTAAAGTTTTGAACCTGGAAACCAATTAAAAAGGTGGTGGTGACAATTGTCTCAGTTTCAACCCCGAAAATTAATTATGATCCGCATGCATTAATTATAAATTTTATTTTATGGAAACGAAACTATTTGAAGCACTGTTCACTGTTTACATATGAAACAGACCTCGTTGAGTCGTTGTAATGACACATGTGTTGTCTTTTCTAGAGAATTTTTCTAATTTCGAAAAATATGTTGTCTAGTGGAAGAGATCCTACGCATTTATAGTTTTTTTTCTTTAAATAAACATCTTAATTTAAGATATTAATTAATAACAGATCAAGTATCATTAATTGATAGTGGTTTCATCAAAAACTTTTTTACTACTCCTTCCGTTTCAAAATATAAGTTATTTTAAAATTTTTTTTTGTTTTAAACTAATTCTAGGTACTTTTTAACTTTATTGAATATTGTGTGACCACTAGTATTTTGTAGTTTTTTGTGTGATTGGTCAAATTATTTTTATTAAATATATTAAATAATATTTTTTAATAGAAAAGTAGTTTCTTAATATACGTGTTTTTAGATAAAACAAAACAATTTATATTTTGAAACAGAACTTTTTTACACCGTTTCAAAATATAAGTTGTTTTAAAAGTTTTTTTTTGTTTTAAAATATAAGTTGTTTTGACAATTCTAGGTACTTTTTAACTTTATTGAATATTGTGTGATCACTAGTATTTTGTAGTTTTTTGTGTGATTGGTCAAATTATTTTTATTAAATATATTAAATGATATTTTTTAATAGAAAAATAGTTTCTTAATATACATGTTTTTAGATAAAACAAAACAACAACTTATATTTTGAACGGAGGAAAGAACATTTAGAGATAGAGAATCACCACTAAGGACACTTCATATGTTCTCAATATTGATTATTGATACTAACACATGTGTACAATTTTACAATTTGACTGCTATTTTGTATCTACGTATAATCAACCATTAGATAATGAATAGCTTTCTTAAGTTATAAGTTATAACTGAACATAACTCTCGATCAATCGCGATATTAAGGTTTATCCTTAATTTCAAAATTAACTGATAATGGCTTTCTCAATCTCACTATAGAATCCAATTGAGAAGACAAGATCTAAACCGCTTTTCCTGGTTCAACTAACGAATACATTGGTTCGTTCTGATCATCGGTTTAAGTGACAAAGACTAATACATCATCGGTTTTGTCTCATTTTTTGTGAGCTTCCAAATCAGACAACAACTTAGCCGGTTTAGCCTTTTTCTGCCGGTACTTGGCGTATGAGTACCATACACCACCAGCTGTGTTGACCACTAAACCGGACACGTTCAAAGCATGTACTTGAACACCGCCCAAGAGGACAAAACCGAGCGTCTAGGAGATCAAAAACGAAGCAAAGATAAGTGTAAGTATGAGTAAAATTGATTGCCTATATAAGACATGAATATCAAGAAAGACTTTCATCTCGAAACCGAGCGAAATGAGAGTGTATACTTACAGTGGAACCAACGCCTTTGAGGACACCGACGATGGTTGTTGTTAGTGCAGAGTTCACAATGGTGCAAAGAAACATGGTGAAGTTGAGGACAATGCCCATAACCAGTGAAAGAATGAGAATCACCAAGAAGGGCAAATAAGAACACTGTCAAGAGTAAAGAATCACCAAGAATAAAGAAACAGTTTGAGTGACATTTTAAGAGAATAGTTTCTGAGAAAAAGCCGCATGCTCGGAATGTTGTAAGTTTCTTACCTTTGCAAGTAATAGCGATAGAGAGTTTGGGAATTCTCCGGTAACTATGATGAGGAAGGACAAAAATGGGAGGGAAAGGAAGCTGTTATAGAACATTATCTCGATCGAGGAAAGCCCGTCTTCAGCACCAGACTTCTCAACCAGCACAAGGTACATGGTCTGCAAGCGACGAGGAGTAAACGATATTCGTTTTTATCATACGGATATTGGAGCATTGATGCAAGAGAAGGACAAGAACAATGAAACCAACCTGGAAAAACACAGACGTCAAAGCCAAACCATACCCGAAAAGATCAAAAGAAAAATCTCCAAGAGCTGCAATTACACAACCTGCAGCCGTAAGTAGTACAGATAGAGCAACCTGAAATTTGAACAAGAGATTCAGAGCCTAAAACATCATAAAAACTTACAAATATATAGATCAACTTATTCCAAACCATTATAATGGTATATACCTGAGTTGTTGGTCTGCCTTTCCCAAAAAAATACCCGGCAATCAAAACAGCGAGCGGAGTGAGTCTCTTAATAGCAATATACATTGGAATATTTACTCCTTTCAAGCTTGCAAGAGCAAACGCAACATTAGCATTGTAGAAGATCGAAACAGGGAGAAGCTTTTTCGCGGTGGCCAAATCGATTCCTTTGGCTCTTGTGTATCCCATTCGTCTGCCAAAGTGTATAAGCAACGAAGTAGCCAATTGCTAACACAAAACCCAAAGAAAACCAAACAGGACCATTAAACATTTCGAGGAAGTGCGTAATCAAAAACCGTTAAGAGTAATCAAAATATCAAATACCGAAGAATAAAAAAACGTTGTAATTTTCATTGTTGGATCTTAGTTACCTGTAGAGTAAGAATAGTCATTGAATGTGGATATTGCATAATCACAGCTTTGTTGATAAAAACCATTGCCATTGAAGCAATACCATATGAAACAGCTGAGACTAAACTGCATCATAGAACAAAGATAATCCAAAAAGTAATTAAGCTTGGTTAAATTTTAACCAAATGTTCTCTATCTTAATTTGATTCTCTGTAAATCTCGAAGATCCAGATCTACCCAGATGAAGAATTGCAATCAAAGTTTCCAAATTTCACAACTTTAAGAAGCATTCGAATCCTTTAAACCCAATAACTATTGTCCCTACTTGATAAAATCGATCGAATTCAATCCTAGAAACTTGCAAATTTCATAACTTTCCAGATGAAGAATTGCAATCAAAGCTTCCAAATTTCATAACTTTAAGAAGCACTCGAATCAATTCAACCGATTATCATTCATAAAATCGATCGAATTCAATCGTAGAAACTTCCATAATCGAACCCAGATAATAATAAAAAGTTCAATGCACACAGATAAGAAAGGAGAGTACCTAATGGAAGAGCTAGGCTCCATTTCGGCTTGAACCTCCATGGAAACAAGAGCGGTTTCCAGATGTAAGTCAATGGAAAATTAAGTATTGGTATGCACAGAGATCAAAGAACCCTGGAAACACGTTACTTGGCGATTTCAACGTGATTCAGACGCATTTCGAGAAGAAAGTTGCGATTAAATTTACTTGTTTATCAGCTTTTCATTTCAATTTTTCTCTTTTGTTCCTTGGATTGAGGATCTTAAGCTAAGCAAAGGTTGGAGCTTCCGGTGGATTAAAAACTGGACAATACAAGTAAAGTGAAATCTCATAAGTCAGTAAGTCAACACTCAAAAGTCAGTAACCTTCTGTTTAAGCAAGAAGGTCTTAAACAAAGTTGGGCTCAAAAGGCCCAAATTAGAGCTTCTGGATTAAATTAAAACCAATTAAAATTTCATTCAATGGTTCTTATCAAAAAATCTCTGTCAGGCACACAGGAATTTTTTTTTCTACCAAGTCTTTTTTTGTTTATCGCAGATAATTGTTGTCTTATTTAGATTTTCTATTTCTCTTTTGGCTATAGTACTGTTTGAGATTAGATTATCTGTACAGAGTTGTACAAAAGTAACAAAACACATTACATCAAAACCTATTTTTTTCAGTTTCTATTTTAGGCCTTGAATGTGCAACGAGGTCGTCGCGTTCTTTGGTGCGGGGTAAAACTTTATCACCATTCAACACAATTTCATAATTATAGTTTCGTTTTCAATAGAGCAAAAATAAATAATATTAAAAAAAATTGAAATGCACCCTAAACAAAAAATGAAATCTTGTACATGAAGGAAGTAATCTTCCAAATTTAGTGTAGTTAGGTGCATTTCACAGTATTTTCTTTTATTTATGCTTAATTTTTTTTTTTAAATTTATGAAAGATAATGATATAAATTAATACAGTTTTATTTGAAAAAAATAATATTTAACCAAACTAAAATACTAAAAATAATTAGTAAACTTTAATATTTATTATACTCATGATATTCACTATTTAAACATTATTATGCACAGCTTGTTTTACAGCAACCGCATTTGTTCTACGTGATATTTCCATTCCAAGGATATTAGTCATTTGTCATAGTCTCATTCATAGATACATAGGTGCTTATGGGGAGAGTCTGGGGAGAGTGACTGAAAAGTAAGAAAAAGTTGATGGGTTTTTTATGGAAAAGTGAAAGATTCACATCAATTTTACTATTCGAATAGGTTTTCACCATTGTAACGTAAATTAAAAATAAAAATAAAAAAACAATGAAACGTCATCACTATAAGGAAGAACAACAGTTAGAAGGAAAACACAATATTAAAAACAGAGTTTGGTTGCTTTTTCAGTTTTCTCTATCTCTCCCCCCTGAAAATTTCATGTAATCTCTCTGAGATTTTTCAAGTGTTGAACAATGGCGGATCCAGAACGTTTCTCTCCGTTTCAGCAGAGATTTCATACCGGAGACAATCCATTTCTCGTATCTGATTTCTCTCTCTTTTTCTTGTTTTTGCTAGTTTACTGTCTTTGTCATCTTCAAGAACTGGTTTTTTGCTTTTGTTTTGTTGCAGAAGCTTGATGATGAGTTCTTAAGGAGACACACGAAAGTGTTGCTAAGATCAGACGCGTCGGAGAGAATTTGGAAAGTGAAACTGGACGGCAACGGGCTCGCCGGCGGCTGGGAAGAGTTCGCCGGCGACAATAAACTCAGAGACGGTGACGTTTTGTTTTTCAGACACGATGGAGACGAGAACTTTCATGTATCTGTGTCCTCTCGATCCGGTGACATAGAGCATGCATCGCCTAGATACGTTGATACAGAGGATGGTTACATAACTTACATTGACGAAGACGATGTTGAATCTGATGATGGGGATGTGGAGGACGTAGGTAAGGTGTTTGATGAAATAACAGAACTAATATCTGTTTGTCTTATGGGTCTGATTGTGAAATTTGTTGTGTTTCAGGGATCATTTCGGCGAAGAAGAATAAGAAACCAGAAGCAGGTTCTTCATCAGGACACTCTTGTTTCGTCAAAGCACATGTCACACGTTATAGCCTCCTCAAGGATCGTTTGGTGACCTCTTCACTCCATTTTAGCTTCTTTTTTGTAACATTCAAGAGTCCAATACTGTGTGTGATTCACCATGAGTGACCTCTTGATGATGTCTTTTTCAGGATCTTTCTAGAAACTTTACGGTGTCGTTTGGTGAGCACAACAAGACACGTGAGATAGATCTAGTTAATGAGCAAGGAAGAAGATGGACTCTGGTAATTGCGAAAAACAGCTCAAGTGGTGTGTTTTACATCAGACGAGGCTGGTCAAACTTCTGCTCCGCTAATGGGTTAAGTCAAGGAGACTTGTGTGAGTTTAAACTTGTCGAAAATGGGGAAAGACCTGTGCTTTGGTTGTGTCCACAGGAATCTGGCAATGGCCATGAAGAAGAAGAAGAATGTCCTCAAGTTGATGCAGTAGTGAAGTATTGTTCTGCAGGAGGAGGCTGCAGCAAAGACAAGAGCATGATGGATGGAGTTTCAAAGGGAAAGAAGAAGAGGACTCCTTCGCCATTTCTGAAATTAGAGTTGACACCCAACCGTTACAAGAACGGACAACTAGTAAGTTCGAGAACTGTGTTTTAGGTGACTTCTTCTTCTCACGAGAGTTAGTATCTTTGATTGTGTTGATATATGTAGTCATGGCCTTGAGCGTTTGTAGAGTATGCAGTGTTACTGATTAGATCTTTTTCAGTATCTTTCATCGCGTTTCACTACGGAGAGTGGCATTAATAAGCCTGGAGAGATAACTCTGCTGAACAAAGATGGAAGAAAGTGGTCATCTTATCTACATATGACAGGAAACGTTCGACGTGGAAATGAATGGTTCTATTTGAGAAGAGGTTGGAGAGAAATGTGCGAAGCGAATGGAGTGAAAGTAAACGACTCGTTCGTGTTGGAATTTATATGGCAAGATGAAATTTCTATGTTTAAGTTCCACTCTAAGGTATATATACAAAAGCTTTTGTTTGCTTTGCTTTGTTAAACTTAGAGCTAAACATTTCTAAAAATGCCTCTTGAGTTACTTTTCAGATTGAAAACCATGAAAAGAACCGCAAAAATCGTAAGAAGAGAGCTTGTGAGACTGATCTATTGGAAAGGACTGTGGAAAAGACTCCAAGAGTTGAAATAGAGGGAAGGAGAGTAAGTCCCATAGTAGAGCATTACGATGATGAGAAAAGGGGACGCACTCGGGTTTCAAAGAGACTCACTATTACTAACTCAGGAAAATTGCACTGCACGCAATCAAAATCTTGCACAGTTTCTGATCAAGTGACTAACGTGAAACGGAGCATTGTAGATACTCTGAACACTGTAAGGCAGTTCCGCTCAGAGCTCAAGACAAGGGAACGGAATCTGGAAGCTTCACTACTGGAAATTGACGCCTTAGGTGTGTTTATCTACTTCTTTTTCTGGAAATCATTTTTGTTCTACTTAAGGTTTATAACTTTTTGATGATGAAACAGGGGAGAGGATATTGGGAATCAGTCAAATCCTCAACAATAAACTGGTTTAAGGTAAAACCGAAGAGCGCGAAAAAGGAACGACTATTTTCATGCATTCATTCAACCGTGGTGGGGTTAAGTAATTTCACAAGAACTGCTAGATTCATCTTCGTCAAACCAAATTAGTTTCTTTTCCAGTATTCTAGACTTTCGATCAGTTCTATCGGTCGGAAAGGTTGTATATTTGAAAGGTTTGTGACTTGTGTTCTTGAGTTGTATCAGCAAATGGGCTACTTTGTTAAATCGCTAAGGAACTATTACTATTACTATTATAATGCACTATGAGTTTTATTAGTCATTGTCTACTTCGGTGCTTATACATATCTTTTGAAGCGAGTTGGTCCGTTTGACACCTCTAGTTGCAAAAGCTTGAAGATTTGGCCGTTGTACATCTGAATAAACAAATGAGATGTAAATTTCTCTTCTCGAATGCATATCTGACAAGACAGAGGAGGCTGCATTCCATGAGCACGCAAACATTAGGAAACTGCAAGAGCTCCAAAACAATGAAACGTTTGAACTTTTTGCATCTTCATTTTTCAGATACGACTCATGAGAAGGTTAGGGGAAAAAAGGAAATGAGGAGGATAAAGTCGGTTTTTAGTTTTTACAAGTATTGTAATAAAAAAAAGTGTAAACTGTTTATTATTTTAGAAGAAGAGGTTATGTTTTAGACTAACGGTCATGGACGCAACTCCACCGTCGTTGTTCCTCGAGACCCTCACAACAATCGTCAAGCTCTTACCGTCTCGGGAACAAGAAGAAGTAACGTCCAATCGTTGAGTTTTTGTTTCCCCAAGGTTTAGAATCTCTGAATTCACTTAAGAAAGTTTGTAGCTCGTGATAATAGAAGAGCCTTCGAGATTGATCTTCTTTATCCCCTAGTCTTGAATCAAACACCAACGAAAAAGTCGACATTATTTTTTTAAAAGCAAGCAAAACATTAGTAAAAACTAGAAATTATATATTAATTTTGTTTTTCTTTCAAATTAACGTTACCATTATTACTTTTTGGGGCTAGATATTCAAAAGATATTGGCTTAATTGGGTTCTTTGGGCTTTTATTAGGTTGCCTAACTAACAAAACCCATGCAAATTTCCATGTTTTCGCCAGTATTTACTACATTAAGAGCCCATCACTTCATTTTGCATTTACTTTCATTACAAATCCCACCATAAAATATTTTGATTTTGGGCTAAAACCAAAGGGCTATTATTTAGTTAGTTTAGGTGTTTTAATTTAATTGGTTTAAAACTATCACATGCCTTTGAAAAAATGATGACATGTCTTAGATAAAATGATGACATAGATTAAGCTAATTAAATAGGTAATGTTTAATTTATTATTTTAAAATAAATAACTTTCTTAATTAATTCATATTTTTTTTTTTAACTAATATCATACATAAATCTACCTTTCTCGGAATATTCTTTAAAATTAACCAATTTTTGTAATTTTAAGATTTTAATGTTGAATGTATTAAAAAAATTACATCCATTTGTCATATGTAAGCAAAAAAATTACTAATAAATTGTAAAACTTAATATTAAAAATGGCGACTTGTGTTGTTATTTACAAATCTTGAAGATCTATAACGATCATAATACTCACATCATTGCATCATCAATGCCAAACACCTGCATGCATTCATACAATTGATCAAACAAAACCCTTCAAATATGTCCATGAGAGCTACGTTGTTCTCCCTTTTGCCAATATTGTGCAACTCTTTTAAGATGACTTTGCCATTATGTTCAAATTAAAACAAAAGCAACAAATCAGACCAAGATTTGTTACATATCATATAAAGTTGTTACAATCTTTTTGGTCGATATAAATATATATCTTATATTTTGTTTTTAAAGATGATTTGTAATCATTTCTAATAATTAAGAGGAATTGTTTCGAGAATTTAGATTACTGTTTCGATTTAGTGTTATTTAACTAACGGAAAATTCCATAAAAATATCCCAACTAAATTCTGATAAGCTTTTTAACACCCTAACTTTTTGGTTATCCAGTTTAATATCCCAACTATTTATTTTATCCAATTTAATACATCAACTTTCAAGTGAATTTTTGAGAAATACCACTTTTAAAGTGTCATTTTTCAAAAATATATTTTTTTCAAAATCTTTTAAAAAATCAAAATCATTTACTCAATACTAGGTGATTTGTCTGTGTATACGCGGGTAAATTATTTATAATTTTGTTTTTAGTTTTAAACTTTGGAAATAAGAAAATATGTATTTTTATTTTTATTTTTGTTATAGATATTTTTGTTGATATTTTTGTTGTTAATTCTTTTATGTCAAACATATTGTTTTTGTCAATAATATGAATTTTTGGAAGTTTAGTTTTATTATTTTATTATTGTACATACGTAAATATGTCAAATCAAATGTATAATAATTTAATACATTGGAGTGCACAATCTATTATAAAAAGTTGAGATTCCTCTCAGAAAATATTGAACCTACTATATGATCATCTTCTAAAAAAAATATTTTCTTCACACTGAATTTTGAATAAAAACTGTATTCGACATTGAATTATTAAAAGACTAATATGAGAAACTCTTCGTAAACAAAAAAAAAATTAATAATTTTTCATGTAACATAAACCAAGTACTTTATCTTTTGTTGCTTTCTATTTTTCTTATGGTTTACTTCTTATACACTTTTTCATATTTTGTTTAAAAAAAGTAATTTTTTATTTATATGGGATAATTAGAAAAATATAAGATTTAGAGATCAAATTGAGTCGTGGAATGATTTACTATGGCCTCGCTTTTTTTTTCAAATTAAACTTTTCATAGTGGTTTGTTTATTAAACATTACATATAAAATGACAATGTTAACTGATTCAATATAAAAGTTGAATATTAGTTTTTAAATATTAACATGTAAAAATATGTAACCGTTGGTTTTAAAAACAAAACGCAATTATATTTAATATAAATATATAAAATGATATATATAATTTATCTTAAATTATTTTATTATTTTTGAATTATCTTGTGTTAAAAATTGATTTTTTTTAAGAATACGTGTATTTTTTTAATAAAATTGGGAAGTTTTTGTCGCAAAACATAATAAAATCTCTTAAAAAATATTTTTAAGTCTTTATTATAAATTTTAGTAAAAAAATATATTATATAAAAAAGTGTTCTAAACTTTATTGTGATAAAATTAATTTTAAACCTTTTTTCATGAAAAACAAAAATATTATAAAATTTTGACTAATTTTTTTTTTGATTTATTTATGGAAAGAAATATAAATTTAGTTAAAGAAGATTTTGTAAAAGATGTTGCTATGATTCACATGTGACATGTCATTTTTTTCAAGCCATGTCACAATAAAATAGGTGAGAATGATTCTCGTGATGACACATAAGCGAATTTGAGAAAATCACTTTTCAAATAATTTATAAGGGATATCATTTATATTTGGGTTAACTATGTTGTATTAAAGTTTAGTTTTGAGGTTTTATGGCTTGTTTGGGGTCAAAACTTTTTTTAAGATTTAAAATTTTAAAATTTAGGGTTTAAAAGTATTTAATTAGTGGTATTTTTGCAAATGGACAACATATAGTGGCATTTTTGAAAATGAACACACCAAAAGTGATATTTTTGAAATTACCCTTTTTTGAAAAGATTTTATTATGATGACAATTTTAAAAAGTAGCATCTTAAATATACTGTGTAATATTTCTCAAAATTACTTTAAATAATTTTAAATATCTTAAATATACTGTGTAATATATTTAATTTTCTAACATTTAGTCTTATTGTTCAGAAATCAAATCTAATAATCATTATAATCATATAAATATTTTGTTATTTATATGAAAAATACATCTAAATTTTAGTATATGGTAACATATAATTGATACACTTTCTAACACATTCTAAGCAAACAAGACTCACTAAACACATTTCAATTACAATGGTATAGATCCCTAAATCCGTTCACCTAAACTTAATTTCTAATAAAGAGTATAGCAATGTTTCTAAGATTATACCTCAAACAAAGAAAACAAATTAGTTAGAGAAGAAAATATAGAAAGAAGATGATGAAAATGATGAAGAAGAAAAAGAAGCTGAGGTGAAAAGACCGAAAGATGAAAAAAGGGAATAAGAAAAATTCGAAGACGAGGCCAAAAAAAATTCAAGAAAAGAAGTTAATAAAATAAAGACGATGGAGAAAAAGAAGGAAAAGCATAGAACAAAAATAGAATATGGAAGAAGAAAAAAACCTAAAAACTGTTATGAAATCATTATGAGGATGTCCATAACCGGTCCATATCCGGCTCATGTTCTAGATGGTTCTAGACTTCTTATTCCATCTAGACTTTGCCTATTTGTAATCCTATTTATACTCTTGATTACTGATGGAATAAGACACAACCAATTCAATCTATCTCTCTAGTTTTACAACACGTTATCAGCACGATACTCTCTCTCAAAAGCCTTCGAATTCTCTAAACCCTAATTTCCGAAAATCTAAGCCTCCATCAACAAAGTCCGGACGAAACTTAGCTCGATCTCAACAAGAAAAGTTCATACAGCCTACCAAGGTTACGGCGAACTAAGAGCATCCTTAAATCATCAATTCAAACAAAAGCAGAGGTTAAGGTAAGTAACTATAAAACCCTAGAACAATAAAACCCTAAAATCATTAAAACCAAGAAACCCTAAAATTTGATCACGCTTGCTCATATTACCGTTTGTTTGTTTGATTAATTCCATCCTGTTTCATAATTGATCACCTTAATGGAACCCTAATTTGCATCTAACTTAAATCACTTAAAATTGGACTGTTTTGCTTGAATTAAACCGGTGTCGATCGACAGGCTTCACCTCTGTCGATCGACATAGAACTCTCTGTCTAAAACTGTCGTTTGAATTGAACCCGTGTCGATCGACACTAGGCTTCCGTCGATCGACGCGGAACTCTCTGCCCGAAACCTATTGCTTGAATTGAACCCTTGTCGATCGATACTAAGATACCGTCGATCGACAAAGAACCTTCTGCCCGAAAACCCTTCTTAGTCAAAATCGAATTTGGTTGCATGATCTAATTGAACCCACCTGTTAGTTTGAATAAATTGATTGTTCTAATTGATTGTTAAACCTGATTGACTGAAACTGCATCATAATCAATTGACCCAACATGCTTTGCTTAAAAACCGGACATATTAAAATTCAATCATCATGAACGGTTTAGAATTCACATGATAGGTTTGCATCATAAACATATAGATATCTTATGCTAGGTTGCTAGTTAAGAATATCTTGTTAGAAAACATAAAACTTGTTTAAATCAAACATTATGCATTCGTGACTTGTATTGCATTATACACCTAGATTTTAATTTTTCATGAAACTTAGAAAATTAAGATAAACGTTTCAGATGTCGAAAATAAGCAACTTGGATTATGCTGCCCTCAATCTCTCCGGAGATAATTACCTACAGTGGGCATTGGACACAAAGATAAATTTAAAGTTAAAAGGACTTGGCGAATGTATCACTGAGGGTAATGATGAAAATGAAAAGAATAGATACAGAACAATATCGATCATTCGCCATCATCTTGCTGAGGGTCTCAAGGACCAATACCTAACTATTGAAGATCCTCTGGACCTTTGGAATGAGTTGAAAATAAGATATGACCACCATAGAACGGTGTTGTTACCAAAGGCCAATTATGATTGGAGGAATCTCAGGTTCCAGGACTTCAAGTCCGTGGAAGAGTATAACTCGGCCATGTTTAAGATAGTTTCACAATTGAAACTGTGTGGTGAGAAGATAACTGATAATGACATGTTGGAAAAGACTTTTTCCACCTTCCACACAAGCAACGTATTGTTACAACAGCAATACCGTGAAAAAGGTTTTGAGACATACTCAAAGCTTATCTCATGTCTATTACTGGCCGAGCAGAACAATACATTACTAATGAGAAAAAGTGAATTGAGACCTCCTGGATCAGCCCCACTTTCTGAAGCAAATGTGGCCACAAATGCAACGAAAGAACCTGAGAAAGAAACTAACCACGTCCAAAGAGAGTATAGAAAAAGTGGCCGTGGACGTGGGGGGAGATGGCAAGGACGTGGCCGTGGCCATTTTCATCCTTACGGCCGAGGTCAAGGCCAAGGCCGAGGGTTCCAAAATGACTTTAACTGCGGAAGAGGTCGATGTCGCGGGTACCGAACTGATTCTAACCGTGGTATCTTTTCTCAACCACAAAACTCGACCACAAAATCAGTATGCCATCGATGTGGAATGAGCAATCATTGGGCTAAGACATGTCGGACTCCCAGGCATCTAGTTAACCTCTATCAAGAGAGCCTTAAAGGGAAGAACCCAGAAACCCATATGATCCAGCATGATAACGAAGGAGATTTTGACCATGGGCAAGATGATCAGACAAACTATGAAACCTCAGATTTACTTAAGTGACCAAGTTGTTCCTTTTTCGATTTTCTGTTTTATGTTTGCTTTTATGATTTCCATTTACGTTTTCTAGTTTATGTTTTGGAATTTGTTTTATTGCTATTATTTTGAACTTAATGGAATAAAAGAGTGTTATTTTAAAGTCTCTAAAGATGTGTTTATTATTTTGAAGAATGAATGGTGATATGGATGTGTTCGTTGTGGACAGTGGGTCAAGCCACACGATTCTAAGAGACAAAAGATATTTCATTGATCTTACACTTAAAAGGGCAAATATGACCACCATTGCGGGTATAGCCAATATGATTGAAGGCCACGACCAGGCCCATGTTTTGTTACCTAAGGGCACGCATCTAGAAATTTCTGATGCATTATATTCACCCAGCTCAAAGAGAAGCTTATTGAGCTTTAAAGATATCCGAATGAATGGCCTTCATATTGAGACTAAGGGCGAAGGTAACAAAGAGTTCCTTCTAATATTCGAATTTACCCAAGGCTATAAGAAAGTCCTAGAGACTATACCTGCCATTTCTACAGGCCTTTATTGTGCTAAGATCAGTATGATAGAAGCAAATGCCACGGTAAACAAAGCGTTTACCGAGAATTTCACTCTTTGGCATAACCGGCTTGGCCATCCCGGTTCTAACATGATGCGAAAACTATTAACAAATACTAATGGGCACACATTGAAAGAAAGAAGAGTTATCCCAAAGAATCTCACGTGTGAAGCATGTTCACTAGGGAAACTCATTACTAGGCCGTCACCAGTTAAAGTAACTAAGGAAACAATAAACTTTCTGGAAAGAATACAAGGAGACATATGCGGACCAATACACCCACCTTGTGGGACATTTAGATATTTTATGGTCCTTATTGATGCATCTACGAGATGGTCACATGTCTGCCTGTTATCAACTAGAAATTTGGCGTTTGCAAGATTACTTGCCCAGATAATACGGTTAAGGGCACATTTTCCAGATTTTCCTTTAAAAACCATACGCCTTGATAATGCTGGTGAATTCGCGTCTCCAGCGTTTATTGATTATTGTATGTCCATGGGGATAAGTGTTGAACATTTTGTGGCACATGTACATACACAAAACGGTTTGACAGAATCATTTATTAAACGCATACAATTAATAGCCAGACCATTGCTTATGAGATCACAACTCCCGGTCTCAGCTTGGGGACATGCGGTTTTACATGCAGTAGAGTTAATTCGCATCAGGCCATCTAGTGAACATAAGTATTCCCCATCACAATTGATCACGGGTCGAGAGCCAGACATATCCCATCTTAAGACATTCGGATGTGCCATTTATGTACCGATTGCACCACCACAGAGAACAAAGATGGGCACTCAAAGGAGGATGGGGATATATGTTGGATACGATTCTCCTACGATTATTAAGTACCTTGAGCCAACCACGGGTGATCTATTTAAGGCCAGGTACGCGGATTGTCATTTTGACGAATCCGTTTATCCAACATTAGGAGGAGATAATAATGAGCTGGTAAAGGAAATTACATGGAATCAAACGTCCTCAACATGGCAAGATCCTCGGACTCAAGAATGTGAATTAGAAGTCCAAAAGATAATACATTTACAAAAGCTAGCTAATCAATTGCCAGATTCCTTTGCTGACCCGAAAAGAGTAACTAAGTCATATATACCAGCTGTTAATGCACCAATTCGTATTGATGTCCAAGAGGGACACAATCAAGTTTCTACAGAGTCTAAAACACGATTAAAACGTGGCCGTCCAATAGGTTCCAAAGATAAGAACCCTCGGAAATTAAAGAAAGGTGCTGAATCCGTGGTTAAGGAATCTGAGGTCCAGGGAACCCAAGACATAACCGAACCGATGGTACCAAACAATGAGGCTCAGGACGCCGAGCTTCATGGTCCTGAAGTTCCCGATAACAATGAGATCTCAATAAATTATGTTATGTCTGGAATACAATGGAACAGAGAGTGTGTAGAAATTGATGATATATTTGTATTTAAGGTAGCACTTGAACTTATGGATATAACCGAGGATCCAGAACCCACGTCAATATATGAGTGCACTCAAAGTAAGGATTGGACTAAATGAAAAGAAGCTATAAACGTGGAGTTAAATTCATTAAGGAAAAGAGATGTCTTTGGTCCAATAATCCGGACAACTTATGACATTAAACCAGTTGGACATAAATGGGTGTTTGTGAGGAAAAGGAATGAACATGGTAAAATCGTGAGATACAAAGCACGGCTAGTTGCACAAGGATTCTCACAGAGACCAGGAATAGACTATGAGGAGACATACTCCCCTGTGGTGGATGCTACAACTTTTAGATTCTTAATAAGTCTGGCTATAAGAAAAAATTTGGATTTGCGGCTAATGGACGTAGTGACCGCATACTTATATGGTCCAGAGGGTATTGAGCTCAAAGATAAGAAAGGTTCTCGAGAACAACAATGCATAAGGCTGAACAAATCCCTATATGGACTTAAACAAAGTGGGCGTATGTGATACAATAGATTGAGTGAGTACCTAGTCAAAGAGGGCTATAAGAACGACCCCATAAGTCCATGTATTTTTATAAAGAAGTTTGCAAACAAGGGATTTGTAATCATAGCAGTATACGTGGATGATTTAAACATCCTTGGGACCTCTGGGGAAATCGCCCAAACAGTTGAATACCTCAAGAAAGAGTTTGAGATGAAAGACCTAGGTAAAACAAAATTCTGTTTGGGGTTACAGCTTGAGTACACTAATGATGGAATCCTTGTGCATCAATCGACATACACTAAAAAGGTACTCAAGAGATTTAATATGGACCAGGCTCACCCATTGAGCAGCCCAATGGTTGTGAGAAGCCTAAGTTTAGAAAACGATCCATTCGGTCCAAGGAAGGACGATGAGGAAATTCTCGGTCCGGAAATGCCATACCTCAGTGCTATAGGAGCCTTAATGTATTTGGCTAGCCACACTAGACCAGATATATATTTTGCCGTGAATCTCCTATCTAGATTTAGTTCATGTCCAACTCAAAGGCACTGGAACGGTATCAAACATATCCTACGTTACCTATAAGGAACGAAGGACTTAGGTTTATTTTACACTAACCATAACAAGGAAGGTTTAGTTGGTTTTGCTGATGCAGGTTATTTATCGGATCCGCAGAACGCTAGATCGCAGACAGGTTATGTGTTTACTCACGGAGGCACAGCGATATCATGGCGGTCCATGAAGCAGACCATTGCAGCTACTTCATCTAATCACGCAGAGATTCTGGCGATCCATGAAGCTAGCCGAGAGTGTGTCTGGTTAAGGTCGATGACTCAACACATCCGATCTGATTGTGGCATGTTTGAAGACAAGGAACCAACCATCATGTATGAGGACAACGCGGCTTGCATTGCACAACTCAAGGACGGCTACATCAAAGGTGACCGAACGAAGCACATATTGCCAAAGTTCTTCTTCACACACGAACTACAAAAGTCTGGCGAAGTTCGAGTGGTCCAAGTTCGATCCTGTGACAACTCAACCGATCTATTTACTAAGTCGTTGCCAACGTCGACGTTCCGGAAGCTCATACATCAGATTGGAATGCGAAGACTCAAAGATCTTTAGTGATGCTTCGAACAAGGGGGAGTAATGTGTGTTGCACTCTTTTTCCTTCACCATGGTTTTGTCCCACTGGGTTTTCCTGGTAAGGTTTTAATGAGGCAACATCCCCAAGCATATTACAATGATCTTTAGCATCTAGCACGGTTATGTCATCCAAGGGGGAGTGTTATGAAATCATTATGAGGATGTCCATAACCGGCCCATATCCGGCCCATGTTCTAGATGGTTCTAGACTTCCTATTCCATCTAGACTTTGCCTATTTGCAATCCTATTTATACTCTTGATTACTGATGGAATAAGACACAACCAATTCAATCTATCTCTCTAGTTTTACAACAAAAACAAGTAAAAATCGGAAGAAAAAAAGATGAAGGAGGAAAAAAATCTAAAAGAGAAGAAAAAGTCAAGAAAAACGAAGACGGTGAAGAAAAAAAAATATTGGACGAAAAAGAAAGAAAAGACAAAGACAAAACTGAAATAAAAAAGCTCGAGAAGAACGAAGAGAACCAAAAAAAAATATAATGACTTCGGCTTAAAAAAAATAACCATAGAAGAAATATAAGAATAAGAACATGAACAAGAAGAAGAATAAAAAGGAATTGCAGAGAGCACGAAGACGACAAAGATGATGGTGTAAAGACAAATAAGAACCATAAGAAAAAAAAAGTTGGCAGAGAAAAATACAAAGACGATAAAAAAATGAAAAAGAAGACGAAAAAATACCAAAAAAGGAGATAGAAAAGATGAAGACGAATGAAGAAAAAAAATCGAAGAGGATGATAAAATCCAAAACGAAGAAGTAGTCGAAGAAAAATAAATGGACCGCAAAGAAAAAAATATAGCGACTGAGATCATAACTAACAATCCTAGAAGAAATATAAGAATAAGTAAAAAAACTATAAAGAAGAACAACGAAGAAAAAGAAAGAAAAAAATTGAAGAAAAGCACGAAGATGAGGAAGAAACAAAGAAATACTAGAAAAAGATAAAAAAAGAGTTATATAAGACAAAGAAGACAAAGATAATGAAAAAGTAGGAAAAAATGAACAAGAAAAAACAGAAGAAGAAAAAAAGTTGGAAAAACTAATATCGAGAAGAAAAAGTAACAAAAACCAAAAAACAAAATAAATGTAGATCATTATAATTTATTAACGAAAATAAAAAATATTAATAAATGGTAACAAAACATAGATGATTACCTATTATCGTTAACAAATTTTACAAATTCTTCATGTTTTTGATTTTATGTTGATATATCATGATTTTTATCCATTTTTGACCATGATATAAGTCCTTTTCATAGTCTTTTTGGTATTTTTCGAGTTTTTTTGAGCCTTTGTAGGTTAAAGGACGATTGGAGCTTAATGAGAGCTTTTGGGAGTTTTTGGAGCATCAAGGAAAAAAGAGCCGAAGTTATCAAGTCGGAGTCGAGTTTTCAAGGCTGTTTCGATCGACACACATGTCTGACACGAGGAAATTTCAAGTTTTGAAAAAATTTCAGTTTTGCCCAAAAAAGCCCAGAAGTTTTACACAAAGCCCGATCCAAATTTGACAGATTATATATAGTTTTTTTTAGGTTTTTATGTTGTGATCCAGTTTTTAATTGCGACTTCAGAGAGGAAAGCTTTAGGAGAGATTTCGGGACTTCCAGACCTTCAGATTTTGAACTTTTATATCTCTAACTCTATCTTTTATGCAATTTTATTCATTCATAATGTTTACTGCATCCATGGCTGAGTAGTTTGCTTGTTAGGTTTAGGGTAATTCTAGGGTTTGATGAGAAATCGTTAGGATTGAAAATCTGTTAGGATTTATCTTTATGTTCTTCATCTAGATTACTTTAACTCTGATTTTAGGATTGATCAACTGAAATTGGATATCCTAGGTTGCTTTAATAGATGCGAAAGTATTATTAACAACCTGATATAATCTTAGATGAGCAAAATTATCTATTCGCAAAGAAATTTGGCTTAGTAATTTTGTGAACAATTGAATCTGAATTTAATGCTTGATTTTATTCACTAAGTTTGCAAAGAAATTTAGAATTTAGGGATTTAGTCATAGATAATCTCTGCAACGAAAGTTGATTGGTTTTACATTCGTGTTTGAGTTCTAGAATTGCTCTTAACAAATCCTGCCCGTTTTTGTCATGTGTCGATCGACACATACCTGTGTGTCGATCGACACGATCGATTTTCGAGTCATTCCTGCGAATTACCAATAGCCTAACATTTTGTCCAATTGAATTCTTAAAACCTTGATAATCATTCGCTGTTTACTTTGCTATATTTTATTACATTCATACACTTTTAATTAGCAAAATTTGAATTCTTTAGTCGATTGTGTGTTTAGATTCCATGTGAATTCGACCCCTAAGTATTACATCGATCTCTTAATTTGAGAGAGTAGCTCAGAGCAAATTTGAGCATATCACATGTTTATTCATTGAAATTTTGCAGCTGTTTGTGGCTTCTAAATTTCTGGGCATATCTAATTTTTCTTTTTTACTGATTATAAAATTTTACTTAATATTATCTATCGTTTACGTTTTATTTCAACACAAATACAAAATATACAAAACTAAACACCTCTATTTTCAAGGTAACATTCAAAATACTATCCAAAACACAGTATTTTCCTACATGAATCTAAGTTTAAAAAATAGCAATCATGCATATTTAATTTTTAATAGTTTGATAAATTTTCTTATTAAATATTGAAATTAATTTATTCATCTAAATTTTTTTATACTCGCACACGATGCGGACTAGTCACTTAGTTATTTAATATTTAATCATTAATGTTTTTGATAAAAATTAAAAAAAAACCCATAAGTTTGTGTATTATAAGAAAATAAATATGAGTTTATGTAGGGATATTAGGTTGTATATTACCTAATGAACATATAATTCATTGTCTAATAGACAATAAATCAAAATTAGATAACTAACAATTTATATCTTGAATTTTTGTTTTTACCCTTAATGAAAAATAATAAAAAGAAAAACCTTAATTCATTATCTCTCTCCTTCCATCGCTCTCTTCCTTTTTTTTTTCCATTGCTGGTTCTTCTTCTTCTTCCATTGGTTCTTCTTCTTCTTCCATTGTTTATTCTTCTTCCATTGTTTATTATTCTTCTTTTTCTTACAGAGATACTATAATCGATATCTTCTGTAATGCCCGTGATCCAAAAATGGAATTTTGGAGGAGCGTCGATCGACAGGAGGTCTGAGTCTCGATCGACACGGGTGTTTTGACTCGCAAGGAGTTGGGCAGTGGAGGTTGTGTCGATCGACACAGTCTGTGCCTGTCGATCGACACGGGGTTGTCTCGTGAAGGGTTTCGAGCAGGGAGTTCCCTGTCGATCGACATGGATGGATCCTGTCGATCAACACGGGTTTAAATCATTCAAGGATGTTTGATTTCCGGTTTGTTTTGAGTTGGGCCGGTTAAGGGGAGCCCTAGGGTGCAAGTATTTAAGCGTGGAGAAGGGGTTTTCTCTCTGTTTTGGCCACTTTTTGAGAGAGGATTAGGTTTAAGAAAAGTTGAGAGTTTTTGAGAGATTTTTGGAGGTGTCCCGTCGGTTTTTGGGAGAGGCAAACGGAGGTCAGGTTCTGATCGGTTTTGAACGCAAATTGTAGGGTAAGTTCTCCTTTCTGTGCTCTTGATGTGAGCGAAAACCGTTTGCGATTTGGTTGAGTATTCGCTGAGTTATGGTGTTTTGAACTTGAGAGGTTTCTGCAGTTTCGAGTCTGCGATCAGTCAACTTCGAGGGAGGTTTCCCGTCGAACCAGTGTGAATCAGGAGACGATTCAGATACCTTTGGAAATCTTTCTCTGTGTAGATTCTAGATCAGGTTTCGGATCTTGATTCGGAGGTAAGCTCCATTCTCTGTATTCGTTTGTTTTCAGGGTGTCGGTTATGAATCTCTGTTTTTACCAGTTTCGAATAGCGAGATTGCGGGCTGTTTTGCCGTCGATCCTGTAGGAGTTAGGGGACGTTCTATACATTGTTGGAAAGCTCTCAGTGTCTAGTTTCCAGAACAGGTCTCAGACTTGGTTTTGGTGGAGGGAGTCACGAGATATTCCTCTCTGTTGGTGTCGGGTTCCTTAGTCTTCATTCTATCCGTTTGCAAAGGTGAGTGCGTGACCATAGGCTCTCGGATATAGGATTGTGTATGGTGCGATTGTTTGCTGTGTGAATTTGGTGTGTGAGTGGTTGATTGTGCAGGTGATCGATTAGGGTTCATGGAGATTCGGCCATGAGAGGATAGGCGATCTCCATCGAACAGAAGGTGTCCTGTCGATCGACAGGATTGCTTTCTGTCGATCGACACGGGGTCATCTGTGTCGAGAGACACGCAGGCCGTCGATCGACAGGACTGTTGTCTGTCGATCGAGGAGGGACAGAATTGTCTGTCGATCGACACCTAGAGGTTGTGTCGATCGACAGAGATGCTGCTGTTCTGTTTTGTGATGCTTGTTGTTCTATGCGTGTTGAGTGATAACCCTGGTATTGTATGCATTTTATATTTGAGTAATTGGCCTGTAGATGGGAGGACCGTCTCACTGGGTATTTATGATAATACTCACGCATCTCGTATAACCATGTGATGCAGGTAAAAGCAGGTGTGATCGTGGAATTGTGGCGAGGACGAGATGGTTGATCTAGAGGTTCGATTGTGTGGTTATGTGGAGTGTTAGGTTGTTAGTGGAACCTGGTAGTAAATGTTTAGGTTGCTGGTTACATTGTTGATTGAATTGAATTGTGAACCGATTATGTGATTAGTTGGTTAAGTTGATTATGATTAGTTGTATTGTTTTCGCTGTTGCTTGTGATGGAGAATTGTAGCATGTTGAGAACTAGCATTTATGGGAATGTTAGATTCGATGCTAATTATTATTATTATAAAAAAAAAAAACGGGTCGGGTTGTTTCAATTTGGTATCAGAGCCCTTACGGTTCTAGGGCGGGAGAATGTAGTTAAGGGACTGTGTTCTATTATTACTTGGTTTGTGAACTGTGGTTTGTGGTTGATTGATTAGTGGATAGTCAATTGAATGTTGGTTGGGTTTGGAGTCCTAGATCATCATCTCCGAGCCTTTAAAGAGATTCCACGGTATGTGTTGTTTGACCTTTCTGCTTTAGTACTTAGTCTACTGTGGTGGTGCAGTGTGAGATGGCTAGAGGTGCTAGAGGTAGAGGTCGTGGTGCCCGTGGGGGCAGAGGGCGTGGCCGTGGGCGCGGTCGGGGACAGGTGTCAGTGTCTGCCGACGCGAGGGAGGCTCATGAGGTCACGCAGGGGCAAGCTGCAGAGCCACAGGTATCTCAAGGGTCAGCGAGCGTGGACACAGTGGGTGTCGAGGGGGCTAGTGGAGCCGGTGGTGCGCAGGGCCCAGGAAGGGGTGCTGGCGCAGGTGGTGCTCGGGACCGAGATGATCGCTTGGTGGAGCTGCTGCAGTTGATCTTGGCGCGGTTGCCAGTGGGGGCGCCAGGGCAGGGTCAGGCTTCGGTGGTGCAGCCTGTTGTGCAGCCCGTGGGGGCTAGGGTTCAGCCGGTGGTGGCTAGTGGGCAGCCGGGTGTGGCGGCTGTGGGAGAGCTTCCATCCTATCTGAGGATGATGGAGCAGATGCAGAGGATTAGCACAGGGTTCTTTGTGGGTGGTGCCAACCCTAGTGAGGCGGATCAGTGGAGGAGTAGGTTGGAACGTAACTTCCAATCTTTGAGGTGTCTAGAGGAGTTTAGAGTGGACCTTGCGGTTCATTACTTGGAGGGTGATGCACATCTGTGGTGGAGAGGTGTGATGAGCAGGAGGCCTCAGGCGGGGATGGCCTGGGTGGATTTCTTGGCAGAGTTCGATGCCAAGTATTTTCCGCAGGAGGCGGCGGACCGAATGCAGGCACAGTTTTTGGTGCTGACCCAGGGAGAGAGTTCGGTCCGGGAGTATGACGAGCAGTTTGGTCGGCTGTTGGGGTATGCTGGTCGGGAGTTTGGGAGTGAGGAGTCCCAGATCAGGAGGTTTATGCATGGACTTCGACCAGTACTGAAGACGCTGTGCAGGGCTCGTAAGTACGCCACGAGGGCGGAGTTGGTTGAGACTGCGGCAGCGATTGAGGCTGATATGGGGGCAGAGCTGGCTGCGGTGGTTAGCCCACCGGTGCAGCAGCAACAGCAGAGGAGGCCGCCACAGCAGCAGACGGGTGCGAGCCGGGGCGGTAAGCCGGCTCAAGGACAAAAGAGGAAGTGGGAGGGCTCTTCGGATTCCGGTCAGAGGGCTATGGGGTGCTATGGGTGCGGAAGCATGGAGCATCGAGTGGTGAGCTGTCCGAAGAGGAGAGAGAGTCAGACTGTGCAGGCGTGCTTTCATTGTGGAGAGCCGGGGCATATCAAGGCAAGGTGTCCTAAGTTGCAGTTGGCATTGGCGGTGGTTCAGCCAGTGCAGGAGGCTCCGATAGAGGCGCAGCCGTTGCGTCAGATTGTGGCGCCGCGAGTGTATACTCCGGCGGAGAAGAGGGATTGAGGAGGGAAGCAAGGGTCAGGAGGGGATCTAGAAGCGGGTCGAAGCTGGACTTGTTTCCTTTTTGTTTTAAGTTTTAATTTTTTCAGTTTCGGAATAGCATGTTCGCTACGTGTTGGAATTTATGACTTTTCGTTGAGGATTAACGAGTTTCATTTTTGAGATTTTATGAGAAGGAGTTTCTATTTTATTTCATTTGGAATTTTATAAGATTGAAGAGTTCTCTTTTGTTGGAAGTTATGGATGAGTACTCTTATGACTTGAAATTGTAGGATAAGGAATTCCTATGATTAGTCATGTGAAATCTTGTACGATTGAGAAACAGTAAGATGGTGTATGTAGCATCTTTGGTCTGGTTCTGGTCTTATGGCTGGTTGCACATGTTCTTGTTTGATTGTTGTGCAATCAATTGAGTCAGTTGACCTACTCCAGATCAGAGGTGAGACGTCCATGAAGTTTAGTTGGTGCCACAGAGTGGTTTATCAGGCGGCGGTGTCGTTTGATGCCATTCTTGGGCTGGCATTGGGGAAGTAGTGGAAGCAGAAGCAGTAGGTTAAGTCAGGTAAGGGCGTTTTCGGGAAATCAGTATTTGCATGCCTGATCTTTTGGAGCGAGCTTAGCAAATGGAAGAGTTGTGTTAACTCGCAAGAGCCGTTGGGATTTGAAGCAGTGGACCAGACAGAATTGTTGAGCAGGATTCAGGTAGCTCAGGAGAATGATCAAGGAGTGATCGATGTTCTCGGGTTACCGGTTTGGAGTATCAGGTGTCGGTGATTGGGGCGATACTAGTGAACGGATGATTTTGTTCTAAACAGGAATGAGAAGTATGTGGGAGGCTGCACGAGATGTAGCCAGATGTGTCTGTCAGGAATTCGAAGGTTATCTCAGCATTCTGGGAGAAGTTCGGAAGGAGATAGACATTACGGGCATAGGAGTGCAGCGTATCATTCTCGGAAGGATGAGCAGACTGGGAGTAGGATTCAGAATGTGGAAGGTGTTGTTGAGGATGTGTGTACTCGAGTAAGGTGGTCAGTAGGCGGATCATCTGAATCTGGTAGGGTTGCTTAGAACAACCGCTATCAGGCGAGTATTGGGATGGCTCCGTATGAGGATATTATGGAGGGTCATGTAGGGAATCAATATGCTGGACTCAAGTGGGGGAGAGGAGCATGTTTGGTGGAGAATAAGCTAGGTCCAGGGTTGTGGAGCGGGATTGGACCGGTAGTTTATTGGTTGGAGTTACCTCAGGGTATGAGGGTTTTTCGTCAAGTTCCAGGTTTGAGGCTGCAGAGTGGTTACAGGAGTTTAAGAAGGGTTGGCTAGGATTCCGGAGAATCTTCGGCCAGGAGGTGTTGGTGGCGAGACCTGTGTGGATTCTCAGAAGGAGAGTCAGGGTTCTTCGCCGGAGGAGGATAATATTGGTAGTAGTCGAGTGGGACTGTGCCAGTGTTGAGGTGGGGACTTGAGAGTCAGAGTCGGAAGTGGAGGACTGGTTGCGTGAAGTGGTTCGTTTTTGTGGTAGCGATGTTGCGTTCTGGAGTTTTTAGGAGGAAGGATTCTTTTAAGTGTGTTGAGTTGTGGGTTTTTTTTAGTGGATGACTGGTGAGGTCATGGAGTCATGTGATGGCTAGGAATAGAGGTTCAATGGGAGTTAGAATCTGGTTGTGGTGTAGGGAAAGTCTGGAAATGAGGTTTCTGTGGATAGAACCGTCTTTCCAGGGACTCGGTGGGAAACCCCAGGGTGAGTGGGTGGTTTCGGGTGGCCTAGTGGAGGGGCGTGAGGCATGATATTTCAGGTGAGGGAATGTCATGTTGGCGACGGGTGCTTTAAGGCACGTTGCAGGTTAGGGCTCCAGGGAACGGTGGGTTTCTGGATACTTGAAGGATAGAGGTCCTTCCAGGAAGGGGATTCCTGCATGCTTGAGAGATTGTGGCGTCTCTCCGGGAGATAGTGGGTTCTCCTCGGTACTTGAGAGGATAGTGGGTTCTCTCCAGGGACGGTGGTTGCCCTGCATATATGAGGGAAAGTGGTTTTCTCTCTAGGAGGATGTGGATCTCCTAATGTGCTTTGAGAGATTGGAGGTCTCTCCAGGGGAGGTGGTCCTCTACATACCGTAGTCCAAAGGGTGACGACCCTGCGGGTAGGTATGGTGTACATGTATATGGGTACGAGTATGGGTTGTGAGCAGTAGCGGTGGGCTTTGGGGGTCTAGTTTAGGGTTAGTATTCTTGTTGGGAACTTGATTGGATGACTCTGGAACTGATGTATCGTCTTGATCGTGCATGTTCTTGTCTGATTGTTGCACGATCAATTGGTTCTTTCGCCGGGTCTACGGATGATCGAACATGTTCTTGTTTGATTGTTGTTCGGTCAAACGGGCAGGCTTGGTCGGGACTATAAACGGTACATCCTGGTGTGGTTATGGGGTAATCTGGTGGGTTTTCGGGCGGGAGTGTTAACCTTAGCAGAGATCTCAGGTGGGTTGACCGGTGGGGTCAGGTATGCGATGGGATTGTAGGGTCCAGTCTGGGCTAGTACTTGCGTCTGGAACCTCGATTCCGACGATTTTGGGGACTTATGTAACGTTTGGTCGTGCATGTTCTTGTCTGATTGTTGCACGATCAACATGTCCTTTTTGCCGGATCTACGGTGGGTCGGACATGTTCTTGTTTGATTGTTGTTCGATCAATCGGGCAGACTGGGTCGGGACTACAACGTTACATTGTGGTGTGTCTTAAGAGGAATTGGGTCGGGTTCTCGGCATTAGTGGTAACCTTAGCATGGATCCTGGTGTGCGTGCATATGGGTATAAGTGTGGACTGTGAACAGTAGCGGTTGAGTAGGCCGTGATTAGGAGACTGGCTGAGTCACGGGGATCTGGAGTGATCTCAGTGGATGCGTCTAGTTTAGGGTGAGTACTTGCGCTCGGGAATTCGGGTTAGGTGATCACGGTAAACTTGTGTAGCATCGTGGTCGCGCATGTTCTTGTTTGATTGTTTCGCGGTCACTTGGTTCTATTCTGGGACTACGGTTGGTTGGGCATGTTCTTGTTTGATTGTTGTACAATCAACCGGGGAGGCTTGGATAAAACCAGGAAATGTTGCATTCTGGCGGTTTTCGGGTGAATCTGGTCGGATTTTGGGCAAGAGTGCTAGCCTTAGCAGGGACGGGTTGGTGTAACTTGTGATTCGTGGACGAATCCTTGTTAGTGGGGGAGAATTGTAACGCCCGTGATCCAAAAATGGAATTTTGGAGGAGCGTCGATCGACAGGAGGTCTGAGTCTCGATCGACACGGGTGTTTTGACTCGCAAGGAGTTGGGCAGTGGAGGTTGTGTCGATCGACACAGTCTGTGCCTGTCGATCGACACGGGGTTGTCTCGTGAAGGGTTTCGAGCAGGGAGTTCCCTGTCGATCGACATGGATGGATCCTGTCGATCAACACGGGTTTAAATCATTCAAGGATGTTTGATTTCCGGTTTGTTTTGAGTTGGGCCGGTTAAGGGGAGCCCTAGGGTGCAAGTATTTAAGCGTGGAGAAGGGGTTTTCTCTCTGTTTTGGCCACTTTTTGAGAGAGGATTAGGTTTAAGAAAAGTTGAGAGTTTTTGAGAGATTTTTGGAGGTGTCCCGTCGGTTTTTGGGAGAGGCAAACGGAGGTCAGGTTCTGATCGGTTTTGAACGCAAATTGTAGGGTAAGTTCTCCTTTCTGTGCTCTTGATGTGAGCGAAAACCGTTTGCGATTTGGTTGAGTATTCGCTGAGTTATGGTGTTTTGAACTTGAGAGGTTTCTGCAGTTTCGAGTCTGCGATCAGTCAACTTCGAGGGAGGTTTCCCGTCGAACCAGTGTGAATCAGGAGACGATTCAGATACCTTTGGAAATCTTTCTCTGTGTAGATTCTAGATCAGGTTTCGGATCTTGATTCGGAGGTAAGCTCCATTCTCTGTATTCGTTTGTTTTCAGGGTGTCGGTTATGAATCTCTGTTTTTACCAGTTTCGAATAGCGAGATTGCGGGCTGTTTTGCCGTCGATCCTGTAGGAGTTAGGGGACGTTCTATACATTGTTGGAAAGCTCTCAGTGTCTAGTTTCCAGAACAGGTCTCAGACTTGGTTTTGGTGGAGGGAGTCGCGAGATATTCCTCTCTGTTGGTGTCGGGTTCCTTAGTCTTCATTCTATCCGTTTGCAAAGGTGAGTGCGTGACCATAGGCTCTCGGATATAGGATTGTGTATGGTGCGATTGTTTGCTGTGTGAATTTGGTGTGTGAGTGGTTGATTGTGCAGGTGATCGATTAGGGTTCATGGAGATTCGGCCATGAGAGGATAGGCGATCTCCATCGAACAGAAGGTGTCCTGTCGATCGACAGGATTGCTTTCTGTCGATCGACACGGGGTCATCTGTGTCGAGAGACACGCAGGCCGTCGATCGACAGGACTGTTGTCTGTCAATCGAGGAGGGACAGAATTGTCTGTCGATCGACACCTAGAGGTTGTGTCGATCGACAGAGATGCTGCTGTTCTGTTTTGTGATGCTTGTTGTTCTATGCGTGTTGAGTGATAACCCTGGTATTGTATGCATTTTATATTTGAGTAATTGGCCTGTAGATGGGAGGACCGTCTCACTGGGTATTTATGATAATACTCACGCATCTCGTATAACCATGTGATGCAGGTAAAAGCAGGTGTGATCGTGGAATTGTGGCGAGGACGAGATGGTTGATCTAGAGGTTCGATTGTGTGGTTATGTGGAGTGTTAGGTTGTTAGTGGAACCTGGTAGTAAATGTTTAGGTTGCTGGTTACATTGTTGATTGAATTGAATTGTGAACCGATTATGTGATTAGTTGGTTAAGTTGATTATGATTAGTTGTATTGTTTTCGCTGTTGCTTGTGATGGAGAATTGTAGCATGTTGAGAACTAGCATTTATGGGAATGTTAGATTCGATGCTACTTATTATTATTATAAAAAAAAAAAAACGGGTCGGGTTGTTTCATCTTCTCTCTCTCGTGATCCACAAAACCAATTTTCAATCACTTTATGTTATCTCGGTGTTATGGATTTAAAATCTTCGAACCTGGATTAAGATGGTGTTGTCTTCTCCTCCATTAAACTCTCCATTGTCATTCCTTCTCTTGGTCAAACCGAGTCGTCAATAATTATGTATGATATTCTTTTCATTATGCAAACTATAATAGGTAACTATAATATATAACTCTATTAATAGTTAACTACAATATGTATGTTATCACGCAATCTATAATAGCTAACTACGTTCTGAATATAGTTAACTATGTTTTTGTAAATATGTAACTATTACAATAATATTTTATGTAGTCAACTATGTTATGAAATTGTTAGAGTAGACAACTATGTTCTAAAAATAGTTAACTATGCTTTTAAATTGATAACTATTTTCTCTAGTTGACTATATTTTAGATTGTTACAAACTAGTGTAAGGTAGCTAACTATTTTCTTATATCAGTAGAATATGTAGTTTTGAAAATAGTCAACTATGTTACTAAGAATATGTAGTTTCAAAAATAGTCAACTATGTTACTCCCTACGTTTCAAAATATAAGTTGTTTTGGTAGTTTTTTTATGTTTCAAAATATAAGTTTTTTTTATAATCTTAGGTACTTTTTATCTTTATTGACTTTTGTGTGACCAATAGCATTGTGCAGTCGCTTTTTTCATTGGTTAAATTATTTTTATTATATATATATAAGATAATACTTTTTAGAAAAGTAGTTTCTTAATATTCGTATTTTTAGCCAAAACAACTTACATTTTGAAATGGAAGAAATATTAAATAGTTAATTGTTACAATATATTTGCTTTATTGTCATATTTTCCAACTGTTATTCTGATCCAATTTATTTTGCTTGCTGATAAGAGCAAAGATAAATACACAGCGGTAGAGACAAGTTTTTGAGAGATGAGCCGAATATAATTTTTTGAAATTTTTTGTATACTTACCTTAATTACATATGTAAGGGAAATTTTGTCATAAATTTATTTCTCTCTCCTACTTATTTAATTATATTTCTTGACATGTTATTTACCCAATTTCATCTCTCAAAAGTGATATTCAACTAATTAATCCGTTTATGTATTGGTTTCTAAAAATATACAAACTTCGTCTTTTTATATAGAAACTAGATAGTTACCCGCATTCTACGTGGGAAAATATGATACATGTGTAAAATCATTATAGTTTTAATTAAAAAATCATCTATCGTTATTGGGAAAATTATTATACGAAATCCGAAACTCATTTATATATATGACTTTTATAATTATTTGTATAAAAATGTATCCCATCCATGAAATAATTGAAAAAACAATTTTTAGTTTCTTAATCAATATATATCAATTATTAATTAAATAAATTTATTTAATATCATAATATTCAAAAATACGGTTTATGACTCAAATATACAAAATGAAATATTAAAAAAATAAATTGAATCTTATAGGTTTAGGGTAATTATAAAGAGTAATAATATAATTTTTTAAATACAAATTCAGATTTAATTAATTGGTCACAAAACTAATTAATATTTTAAAATTATATACTTTTTTGTCAAAATAGATATTCATTTTTCTTTAATTTTAATGGTAAGAATTAATATTACAATCTTAAAAAGTTTGTTTTAGGCAAGTTTATAGATATTCAAATGTGTTCGACAATTGGGATTAGAGTAAATCAGAATAAGTTATTTGGAATTAAATGTGTTTGGTAATAAGTATAAAGAAATTAAATAAATAAAAAGATTAAGACAATTTTGAGAGCTTGACACTTAAGAAAAATGATTCAAGAATGTTTCTCTTTTAATATATAGAGGATTTTTAGTTGCTCGCACAAATTTTTAAAAGCAAAAATGAATATTGTATTTATCTTAAATGTATCTAATTATATAAGTAAAAATATATGTGAAAAATTGTTTTAGATGTTCATAGATTTTCAAAATATAATCAAATTGACTTTTATTTTATTTTAAAATAACTAAAATTTGAAACATATGTTAATTTTTTTGTTCAAATTCAATTATATGATTTAAGTCTAGATTTTCGAAATATTTAAGGTTTGGCAAGTTTAGGATTTCAAAATATTTTAAATTTGGTAAGTTTAGAATTATTTTAATGTGTTTGACAATTAGAGTAAGAATAATCAAAATAAGTTAATTTGAAAATAAATGTGTTTAGCAATGAGTATAGAGTAATTAAATTTAAAAAAAAGAAGAAAATTTGTGATGATGACACCTAAACAAAATTAGCCTTGAATGTTTCTCCTTTAATATATAGAGGATAATCATATAAACTCGGGTGATTTTTTTTGGTTTTTTGAAATAATCCGACCCAATTTTTTTTTTAATTGATTGAATTAGTATTCCCATAAATACTAACTCTCAACATCAAGCAACCAACAACGACCAGCGGAAAAATCATAACTCAATAACTCATCAAAACACCCAAATACTCAAATCCAATTAAACCAACAAACTCCAATTCAACAATTCCAGAATAACCAGCAATCTAACCAGCAATTCTAACAATACCAAAACACAAATAAAACGAGACCCTAGATCATCCCCCTCCTCATTGCCAAGATTCCACGGTCACATTTTGTCTTTACCTGCATCACATGAAAAAACGAGATGCGTGACTATTATCATAAATACCCAGTGAGACGGTCATCCCATCTACCGACTATACACACATGCACGATGAATTATCAAGACACACAAACAAACGATTCATCAAACTACATATAACACATCAACACGTCTGGTGTCGATCAACACTGGCTGGAGAGTTGCCAGAATCGAACCTTCTCCTAGTTCGATTCCAGCCTACACCATGTCGATTTTCTGCAAAAACAACATCAACAAACGCACAGAACCAGCACGTATACACACATGAAACATCATTCAACCCAATCAATCATCCAATTCCACACAAAACATCCACATCTTAACAATCTATCCACCCAGATAAGTCATGGTCACGCACTCACCTTGCTTTTGGATTGAAAACAGAAAGGACAGTGACAAACCACGAGATCAGACCCTTCCCAACCTAAGAACCTCTGATTCCTTCCTCCTTCTCTAGAAATAACCAACACTCAATCCCTTCCTTTGCTCCTACAACCTTAATTGACCCTCTAGGAACAATCTCAGCCAAGATCTCCTCTTATCTTTCTCAAACACAAAAGATCACCCTTCCAGACTCTGATTTCGTGCAGAGAAAGAGGCTGCTCGTGTTTTATAGCAAGTCCTAGGGTTTTCCAACCTAAAATCCCTAACCGAACGATTTAAAATCGAACCAGTCGAACCGATAAATTGTTAGTGTCGATCGACACCCCCCTTGGTGTCGAACCAAAAATATTCACTTTTTGGTTCACGGGCGTTACAACTCTCCCCCATTAACCTGGATTCATCCTCGAATCACGCAATACCGTTCACTATGGTCTCAACCACTTGACCCACCCGGCCAACACCACTCGAGATCAACACTTCTGACCTCTGAGATTCACATATAGTCTTATGCTTATAACCACGTTTTAGACATTAATTGTTCTCAACTCATAATCACACCCCTCACACTCTCAAGAACACGTCTTTTGATCTATCGGTTCACCATACCACTCACACCCTCTGGACACATAGTCTGTTGAGCTATCGGTATGCAGGGAAATCCTCATCCCCTCGAGAGAAATCATCATCTCTCAATAACATACAGGAAAAATCCTCATCACCTCAGGAAAAATCTTCATCTCCCAATGAATTATTCAGAGAAATCCTCATCCCATAGAACAATCAATTCTTAAACGTTAATAAGCATCTCTCACCAGAACTACCTACCATGGTCCTAATATGACATTCCACTATCCTGGAATATCATCTCATCCATGACCAATCCTCAAGTAAATTCTAAACAACCCAATCACTCAGGGTGTTTCACCAAAATCTCTTAGAAATAGACAAGTTCTAAATCCTCATAAAACTTCTATTTCCAGACCCTCAAAATACATAACCCATGACAATACAAGTCAACCGTAAGAACTACTCATATTATAAATCTCAAACCACTCTCGGCCACACTCTCGGCGGACTCACTCACTCGTCCCCGACCACGCCCTCTAGTACCTCTAGCCGTTTCTCTGCACTACCAACAACAGAAACTAAGAATACAAGAATTTCCACAAAATCACACAACACTTACCATGGAATCTCATTGAAAGCTCGAAAAGGATGATCTAAGACTCCCACACAAATTGATTAACTATCACATAATCAATTTTTCAGCAATTCCATAAATCATCTCTTGCCCGTCCTAAAACCGTAAAGTTTCTGATATCAAACTGAAACAACCCGACCATTTTTTTTAATTAATCTAATTAGTATTCTCATAAATACTAACTCTCAACATCAGGCAACCAACAAAGACCAGCAGAAAAATCATAACTCAATAACTCATCAAAACACCCAAATACTCAAATCCAATTAAACCAACAAACTCCAATTCAACAATTCCAGAATAACCAGCAACCTAACCAGCAACCTAACCAGCAATTCTAACAATACCTAAACACAAATAAAACGAGACCCTATATCATCCCCCTCCTCATTGCCAAGATTCCACGATCACATTTTGTCTTTACCTGCATCACATGAAAAAACGAGATGCGTGACTATTATCATAAATACCCAGTGAGAGGGTCATCCCATCTACCGACTATACACACATGGACGATGAATTATCAAGACACACAAACAAACGATTTGAAACAACCCGACCCATTCTTTTTTTTTTATAGCAACGAATTAACATTCCCATAAATGTTAACTCTCAATATGCTAAATTCACAATCACAACAAACCAGCGGAAACAATGACAATTACCAATAAACCATGCAACATCAATCAATAATCAATTCCACTTAACCATTCTACACCATTCAACAATCCAGAATTACTAACACCCTAGCAATTCCAACAAACTCAACAATGACACAAGCAACCGAGCCCCTAGATCATCCATCTCGTCCTCGCCTTGATCCCACGATCACACTATATCTTTACCTGCATCACATGGCAAAACGAGATGCGTGAGTATTATCATAAATACCCAGTGAGACGGTCCTCCCATCTACAGGCCAATTACTCAAATGCAGAATGAATAAAATACCAGGGTTATCAATCAGCAAGGCATAGAACAAGAAACAACATAAACCAAACAGCAGCATCGATGTCGATCGACACAACCACTAGGTGTCGATCGACATGATGTTGTGTCGTTCGACACACCACCATGGTGTTGCACGACACAGATGTCTGTGTCGATCGACATGAAGCAATCATGTCGATCGATACGCACCTGCAGATCATGGAGATCGAGCCTAATCCTCTCATGGCTCGAACCACACGATCTCAATCGATCCCTGCACAAATCCAGTGACCAAAACACAACAATCCACACCAAAACACAGCAAACAATCGCACTCTATCCAATCCTACATCCAAGTACCTATGGTCGCGCACTCACCTTTGCAAACAGATTGAATGAAGACTAAGAAACCCGACACAAACAGAGAGGAATATCTCGCGACTCCCTCCACCAAAACCAAGTCTGAGACCTGTTCTGGAAACTAGACACTGAGAACTTTCCAACGATGTATAGAACGTTTCCTGATTCTCTCTGGTTCGACGGGAAACCTCCCTCGAAGTGGACTGATCGCAGACTCGAGACTGCAGAACCCTCACACAAACAAACGGCCATAACTCAGCGAAAACTCAACCAAAACACACGCGGTTTTCGCCTACGGCAAGAGGAAAGAAAGGAGAACTTACCCTCAAGGTTTCCCACCGATCCGTTCTGATCTTCCCAGCCGTCTGCCTCCTCCAAAACCGACAAAATCTTCTCAACACTCAAGAGGAAACCCTAGTTCTCTCAACTCTCTCTTTTCTCTGATTCCAAACAAAAGAATGCGGCTAAACCTAGGAGGAAACGCCTTCTCCAAGTATATAAGTCCCCCAAACCGACCCAACTCAAAACAAACCAGAAATCAAACATCTTTGAATGATTTAAACCCGTGTCGATCGACAGGCTTCACCTATGTTGATCGACAGAGAACTCCATGCTCAAAACTCTTCACGAGACAAACCACGTGTTGATCGACACTCAGCCCTACTGTCGATCGACGCTCCTCCAAAATTCCATTTTTTTTGGATCACGGGCGTTACAATTCTCCCCCACTAACAAGGATTCGTCCTCGAATCACAAGTTACACCAACCCGTCCCTGCTAAGGCTAGCACTCTTGCCCAAAACCCGACCAGATTCACCCGAAAACCGCCAGAATGCAACATTTCCTGGTTTTATCCAAGCCTGCCCGGTTGATTGTACAACAATCAAACAAGAACATGCCCAACCAACCGTAGTCCCAGAATAGAACCAAGTGACCGCGCAACAATCAAACAAGAACATGCGCGACCACGATGCTACACAAGTTTACCGGGATCACCTAACCCGAATTCCCGAGCGCAAGTACTCACCCTAAACTAGACACATCCACTGAGATCACTCCAGATCCCCGAGACTCAGCCAGTCTCCTAATCACGGCCTACTCAACCGCTACTGTTCACAGTCCATACTTATACCCATATACACGCACACCAGGATCCATGCTAAGGTTACCACTAATGCCTAGAACCCGACCCAATTCTTCCGAAGACACACCACAATGTAACGTTGTAGTCCCGACCCAGTCTGCCCGATTGATCGAACAACAATCAAACAAGAACATGTCCGACCCACCGTAGATCCGGCAAAAAGGACATGTTGATCGTACAATAATCAGACAAGAACATGCACGACCAAACGTTACATAAGTCCCCAAAATCGTCGGAATCGAGGTTCCAGACGCAAGTACTAGCCCAGACTGGACCCTACAATCCAATCGCATACCTGACCCCACCGGTCGACCCACCTGAGATCCCCCTCGATCCCCCGGAAGTTCACCAATAACCACCTGAGATCTCTGTTAAGGTTAACACTTTCGCCCGAAAACCCACCAGATTACCCCAGAACCACACCAGGATGTACCGTTTATAGTCCCGACCAAGCCTGCCCGTTTGACTGAACAACAATCAAACAAAAACATGTTCGATCATCCGTAGACCCGGCGAAAGAACCAATTGATCGTGCAACAATCAAACAAGAACATGCACGATCAAGACCATACATCAGTTCCAGAGTCATCCAATCAAGTTCCCAAACGAAAATACTAACCCCAGACTAGACCCCAAAAACCACCGCTACTGCTCACAACCCATACTCATACCCATATACATGTACACCATACCTACCCGCAAGATCGTCACCCTTTGGACTACGGTATGCAGAGGACCACATCCCCTGGAGAGACCTCCAATCTCTCAAAGCACATTAGGAGATCCACATCCTCCTAGAGAGAAAACCACTTTCCCTCATATATGCAGGGCAACCACCGTCCCTGGAGAGAACAACCCACTATCCTCTCAAGTACCGAGGAGAACCCACTATCTCCCGGAGAGACGCCACAATCTCTCAAGCATGCAGGAATCCACTTCCTGGAAGGATCTCAATCCTTCAAGTATCCAGAAACCCACCATTCCCTGGAGCCCTAACCTGCAACGTGCCTCAAAGCACCCGTCGCCAACATGACATTCCCTAACCCGAAATTTCATACCCCAAGCCCCTTCACTAGGCCACCCAAAACCACCCACTCACCCTGGGTGTTTCCCACCGAGTCCCTGGAAAGACGGTTCTACCCACAGAAACCTCATTTCCAGACTCTCCCTACACCACAACCAGATTCTAACTCCCATAGAACCTCTATTCCTAGCCATCACATGACTCCATGACCTCACCAGTCATCCACTAAAAGAACCCACAACTCAACACACTTAAAAGAATCCTTCACCTTAAAAACTCCAGAACGCAAAATCGCTACCACAAAAACGAGAGTACAACCAATGTAGCCACCCGTTACCACAAACCGAACCACTTCACGCAACTAGTCCTCCACTTCCGGCTCTGACGCTCAAGTCCCCACCTCAACACTGGCACAATCCTACTCGACTACTACCAATACTATCCTCCTCCGGCGTAGAACCCTGACTCTCCTTCTGAGAATCCACACAGGTCTCGCCACCAACACCTCCTGGCCGAAGATTCTCCGGAATCCTAGCCAACCCTTCTTAGACTCCTGCAACCACTCTGCAGCCTCAAACCTGGAACTTGACGAAAAACCCTCATACCCTGAGGTAACTCGAACCAATAAGCTACCGGTCTAACCCGCTCACAATCCTGGACCTAGCTTATCCTAAAAAAAAATGGATTGTTAAATTCCAAAACATTGCTGCCCTGAGATACACCTGATCTCACAGTTTAACTCCAACTCCACCTTTCTCTTATCGGCATAACCCATCTGCCGATCCTGAACTTCTTCCTAAAAGTTTCGCCACAAAACACGGATCTTCTCCGTCATCTCCTGAACAGTTTCTCCACCAAACATGCTCCTCTCCCCCACTTGAGTCCAGCATATTGATTCCCTACATGACCCTCCATAATAGCCTCATACGGAGCCATCCCAATACTCGCCTGATAGCGGTTGTTCTAAGCAACCCTACCAGATTCAGATGATCAGCCTACTGACCACCTTACTCGAGTACACACATCCTCAACAACACCTTCCACATTCTGAATCCTACTCCCAGTCTGCCCATCCTTCCGAGAATGATACGCTGTACTCCTATGCACCGTAATGTCTATCTCCTTCCGAACTTCTCCCAGAATGCTGAGATAACCTTCGAATTCCTGACAGACACATCTGGCTACATCCCGTGCAGCCTCCCACATACTTCTCATTCCTGGTTAGAACAAAATTGTCCGTTCACTAGTATCGCCCCATTCACCGACACCCGATACTTCAAACCGGTAACCCGAGAAACATCGATCACTCCTTGATCATTCTCCTGAGCTACCTGAATCCTGCTCAACAATTCTGTCTGGTCCACTACTTCTAATCCCAACGGCTCCTGCGAGTTAACACAACTCTTCCATTGCTAAGCTCGCTCAAAAGATCAGGCATGCAAAAACTGGTTCCCCGAAACCGCCCTTACCTGACTTAACCTACTGCTTCTGCTTCCACTACTTCCCCAATGCCAGCCCAAGAATGACATCAAACGGCACTGCCGCCTGATAATCCACTCTATGGCACCAACTAAACTTCATGGACGTCTCACCTCTGATCTGGAGTAGGTCAACTGACTCAATTGATCGCACAACAATCAAACAAGAACATGTGCAACCAGCCATAAGACCAGAACCAGACCAAAGATGCTACATACACCATCATACTGTTTCTCAATCGTACAAGATTTCACATGACTACTCATAGGAATTCCTTATCCTATAATTTCAAGCCATAAGAATACTCATCCATAACTTCCAACAAAAGAGAACTCTTCAATCTTATAAAATTCCAAATGAAATAAAATAGAAACTCCTTCTCATAAAATCTCAAAATGAAAAACTCGTTATTCCTCAACGAAAAGTCATAAATTCAAACACGTAGCGAACATGCTACTCTGAAACTGAAACAGATAAAACTTAAAACAAAAAGGAAACAAGTCCAGCTTCGGCCCGCTCCTAGATCCTCTCCTAACCCTTGCTTCCCTCCTCAATCTCTCTTCTCCGCCGGAGTGTACACTCGCGGCGCCACAATCTGACGCAACGGCTGCGCCTCTATCGGAGCCTCCTGCACTGGCTGAACCACCACCAATGCCGACTGCAAATTAGGACACCTTGCCTTGATATGCCCCGGCTCTCCACAATGAAAGCACGCCTGCGCAGTCTGACTCTCTCTCCTCTTCGGGCAGGCTGCCACCCGATGCTCCGTGCTCCCACACCCATAGCACCCCGCACCACTCTAACCACTCTGGGCCCTCTGACCGGAATCCAAAGAGCCCTCCCACTTCCTCTTTTGTCCCTGAGCTGGCTTACCGCCCCGGCTCGCACCCGTCTGCTGCTGTGGCGGCCTCCTCTGCTGTTGCTGCTGCACCGGTGGGCTAACCACCGCAGCCAGCTCTGCCCCCATATCGGCCTCAATAGCTGCCACAGTCTCAACCAACTCTGCCCTCGTGGCGTACTTACGAGCCCTGCATAGCGTCTTCAGTACCGGTCGAAGTCCATGCATGAACCTCCTGATCTGGGATTCCTCACTCCCAAACTCCCTACCAGCATACCCCAACAGCCGACTAAACTGCTCATCATACTCCCGGACCGAACTCTCTCCCTGGGTCAGCACCAAAAACTGTGCCTGCATCCAGTCCGCCGCCTCCTGCGGAAAATACTTGGCATCGAACTCCGCCAAGAAGTCCGCCTAGGTCATCCCCGCCTGAGGCCTCCTGCTCATCACACCTCTCCACCACAGATGTGCATCACCCTCCAAGTAATGAACCGCAAGGTCCACTCTAAACTCCACTGGACACCTCAAAGATTGGAAGTTGCGTTCCAACCTACTCCTCCACTGATCCGCCTCACTAGGGTTGGCACCACCCGCAAAGAACACTGTGCCAATCCTCTGCATCTGCTCCATCATCCTCAGATAGGATGGAAGCTCTCCCACAGCCGCCACACCTGGCTGCCCACCAGCCACCATCGGCTGAACCTTAGCCCCCACGGGCTGCACAACAGGCTGCACCACCGGAGCCTGACCCTGCCCTGGCGCCCCTACTGGCAACCGCGCCAAGATCAACTGCAGCAGCTCCACCAAGCGATCATCTCGGTCCCGAGCACCACCTGTGCCAGCACCCCTTCCTGGGCCCTGCGCACCACCGGCTTCACTAGCACCCTCGACACCCACTGTGTCCACGCTCGCTAACCCTTGAGATGCCTGTGACTCTGCAGCTTGCCCCCGCGTGACCTCATGAGACTCACTCGCGTCGGCAGACACTGACACCTGTCCCCGACCGCGCCCACGGCCACGCCCTCTGCCCCCACGGGCACCACGACCTCTACCTCTAGCACCCCTAGCCATCTCACACTGCACCACAACAGTAGACTAAGTACTAAAGCAGAAAGGCCAAACAACACATACCGTGGAATCTCTTTAAAGGCTTGGAGATAATGATCTAGGACTCCAAACCCAATCAACATTAAAATGACTTACTATTCATAATCAGTCAACCACAAACCACAGTTCACAAACCAAGCAACGATAGCACACAATCACTTAACTACATTCTCCCGCCCTAGAACCGTAAGGGCTCTGATACCAAATTGAAACAACCCGATCCGTTTTTTTTTTATATAGCAACAAATTAGCATTCCCATAAATGTTAACTCTCAATATGCTAAATTCACAATCACAACAAACCAGCGGAAACAATGACAATTACCAATAAACCATGCAACATCAATCAATAATCAATTCCACTTAACCATTCTACACCATTCAACAATCCAGAATTACTAACACCCTAGCAATTCCAACAAACTCAACAATGACACAAGCAACCGAGCCCCTAGATCATCCATCTCGTCCTCGCCTTGATCCCACGATCACACTATATCTTTACCTGTATCACATGGCAAAACGAGATGCGTGAGTATTATCATAAATACCCAGTGAGACGGTCCTCCCATCTACAGGCCAATTACTCAAATGCAGAATGAATAAAATACCAGGGTTATCAATCAGCAAGGCATAGAACAAGCAACAACATAAACCAAACAGCAGCATCGATGTCGATCGACACAACCACTAGGTGTCGATTGACATGATGTTGTGTCGCTCGACACACCACCATGGTGTTGCGCGACACAGATGTCTGTGTCGATCGACATGAAGCAATCATGTCGATCGACACGCACCTGCAGATCATGGAGATCGAGCCTAATCCTCTCATGGCTCGAACCACACGATCTCAGTCGATCCCTGCACAAATCCAGTGACCAAAACACAACAATCCACACCAAAACACAGCAAACAATCGCACTCTATCCAATCCTACATCCAAGGACCTATGGTCGCGCACTCACCTTTGCAAACGGATTGAATGAAGACTAAGGAACCCGACACAAACAGAGAGGAATATCTCGCGACTCCCGCCACCAAAACCAAGTCTGAGACCTGTTCTGGAAACTAGACACTGAGAGCTTTCCAACTATGTATAGAACGTTTCCTGATTCTCTCTGGTTCGACAGGAAACCTCCCTCGAAGTGGAATGATCGCAGACTCGAGACTGCAGAACCCTCACACAAACAAACGGCCATAACTCAGCGAAAACTCAACCAAAACACACGCGGTTTTCGCCTACGGCAAGAGGAAAGAAAGGAGAACTTACCGTCAAGGTTTCCCACCGATCCATTCTGATCTTCCTAGCCGTCTGCCTCCTCCAAAACCGACGAAATATTCTCAACACTCAAGAGGAAACCCTAGTTCTCTCAACTCTCTCTTTTCTCTGATTCCAAACAAAAGAATGCGGCTAAACCTAGGAGGAAACGCCTTCTCCAAGTATATAAGTCCCCCAAACCGGCCCAACTCAAAACAAACCGGAAATCAAACATCTTTGAATGATTTAAACCCGTGTCGATCGACAGGCTTCACCTATGTCGATCGACAGAGAACTCCATGCTCAAAACTCTTCACGAGACAAACCCCGTGTCGATCGACACTCAGTCATACTGTCGATCGACGCTCCTCCAAAATTCCATTTTTTTTGGGATCACGGGCGTTACACGATTCATCAAACAACACATAACACATCAACATGTCTGGTGTCGATCGACACCCTCCTAATGTCGATTGACACTGGCCGCTGAGTTGCCAGAATCGAACTTTCTCCTCTCTGGTTCGATTCCAGCCTAAACCATGTCGATTTCCTGCAAAAACAACATTAACAAACGCACACAACAAGCACGTATACACACATGAAAGATCCTTCAACCCAATCAATCATCCAATTCCACACAAAACATCCATATCTTAACAATCCATCCACCCAGATAAGTCATGGTCACGCACTCACCTTGATTTCGGATTGAAAACGACAAGGACATCAACAATCCACGAGATCATACCCTTTCCAACCTAAGAACCTCTGATTTCTTCCTCCTTCTCTCGAAATCACCAACACTCAATCCCTTTCTTTGCTCCTACAGCCTTAATCAAGCCTCCAGGAACAATCTCATCCAAGATCTCCTCTTATCTCTCTCAAACACAAAAGATCACCCTTCCAGACTCTGATTTCATGTAGAGAAAGAGGCTGCTCGTGTTTTATAGCAAGTCCTAGGGTTTTCCAACCCAAAATCGCTAACTGAACGATTTAAAATCAAACCGGTCGAACCGACAAAATGTTAGTGTCGATCAAGACCACAAAAAATATTTACTTTTTAATTTACGGGCGTTACATTTTTAATAAAATGTTTCATTTCAAGTAAATTTCTCATTACTTAATTTACAAAGAAAAAGTTATGCTCAATATTTGTGGAAAAGCAAGTAAATATTTTATTCATCACCGTGATACAAAAAAAAGATACTAAATTCATTTCTTAGATATGCGTGACCATCAAGGTAGGGGAATAGGGGAATAAGGAAGATTTTTAGAAACAAATATCACATTGACATTTCTATAGATAGTTTCTTTCATTTTCGGTAGTGATATATACAACCGATTGGTACTGTCAGCTAAAAGCTATACTTCATCACTCTAAACCTAGTCGTAATTGCTTAAACCCTCTTGCTTTTTTTTTTTTTTTATTGAAACATACCTCTTGTTTTAGTTAAAACCTAGCTAGTAGTAACGAGTATCAACTGCTCAACATGTTGTTCCGCTCTGTCCGTACCGTTCTTGTTCCTCGAGTCCTTCTTCTTCATTGTAATAATACTACTAGTGCTCCCAAGACCGCCGTTCTTGTTCCTCGAGTCCTTTCTCTTCATTATAATTATACTACTAGTGCTCCCAAGACCGCGATTTACGGCTATGTTAAATCTTCCAACCTGCGCTATTTTTCTTCTGATAACAAGCCAGCACCCAAACAATCAGATACTGCGGAAAATGGGATAAGCTCGGTGGTGAAGAACTTTTGGAAGATAAGTTTCTAAGTCCTTCTACTATTGATTTGGCTCTTAACTCGGTCGTTAAGGTCTTCACTGTCTCTAGCGAGCCTAGACTTTTTCAACCTTGGCAGATTAGTATGCAGGATGAATGCTCTGGCTCTGGTATTGATAATTTCTTTCATATATTACATAAACACATATTGTATATGTTATATTTTTTTGGCTTAGAAGAATATTAATGCGTTAGAAACGGTAAATAAATAAGCTATTAGAAGATATTTCTAATTTGGCTAACATATTTGGACGGGAATTGTTGAAGGATTTGTAATCTCGGGAAAGAAGATTATTACGAATGCTCATGTGGTGGCTAATTACACATCCGTAAGAAAGCATGGTTCAACCACAAAGTACAAAGCAAAAGTTCGAGCGATTGGGCATGAATGTGATTTGGCCATTTTGGAGATCGATAGCGATGAGTTTTGGGAGGGTATGAACTTCTTGGAGCTTGGAGACATACCCTCGATTCAGGAAGCTGTGGCCGTTGTTGGCTATCCTTGCGGTATTTATTCCCTGGCAATGCTTTCCAGATTATCGTATTGAGTATAAATAAGTAGATATAGAGGCAAGAAGGTTATGCACGCATGTTTTATGGTTTCAATTCTCATATGACCACACAAACCGATGACTTGTTAAATTTGACGAGTTTTAATTATGCTTTCGTTGATGGATTCATGAATAACATACCAAGATTGGTCAGCATGCAGCTATATGTTTCATAGATACATTAAACATATTTTTCTTTAGAAATCAATCCATATAGTTTGAAATATGAATGGTCTTTGGAAAAAGAATTATGATCTTGCATCACGTTGATATTATTGCCATTGAGAATATGTCACCGTGCATGGTGACAAAAAATGATGTTTATGAATACTCGTTGAAATGGCTAGCTAGGAAGTTATGTTACATGGTCTCAACTCTCAAGTGCTAAAATGGCTAGCTAACTATATATAGTAAGTTATGTTACATGGTCTCACGTGCAGGTGGTGACAGTATATCCGTTACAAAGGGTGTTGTGTCCAGAGTTGAACCAAAATATACAGTCACAGCTCCACGATGCTACTGGCAATACAAATAGATGCAGCTATAAACTCTGGAAACAGTGGTGGTCCGGTAATCATGGGAAACAAAGTCGCTGGTGTAGCATTTGAAACTAGATTTTGGTCTGATGGTATAGGGTGAGTTGAAAATATTAATCTTGAATAAGTTGAGCTTGATGATTTCAAATTTGAAATATTATTTACATTGATATGAAACTCTATTATCTCTGGATTTGATAAATATATATAAGCCAGTTTAAGTTCTGCATTTTTTTTTCCTTGTCATTATATACAAACGAAGGTTTAACTAACTCTTTTTTTATTCATCTGTAGCTACATAATTCCAACTCCAGTAATGAAGAATTTCTTAAGTGGTGTTGAAGAAAGTGGTCAACCTGTTAGTTTTGGCTCAATGGATCTATCACATCAGACTATGGCGAATGCCCAACTTCGTAGCTTATTTAAGATGAGCAAGGAAATGACAGGGATCCTTGTAAACCAAATAAACTCGTTGTCGGATGCTCACAAATTTCTAAAAAACACATGATTGAAAATGTATCAGCTACTACTACAGACGGTTATGATACTGATGCAGAATATTGAACACAACACACGGGGTTTTCCAAAAACGTTTCACTAGTATTGATTGATTAGATTACTTACACGTATCGATCTCAATCCAATCCTAGCCTAACCTGTTCACGAATCAACACGATGTCATGAACCTTTTTACCCCTAGCCCTTGATACAAGATTTCCTATTTTCTAGAAACCCTTATCCCTTTGCTAAGAATTCGCTCTGGTTGTGTTCCCCCTTCCCACGAGTTCACACACCCTATATATACCAATGGACTCCGACTAACCCTAGCCTTGCCCTCTACTCATGCAAGATTCACTATTTTCTTAAATCTTCATGTGTAGATCTTCTTTCCTTATCTTCTCCTAAGAATAAGGAAAACTTCTAGCTTGAGTAAATCTTCTCCAAGATGTCCTCCAGCCTTCCTTGAGTGCAATCACGCCGTGTTTCCTTTGGACTGACTCACTCCAAAAGCCCATCCGGGCCAAAGCCCACAGGCTGATTCATGCTTCTCCTGAAGCACTCCCATCTGATGCTGCTACAGACTCCTGCTTCAACAGCTGCATCTTCAATCTCCCCCTTTTTAGCTTTGTGTGTCTCCCAAGTATCTGCAAGACAAACTCACAACAACACAGAGACAGCCAGCACCAAGCATAAACAAATTCTAACTCATCCATAAGCAATAGACTTGTACAAGTTATTACAAGCATAAATCCATATCAAGATAAAGTACTTAGAGTTCTCAAACTCCCCCATAACTGAAAAACCGAGTTCTCAAAATCAATTAAAAAAAACAAAAAAAAAACCCAATCCTGCTCCCCCATAGACCACGGCCTACTTAGCCACTCTCGTCATCACTTACTTCTCCCCTTGCTTGGGAGCACACAAGTTAAAAACACAATCATTAGTGCACAAAAACAGAATGACAAGAGACCATGAAAACTCACCTTGATTAGCCTGACGCACATCCCGAACTATCCCAGCCAGCTGATGCAGCACAGAAGTAATCTGATACAGAGCTTTGTTGACCACCTTCTGACTTGAGCGACCCAGAGGCACACTGATGTGGCCAAGTGAAACGTCAATTGCTGAGCCTGAGTCATCGAACTGAGCTGCGCTAGATGGCTTGGACTGTTCTGGCTCCCTCTTGGTCTTCTTCTTCAGTATAGGTTGACTTGGAGACGACTGGGCTCTCTTCTTGGTTGCGGGTTCATCTTTCACTGGTGCAACAGTCTTGGTCCTGGTACGCAATGACGTCCTGGTTGCCCCTTTGGATGCTCCTGTGTCCTTCTTCTCAGTTCTACCATCCATCTGATAGTGAGTAGGCAGTACTAAAACCTCATCCTCGCTGACAATACCTCCACACTGTTCCTGAATCATCCCATAGATCAGATGAGGAAACACCAGCTTTCTTGAATCGGCTTGCTTGTTGTCTTCTCTTTCAATTTGACTGATGGCCATGACTTGCTGAAACACCATCTCTCCAAAGTCTACTCGTACCTTCTGAGCCAACTTGTATAGAAGCATAGCTCTGTATTGAGCAATGTGTGTACGGTGCGTTGTTGGGTACCAGTTGTGTCCAGCCAGAATGGCCAATGCAGCAAACTTAGAAGAGAGATGAACTGTAGACAGTGCTGGAACCTTCTTGGGACGCTTGCTGATGACCTGAACCATACCTTCATGAGATCCATCTTCTTTCAGAAATGCAGCAACATAGTCTGGATCCGTTTTGTCAGTTGCTGCAGCAGTTTTCAAATCCTTGGCACTCAATTCAGACATCTTCAGAAAGGTGTTGATCTTGACAGGATTGAAGTTAATGATGCGACCTCGGACCAGAACCATAACTCCCCCATCATTGATCACGGTGTCTCCCAGATTCGCATAAAATTCATTGATAACCTCCCTATCATAACCTGACTTAATCGACACTGTGGGAGTAAATCCAGCTTCAGCAATCACAGACGAATACTCAAATTCCTTCTGTTTCTCTAAATCTACCAATTTTTCACCAATAATACCTCGATTCTTGAATACGATGTATTTTTGGTAGGCTCCAGCTGAGCAGAATTTGTCAGAATCAAAGGATACGTCACCAGTCACAGATCCTGCTCCAGCAGCAGATTCTGAATCACCAGTTTCAGAGCTCTCTTGCTCCTTGATCTGTTTTCCCAACTCCTTTTGTATCTCCTCCTTCACCTTTAGTGCCTTCGAGTTTCGAATCAATGGCTCCTCGTCATCTTCCTCTTCTCCCAGATCCCATGCAGAATCAGAAACCTCGACTTCCTTCTCCTCGGATTCCACGTCGCGAATCGGTGATACCGACGGACTCCGATAATCTTCTGCAAGCTGACCTATGAGATCAGTCGCTTCATTAACACGGGGATCAGGCATAGGCATCTCCTCGCCGCCTAGTTCAAGACCTGGGGTCATGAAAGCCGGCGACCCCTCGTCTTCTTCTGCTTCACTCCTCAGCCGTGGTCGATTGGGATCGTCTTTGGGAGGATCCTTCTTCAATCTCTTCTTCTTAACCGTCTTCGAGCTTGATTCTCCTCCCATGGTGACTTCAAAGACTCTTCTTCCTCTTTCTTTGAGTTTCTAGGGTTTCTGAAGTAAAGACTCTTGGTTTCCTATACTTCTTCTTGCGGCCAAACAGAGGAACTATTTAAACACACAGAATCTCTTCTGGGCTGCGATTCGAAAAACCCTACAAGCCCAACAGTCATTCTTAGGTCCAAGTTCTTTTGTTGCCAGGCCCATACAAAAACTGAAGCCCAAGTTCTCGGATTATTCTGAACCAGGGGATCCTGTACCAACTTCAGAACACTGCAACAGCTTTTTACACTCATCAGATTTTTCATAGCACACAGAACAACAACCACATTCACTTGATAGTACAATGGGGATTAAACAGATAATGATGGTTATTGTAAGGACCTAAAATGGCTTTTGAAAAACTTTTTGACACAAGATTAATTTACCGTTTTTAGGGTGATATTTCAGAGACTGAACTTTGACCAATTCGCAGCACACACTCAGCTCGATCTGATTCATAGCATCTGGCTACCTTCCACTCCAAAGAGTAGCTTCCACACCACCATGTCTTTATCTTGTTCTGACCAGTTTTCAACCTTTATCCACTCGAGAAAGTTTCTGATTTACTCAAGACATGTGGACTATTTTTGTCTTTGACTTTCTTTGCCTTCACATGCCTGCCCACTTTTCTGGGTTCTTTTCTGTTGTTTTTTTTTTTTTTTTTTTTTTTTTTTTTTGAGAATGAGACAGCTCCATCACTTGACTTCTCAGAAGCTGTCTCCTGATGCTTTGAGTCTTTCTTTACTGTGAAATCTGTACTGATGTCAAGACAAGACGACATGATAGGCAGCTCTTTCTCATTGATGTTTCAAACTCCAAACAAAATCAGAGCCTCATATGCACCTTGAACTAGTACCTGTATCAGTTCTGCACACTTCACAAAAGAAATTAAATTCTACAAACACCAATCAAGTTTCTTAAGGTGATAAAACGATTAAAATCCAGTGGTTTTGTGAATAAATCAGCCAGTTGTAAATCAGTAACAATATGTTCCACCACTACCTGTTTCTCCTCCACAAGTTCTCTGATGAAGTGGTGTCGAATGTCAATGTGCTTCGTTCTCGAGTGTTGCACTGGGTTCTTTGAGATGCTTATAGCACTCTTGTTGTCACAGTGAACCAGAAGTGGTCCAGAATTGATCCCATAGTCAGCAGACATTTGTTTCATCCAGAGAAGTTGGGTGCAGCAGCTTCCTAGGGCAATGTACTCTGCTTCAGCTGTGGACAGAGATACAGAGTTCTGCTTCTTGCTCATCCAAGAGATCAAGTTATTTCCCAGAAAGAAACAGCCACCACTGGTACTTTTCCGATCATCCAAACTTCCAGCCCAGTCGGCATCACAGTATCCAGCCAAATTCTTGTTTGACCCCTTTGAGAACCAAACTCCCAAATTGACTATACCTTTGATATATCTGATGATTCTCTTGACTGCTTCAAGATACGACTGTTTTGGCTTGGCTTAGAACCGAGCACAGATCCCAACACTCAGACACAAGTCAGGTCTGCTTGCGGTGAGATACAGCAGACTTTCGATCATCCCTCTGTAAAGCTTGACGTCCATATCATTCCCATCACTATCTCGAGTCATCTTGGCTGTAGTACTCATGGGTGTCTTGGCTTCCTTGCATTGATTCATTTTGAGCCTGGTCAGAAGATTCTTGGCATAGGTACTCTGAGAAATAAACACACCCTCTTCTGACTGAGTAATTTGAAGTCCCAGAAAGTACTTCAACTCCCCAACCATGCTCATCTCAAACTCCTGAGTCATGCTTTCCACAAACTTGTCTACTAGCTTCTGTGATGTGCTTCCGAAGATGATATCATCCACATAAATCTGAACCATCATGATATCCTTCTCCTGCTCAAGAACAAACAGTGTCTTGTCCACACTGCCCCTTGCATAACCTTGCTGCATCAGGAAGCCGGTCAGTCTTTCATACCAAGCTCGCGGTGCCTGCTTCAGCCCATACAAGGCTTTCTTCAGTCTGTACACATGGTTTGGATTATCAGGATCCTCAAAGCCTTTTGGTTGCCCAACGTGAACCTCCTCTTGCAGAAAGCCATTCAGAAAGGCACTTTTGACGTCCATCTGATAGACTTTGAAGTTCAGAATGCATGACATGCCCAAGAAAAAGCGAATGGACTCAATCTCGCTACAGGGGCAAATGTCTCTTCAAAATCCACTCCTTCACTCTGAGAGTAACCTTGTGCCACCAGCCTTGCTTTGTTCCGAACCACAACTCCAGTTTCATCGATCTTATTCTTGAAAATCCACTTTGTGCCAACGATATTGACACTTTCTGGTCATGGAACCAGCTCCCATACATCGTTCCTTTCAAACTGCTCAAGCTCTTGTTCCATTGCGATAATCCAGAACTCGTCTTCAAGGGCCTGACCATGATTTCGTGGTTCAATCATCGACACAAAGCACGCAAACTATACTACATCGTGATTTTTCTTCCTTTTTAAACCCATCATTTCACGATAATCCTTCGTGACTCCTCTAGTCTTCCTCCCTTCATTCACATCACTGACAAGATCAGATGCTGAATGATTCCAAGGCACCTGAAGATCTGCAGCCTGCTCTGTCTCAGAATCACCATTTGTGATAGATTGGGGTTTTGACTCAATTGGCTCTTCAGACTGCTCCTCTTTTCTTCCATCGGATGATCTTTCTGGTTCATTGTCCATATGAACTATCCTATCCCTGCATTGTCTTGTACTCACACAATCATCAAAGACGACATTGACTGACTCGACGATCACGCCCGTTCTCTTATTGAGGCATCTGAAGGCTGTACTACTTTCTGAGTAACCAAGAAAAACACCATCATCACTTCGAGCATCAAACTTCCCCAGATGATCCTTATCGTTTAGAATGTAACACTTGCATCCAAACACATGAAAGTAGCTTAGATTAGGCTTCTTTCCTTTCCACAGCTCATAAGGTGTCTTGGACAATCCTTTTCTTACATACACTCTGTTGACAATGTAGCATGAGGTGCTCACTGCTTCAGCCCAGTACTTCACAGCAATGTTGTTTCCATGTATCATGGCTCTGGCCATTTCCTGCAGCGTGCGGTTTTTCCTCTCTACTACACCGTTTTGCTGAGGTGTCCAAGGAGCTGAAAACTGGTGTGCAATACCATGATCTTCACAGAAATCCTACATGTACCCATTCTGAAATTCACCACCATGGTCACTGCGTATCTTCTTGATTCTGCCTCGCTCATTAATCAATTGTAGAGCCCAGATTCTGAAGCTATCCACTGCCTCAGATTTCTCACGAAGAAATCGCACCCAAGTGTATCTTGTGTAGTCATCCACGAGAACAAACACATACCTTTTACCAGCAACACTCTCTACTTGAGTAGGCCCCATCAAATCCATGTGAACCAGATCCAGTGCTGATTCAGAATGCACATCTGCCACTTTCTTATGTTGAACTTTCACTTGCTTGCCCTTACTGCAAGATCCACATACAAATTTTTCTCCTCCCTTAAGCTGAGGTACTCTTCTGACCATCTCCTGATTGGTAAGCAAAGTGAGACTTCTGACGTTCATATGACCTAGGCGTTGATGCCATAACTTCAAATCATCTGTTGCACTGAAGCAGTTGGTGGCCTCTTGCTTCCACATGTAGCAGTTGTTGTCTGTTCTCACTCCCATTAGCACAGTCTTCCCTTGTTCATCCAATGCTCTGCAGTCATGTTTGGTGAAGCAAACCATCAGACCTTCATCACACAATTGACTCACACTGATGAGATTTGCCTTCAGTCCCTGTACCAGATACACATTCATTAGCCTGGGTAAGCCTGCATCACATGTCTGTCTTTTCCCTTGTATCCGACCGTGGCCTCCATCACCAAACGTAACCTTGCCCTTGTTGATCTTTTTGAAGCTTTCCAGATTACCCAAGGTACCGGTCATGTGTCGGGAGCTACCACTATCGAAGTACCATGGACTGGTATTTTTGTGTTCTTCTGTAACAATTGCCATGCTGCATCGGAATCCAACCCGTGACGCACAGTTTGACTCTTTTCTTGCTGCAGGTGACCTTAAATCATATTTCTTCACCCAAATCTGATTATGACTACCATTCCAAGTGAATCTTCCTTCGTAGCGAAGATGTCTGATCCTTTCCCAGTATTTATAGCAATATGCTCATATGTACCCATGTTTGCCACAAAAGTAACATCCAGTCCTTTGTTTTGTAGCAATTTTAGGTCTCTGGACTTCAGTACTTCTAGGTCTGTTGACAGGCTGAGACTGTCTACTGGCGACTACAAACTTGATGTTGTTAGATCCCGATCCACCACTTCCATTGTATCCAAGTCCTCTGTGAACTGCTTCAGTCCTTCCATATGACAGAATCTTGTCCAACTGTTTTGTACCAGCAAACATGCGAATCTTCTTATACTGCAGATCCAGTTGTGATTGAAGCTCAGCAGAAACCTTTTTCTCATCATGCAGTTCCTTTTCCAAACTAGCAGCCTTGACAGCTAGATTGAGTTTCTCCTTTACCAGTAACACACTCTCCTGACTCAGCTTCTGTTCATCCTGTAGTTTATTCTGCAATAATTCAACCTGAGCTTCAAGACGCTGCTTCTCTTTAACCAGCAACAGATTCTCCTGTCCCAGTCTGATGAGAGTCTCTCGTACCTCTTTGTAACTTTCAATTAGTTCGTCCTCATCAGATTCAGATTCAGATTGTTCGCCTTCAGCTTCAGTTTCCATGATTCCCACGAATGAAACCAGGTTGTTTAGTATTTATTCATTGTCACTGTCAGCTTCAGAGTCTCCTTCAGCCATCATTGATCTTTCTCTCCTCGATTTCTGTTGACCCACACATTCCAGCTGAGTATGTCCGATTCCCTTACATACTGAGCACTTCATTTCCCTTCTCTTGATCGTAGGACATTCAGACTTGAGGTGGCCATATCCTTTGCATTCGAAACATTGAAACTCAGTTTTCTTGCCTTGCTTGTCTCCTTCAGGCAGGTTTCTACTTGTTCCCGTATTTCTCTGACCTTGACCACATTCAATTCTTCTCAGAGCTCGATCAAACCTTCTTACCAACAAGCTCATTGGATCTCCATCCTCTGTTTCTTCAGTTGTTTCACACGAGGTCAGTGCCAGGTTCTTGCCCTTCCTGGAATATGCTTCAGCCGTGTCTAGCTCCATCTCATGAGCCTGTAGCATTCCCACAACTTCACTAAAGCTTAGGTCCTCTGTGTTGTGAGATACATTCAGAGCTGACTTGTACGCCATGTATCGAGCAGGAAGACACCTTAGGAATTTCTTCACCAACTTCTTATCCTTATACTTCTTTCCCAGTGTAGCAGACTCCTGAGCCAGTGTCTTCAGCCTTGAACCAAAATCTGATATAGATTCATGTTCTTCCATTCTCATGTTCTCAAAGCGAGAAGCCATCATGTCTCTTCTGGAACTCTGCACCTTAGTGGTTCCTTCGAAGTGCATCTGAAGCAGATCCCATGCTTCCTTTGCTGTTTCACATCCTTGAATCAGTTCGAAGGTCTTCTTGGTTACACAGCTGTGTATGGCAGACAAGGCTCTGGCGTTATACTTTGCTTTCTTTAATTCATCTTCCGTCCACGTATCTTCTGGTTTGGGAGTCCTAACTCCGCTATCATCCACTATCACAGGTGCTGCCCACTGAACCAGTATAGATCTCCAAGCCAGTACATCGATTCCAACAATAATGAACTTCATCCTTGACTTCCAGAAGCCGTAGTTTCCACCATCGAGTATCACCTTCGAATCGTTAACCATATTATCGTAGCTGTCCATCTTCTCCACAGGATCTCACCCGTAATATTTCGAACAAGTGCCGCTCTGATACCAAATGAAAATGTATCAGCTACTACTACAGACGGTTATGATACTGATGCAGAATATTGAACACAACACACGGGGTTTTCCAAAAACGTTTCACTAGTATTGATTGATTAGATTACTTACACGTATCGATCTCAATCCAATCCTAGCCTAACCTGTTCACGAATCAACACGATGTCATGAACCTTTTTACCCCTAGCCCTTGATACAAGATTTCCTATTTTCTAGAAACCCTTATCCCTTTGCTAAGAATTCGCTCTGGTTGTGTTCCCCCTTCCCACGAGTTCACACACCCTATATATACCAATGGACTCCGACTAACCCTAGCCTTGCCCTCTACTCATGCAAGATTCACTATTTCCTTAAATCTTCATGTGTAGATCTTCTTTCCTTATCTTCTCCTAAGAATAAGGAAAACTTCTAGCTTGAGTAAATCTTCTCCAAGATGTCCTCCAGCCTTCCTTGAGTGCAATCACGCCGTGTTTCCTTTGGGCTGACTCACTCCAAAAGCCCATCCGGGCCAAAGCCCACAGGCTGATTCATGCTTCTCCTGAAGCACTCCCATCTGATGCTGCTACAGACTCCTGCTTCAACAGCTGCATCTTCAATGATGTCATTCTTTCGATTGATGGTGTTCCTATAGGAAATGATGGTTCAGGTAATAGTACTATATATTATATGTATAGTTTTTTTTTTCCATTTTCACCATATGTTACTGAATCTTCCCCATGTGTATAGTTCCTTTTCGTAAGCAGGAACGAATAACTTTTAAGCATCTGGTGTCTATGAAGAAGCCATGTGAAACTGCCTTAATTAAAATCTTAAGAGACGGAAAAGAGTATGAGTTCAATATCAGTCTAAAACCGGTTAGTGGTTTGTTCGATTTGTATAGTTTGTGACTATTCTTTCCCATATATATATATATATAATTGGTTCTCTGCTTCTAAGTTTAATTGTTGGTTCACATTTTCTGAGAAGATAATCATCTGATAAATGTTACGTTGTTCACAGGTGCAACCACTAATTCCAAGGCATCACTTTGACAAGGTTCGAAGTTATTATATATTTGGGGGTTTTGTTTTTGTACCTCTATCTCAACCATACATTAACCGCTCTTGGATTTCCGAGAGTCATTCCGAAAAGATGCCCAAAAAATCCGGTGAACAGATCGTAATAATTTCTCAGGTTCGTGCTTTATTTTAACGTGATATTTTCTACTTAGATACTAAAATCCTTAGTAGTTAAATTATCTGTCCTGAATATCCTTAGCAATGAAAGCCTGCGAGTATTTTGAGTTTGTAATTGAAATAAACAAGTCTTCTTCGTCATTTTACGCATCATATCTCGAGAATTAAAGTTTTGTTTCTTGATACAGATCTTAGAGGATGACATCAATGCAGACTACTCTGTTTTTGAAGATTATCAGGTAATGTAATTTATTGCTTTCTCTTAGTTTCACACTCGATCAAGTTTATTTCAAAAGATGAAATTATGAAAAGAGAATCTTAACTAGAGTTACTAGAAGTGTTTTATCTGAATAATAACAAAATTACATTAAACAATGGAAACAGGTGAAGAAAGTGAATGGAGTGGAAGTGGATAATCTGAAGCATCTATGTGATCTCATAGAGGAATGTTCCACGCGGTATTTGTTGCTGGAATTAGAAAAAGATAAGGTTCTCGCCCTCAATTATACATCTGCGAAAAAAGCAACTACTAAGATCATGGAAGATCTCAAAATACCGTCGGCTATGTCTGAGGACCTTCGTCCTAAAAAGCTGAATAGTGGCCGCACGCGCATAGTTCCTCGGCATAGCAAGAAAAACTGATCCCAGCCAATGAGTCAGCTTTCTATGCAGCAGCTTGATATCACCCTTCATGGAGAGGAGTTTGAAATTTTGGTTTTTTTTTTCTTGTTTTCCTTACCAATTCAAATGACTTTTATTATCGTATTCAATCCAATAAGAGATGATTTTATTACTGGCATGATCAATATTCAAAATTTCGTTAGCGCGCATAAGCAATTAAAATCGGAGATTATAAGAGGGTTTCCCTTTAGGGCTTTTCCAGTGCTTGAATAGATCTTATATATTATTCTGGCGATAAAGGGTAATAATTAGTGAAGCCTTAGCTAAAAATAAATCAAGGAAAAGTTCTAAATCATGCTCTGTTTTCCACTGTTTGGTTTCATTCAAAAAAATTCAGACATATAAGTAACAACAATTATACGCAAGTTTTTGGTTTAAATAAATTTAACATTCGTTTCACACAAAAAAAAAATATCAAAAACTCAAATATGTAGTTTTGAACATGTTTACATATAGTATATAGTTAATGTATGTCACCATATATTATATATTAGTTTGTGTAGTTTAGAGAATATTTTAATATTTTGGATGGTTTGCAACATATTAGACCATGTACAATGATTTTATTTTTCAACACCCTATTTTTCACTTTTTTAACACTCCACATCATCATCTCTCTTTTCCACCTCATTATTCAACATTCATTCACTTTTTACTCTCTACCATAGTTTTGTTTAATAAAATTCAACATTCTATCCCACCATTTTTATTTCATATTTTAATTTTATTTTTCATTTTTATGATTACATATTAATAGTAATTAGTGATTAAAAATTAAATTAAAATAATTCTTAAGTACATATTTTTCAAATATATAAACAAAGTTTTTTTAAAATTTAAATGGAAAAAATTATAGTAAAAATGAGCTTTTTTTGTCGAAATCAAATGAACCAAATTTCTATTTATAGACTATTTAAAATGATGAATTGTTGTATAAAAAATCAAAAAAGTAAATTAATGGGTAATTAGCATGTATAATACTCTATGTATTAATAATTAGGAATCTAATACTCCTAAATTAATAATTAGGTATCTAACATAATATGACAATTCTACCCTTATTCCAATTAACTTACTTTCTCTAAATTTTACCTTTTATTAATTGTAAAGCTTTTTACATTAAAAGAAAATTAAAACCCTAATCTCTAATCTATAATTTTCTCTCTGCCGTCATCATCCTCCTTCTCCTCCCCCACGTGTCTTTCTTCTTCTTCTTTTTTCTTCATACCTTCTTCTTGTTGTTAAATCGATCTCATCATCATAATAATCATCATCTTCTTCTTCTTTATCTTTTTCTTATTCTTTCTTTTTTTCTTCTCTTCTACTCATCATCATCATCTTCTTCTTCTCCTCTTTTCTTATCAATTTTTTCATTACCTGCTTCGTCGATCTCTAATGGTTTAGGGTTTCTTCGTCGGTCCAATTTTTTCATTAGGGATAGTTAGCTATAAGATCTACGTAGTTAACTATATCTACACAATACCCAGTAATAGTCAACTATACTCAACACAAATATAGTTAGCGATAAGACCTACGTATTTAACTATATCTATACAATACCCAGCAATAGTCAACTATACTTAACACATAGATAGTTAACTATAAGACTTACGTAGTTAACTATATATAATATATGCCAGTATAGTTGACTACTATATATAATATATACCAGTATAGTTGACTACTATAATATATCTGTATAGTTGACTACTATAATCTGAATGAAGATACAAAAATCTTCAATCAAACTCATTCTGGTTTTCTTGATGAATTACCCAGAATAAAAAAAAACATCAATCAAGCTAATTAATGTCCCCTATTGAATACACGATCATGGTGAATATACTGCCTCCTTATTTTTTTACCCACTTTCCTTTTTAAATTTTTGCAGGGCAAAACCGTCCACTTTTTAATTCTCACTGCTATTTACCTAAATTTGATTAGCCTTATGTTAGTTACCTAATTATCTTAGCCTAAACTGATATTAAGCTAATTAACCCTAAATTAATCTATAGTGTAAAAATGGATTTCTAATAGTTAAGATCAAATAAATATCTTTACTAATTTAACAACCAATTAGAATTTGACAAATGTCCATATGAGAGATCTTTTTGTATGCTCACGCGCGTGTCTCACGCGTGCACAATACAGGCCCATTCAGAACGTGTCACATTTCGTTTGTGGTCTCCAATCTTTTGTTTTTTTAACTACTTGAATTTTTTCAACACAAATGAAGCCACGTCCTTCAACAAAAAATTTCAAGAGACTCATTGTATTGCATTCAACAGGCCATTATAAATGGTCTTAGCTAATAGTTGGTGTAATCGAAAATGATTTTTTCAATTTTTTAAATTTCTCTTTTAATGCAGAGCAAAACCGTTTTTTACCCGCCATCTTTTCCCCCCAAGTCTCCCTTGGAACCCTAATTAGCAGTTGCATTTGACATTTTTCCACATAAATCATCATTTTTTGCGTTTTTTTCGGGAAAGTTACAAAAAATAATCCATAAATTGATTTGAAATACAAGTGTAACCCATATATCTCATGTTTGAGAAAAATAACCTAAAGAGATAGTGAAATTACAACTACATCCTTTATGACCAAACAATAAAACGGAGACATAATTACTGTTTTAACCCTAAAGAAGTCTACTGAGTAATATAGAAGTCTACTAGTCAGGAAATCAACACGTAGACTCCATGAGAAATCTATTGGAGAGAGTTTAGTAGACTACCAAAGCAGTCTCATATATAATTATATTTTAAATTTATAAATTAATAGACAATATTTTGATAAAAAATTTTGAAGGATGACCTTACAATAAACAATTGTGAAATATGAAAAATAAAATTTCACAAATTCAACCTACTTAGACAAATTAGGTTATGAAGACTACTTTTGTGGTTTAGTAGACTACCACAACAGTCTACTATATAATTATATTTTAAATTTAAATTTATAAATTAACAAAAAATATTTTGATAATTTTTTTTGATTGATGATCCTACTATAAACAATTGTGAAGTATGAAAAATAAAATTTCACAAAATTAAACATACTTAGACAAATTAGGTTATGAATGAAATAGATACTATACTAAACAAAGAGTTACCAAATAAAGTATATCATAGGTTGCAAACATGTTTTTAGGTTAAAGTTGGGGTTTATCATTTTTATATTTAAAATATCAAATTTGCATAAAACTGTTAACTTGTGAATATATTATACTTTTTGAATGTTTGGAATAAGTTTTGGTATAGGGTTTCGAATAATCATTGAAAATAATCTATTTATGTGAAGTAGACTTCATTTAGAGAATGTATATTTGTTTGCATCATCGAAATACAAGGTTTATGAGAGGATGCGTATTTGTTTGCATCTCTCAGTATGTTTAGTAATCAAAGGTTTTCAAATCAAAGGTCTTCACTATGTTTCTGTGCTTTTATTTTCTTATACGATGTTTGGTTTTAGATATAGTAGACTTCTCCAGTAGACTTCTCAGTAGACTTTTCCAGCAGAATTCTCCAGCAGACTTTCCCATAGATTTTTCCAGCAGACTTTTTCCAGCAGACTTCTCCCATAGATTTCTCCAGCAGACTTTTTCCGTAGACTTCTCTTGTAGAATTTTTCTGTAGACTTCTCTAGCAGTCTACTAAACGAATTAAAACTAAAATTGAAATAAAATTTTTGAAACATATGGAGGCAAATTTGAATTTTTTAAAAACATTTTAAAATTTTAAACTTTTTAAAAAAAAATTTTAAACATATTATGACGACTAAGTCTTGAAGATCCCGATTTTCTTCTTCTTCTCTTCTTCTCTTCTTCTGTAATTGGTTTCGCAGAGACGATGAAACACTTCATGATGCCAAGAAATGCTATCTTGCGGGATATCGGAGAGCCGCAATCGCCAAACCCTAGCTTGACGAAATCCAAGTCCCAAAGGAAGATTAGATCCACCAAAGAGAATGCTCCACCTCCGGATCTGAACTCTTCGATGCCTGATTATAGGTCGTCTCCGGCGAAATTGAAGTCTCCACTGCCTCCACGTCCGCCGTCGACTAATCCTCTTAAATGGAAGCTTATCGCGGAAGCTGCGGCAGAGAATGGAGGAGTAGTTGGGGATTCAGATTCTGGTGTCAAGGTTAGTTTGAGAGCCTTTGATGTTTTGCTTTTTTTTGCTCTGAAATTTCTGAATCTCGAGGCAAACCCCTAATTTCTTGGTCCTGTTTCTTTCGATTTGTCCAAAAAGGTTGATTTTTTTTCACCGCACAGAGGATCATGAGCTCGAGGATGACGACGGAGAGCCGGTTCATGGAGATCCAGTGGGTGACAACGATAATGATGATGAAGACGACAATGAGGAGGGTACACACTTTTTCCTTGATTTGTTTGTGTTGTTGGGTTAAGTTCATGTATGATCTTTTGATAAGTTCATGAAGCTTCGATCGAAAAATGGCTTCTCTTACTTAAATCTCCAAGCCTTACCCATCTCCCTCGCATTTATTTTTGGATTTTAAAGCCACTGACTAGAGTTTTTTGTTGTCTTTGTTTTTTCGTGGTTCAACCAGTAACCTCTCCAACAACAATATCGAAGGTCCAATAAAGGAGGAGAAGAAGTCACAGTCAGCGAAGAAGAATAAGCAAAATAAAAACATCAAGGTCTTTGTAGTTCTAAATTCTCTATTTGCTTCTCTGATTTTTGGTTAATCGGTTGTAAGAATGAATGCCATGTACAATTCTGATTTTCATTGCCATCTTCAAGATATGCAAAACGTGCTGGGAGAAGATTCACTGCTGGAACATTTGGAGTCAGCGCCTGGAGGAGCTGCAGCCATGTAAAATTCTGCTTTGGACATGATGCTTAAGGTTTTCGTTATAAGCAAGACTTGTTCTGGTCTTGGGTTAAGCTTCTCTTGTGTGAAGCTTTGAACTTGTTGGTGAATGTGATAATGGGAAGTAGTGAGATGGAGAAATCGGATAAAGAGAAAGAACCTAGGACTTCTTCTTCACAGGTTTGCATTTGTTATAAATTTTGATCTAGCTTTGTTGTTTGTTAGTGTCACGCTTTGGTGTTTAAGAAATTTTATAAACGAAATTTTGACTAAGGAATGATTTGCATTCAGGGAAATACTGGAAGTGGTACCGAGGGTGACACTACTAAACAATCTGATGGGAAGGAAAAGTTGCCAAGCAAAAGATCAAAAGGAAGCTTGGGAAGTTTGAATATGATTACAGGAAAGAACAATGAGACTGGAAAAAACTCTGGAGCATCAGCTAATGGAGCTTGTTCTAAAAGGCATGTGTCTTCATGATTTTATGAAATCGAGATCTTGTTGGCGTACTGAAATCTTCTGGAAGTTTGTTTGTTTAATAGACCTTCCATAATACCTTTTATAATACGTGTTTGTATAAAAAAATAAATGCAAGATAACAAATGTCTTGAAAACATGGATCTAATCGTATCCGCAAACTTGTCCAGTTGTTTGTTATCTTGTGTTATTGTTAAAGCAATTTGCAAAATAACACAATCTTTTTGTGAGAGGAATTGACAAACTAACGAATGCAAAGCCAATTTTGAACCGTATAAAAAATAAGACTATGAATATGTCTTGAGATTTCATTTCTCATACATATGATAAATAAGACAAAGTTATGTATATGAATACTTCATAGAGAAATCTACCAACAACATCTAAGTACTACTCAAACAAGAAAATTGATTTATACAATAAATATTGCACTTAAATATGTCAAATTCACACAGATGGAAACACATTAGATAATACACAAGAAAATCTAAAAAAATCATTATAAATAAGTTTTAAATGCATTTATAAGAAAATTAAATCTGTAGACTTCATAGAGAAGTCTACCAACAACATCTAATACTACTCAAATTAGAAAATTAATTTATACAATAAATATTGCACCTAAATATGTCAATTTTACACAGAAGGAAACACATTGGATAACACACATGTGGGAGAAAGAAAATCTAAAAAATTCATTATAAATAAGTTTTAAATGCATTTATAAGAAAATTAAATATGTAGATTTCATAGAGAAGTCTACTAACACCATCTAAGTACTACTCAAATTAGAAAATTAATTTATACAATAAATATTGCACCTAAATATGTCAATTTTACACAGAAGGAAACACATTGGATAACACACATGTGGGAGAAAGAAAATCTAAAAAATTCATTATAAATAAGTTTTAAATGCATTTATAAGAAAATTAATTCTGTAGATTTCATAGAGAAGTCTATCAACACCATCTAAGTACTACTCAAATTAGAAAATTAATTTATACAATAAATTTGCACCTATATATGTCAATTTTACACAGAAAGAAACACATTAGATAACACTTATGTGGGAGAAAGAAAATCTAAAAAATTCATTATAAATAAGTTTTAAATGTATTTATAAGAAAATTAAATATGTAGACTTCATAGAGAAGTTTACCAACAACATCTAAGTACTACTCAAATTAGAAAATTAATTTATACAATAAATATTGCACCTAAATATGTCAATTTTACACAGAAGGAAACACATTGGATAACACACATGTGGGAGAAAGAAAATCTAAAAAATTCATTATAAATAAGTTTTAAATGCATTTATAAGAAAATTAATTCTGTAGATTTCATAGAGAAGTCTATCAACACCATCTAAGTACTACTCAAATTAGAAAATTAATTTATACAATAAATTTGCACCTAAATATGTCAATTTTACACAGAAAGAAACACATTAGATAACACTTATGTGGGAGAAAGAAAATCTAAAAAATTCATTATAAATAAGTTTTAAATGTATTTATAAGAAAATTAAATATGTAGACTTCATAGAGAAGTTTACCAACAACATCTAAGTACTACTCAAACAAGAAAATTGATTTATACAATAAATATTGCACCTAAATATGTCAAATTCACACACAAGGAAACACATTAGATAACACACATGTGGGAACAAGAAAATCTAAAAAATTCATTATAAATAAGTTTTAAATGCATTTATAAGAAAATTAAATCTGTAGACTTCACAGAGAAGTCTACTGGTAGACTTCATAGAGAAGTCTACCAAGAACACCTAAGTACTACTCAAACAAGAAAATTGATTTATACAATAAATATTGCACATAAATATGTCAAATTCACACAGAAAGAAACACATTAGATAACACACATGTGAGAGAAAGAAAATCTAAAAAATTCATTAGAAATAAGTTTTAAATGCATTTATAAGAAAATTAAATCTGTAGACTTCTCTATGAAGTCTATTGGCAGACTTCGTAGAGAAGTCTACATAATGGGTTATTTTTGCAAATACGACAAACGCTAGTAGACTTCACTAACAGTCTATTAGGTAGGTTACTTTTGCAATTGACCAAAGTTTGACTTTTTTCAGTAGACTGCAAGAGAAGTCTACTAAAATGTGTAGACTCCATTCTGAAGTCTACTCAAAAGGTCAGGTTATATTTGCAATTGACCAAATTATTGACTTTTCGAGTAGATTTCTCCAGAAATCTACTCTGAAAAAATGTTAGTTTTGTGTTTGACCAAACATTTATCAGTAGACTTCTTATGCAGTCTACTACTGATTTAAGAAGTCTACTGATTTATTTAAGAAGTCTACTGGTTTATTTAATATGTAATAGACTGCATAAGAAATCTACTAATAAATGTTTTTCTTGGTCAATGTTTGAGATTTTGGTCAAACGCAAACTAATCCGTCCGTACATAACAGACTTCTGATGCAGTCTACTCAAAAGTCAACAATCTGGCCAATGCCAGAAATAACCTCGTAGTAGATCTATTTGCAATCTACTGGAGAAGTCTACTCTATAAAGTCAAAGTTTTGGTCAAATGCAAAACTAACCCATTTTCAAGTAGACTTCATGTGTAGTCTACTAATATATTTTTTTTTGTTATCAAAGGAAAACAAGTAGACTTCATGAGCGGTCTACTTTGAATATTTTAAAAATAGTCAATTGCAAATCTAACATTTCCTTGACTAGTAGATTTCTGGTGCAGTATACCAGATCGAAAAACACAATTTTAGCTCCGTTTCCGCCGTAGAGCTCGGTTTTCAGCTCCGTCAAGCACATGCAACTTCTAATATGAACGTTAACAAAGAAGCCCAACCATCATTTATGCAAGAACCATTGAAAATCGATAGATTATGAGAGAAATAATTTTGAAAACCAAATTTAGATAGTTTTTTTGGATGAAATTGGAGAGGAAATGGGTGAGGAAGAAGTTATGAGCTCACCAATGAAGCTCTAATCCACGGAAAATGAGTTGGGGAAGCATTTAAAGCTTGATTTTGGTTGTTCATGGTGGTTAGAAATATTGATGATAATGATATTTTCGTAAATAAGTTGATATATTTGGGTGTTTATTTGATAGTTTTGAATGTCTGATTTAAAAAAAAAATAATTCAAATATAATGGAAGTTTCGTAAATAAGTTGAATCTTATGGTTGATTTGATAAAAATTTAAAAAAAAAAAAATTACATTTGCAATTAATCTCAAATTTAAAATTATTTAAAAAACCATCCTTTTTTCTTCTCGTCTATCGTAAACTTGAAAAGAAAAGGAAAAAAAAAAAACAATTGGTCCATAAATTATGGAAGGTACAGATATTATCAAAACCTATTTTTCTAGTTTGTACTTTTAGACTTTAGTCCATTGTCATAGACTCATAGGTGATGGATATTGACAAGTAAATAAAAAGATGATGGGTTCACATCATTTTACGGTTCGTATAGATTCGATTTCACTTTTGTAACGTAAATTAGAAAAAAAAAATTTCAAAAAAAAAAAAAAACACGTAAATTAAAATAAATTATAAGTTCATCATTATTTAAGGAAGAACAATAATAGAAAACAGAGTTTGGTTGCCTTCTCTTTATATCTGCTCTGTAAATTTCTCAAGAGCTGAGATTTTTTCAATTGTTGAACAATGGCGGATCCACCACGTTTCTCTCTGTTTCAGCATAGATTTCTTACCGGAGATAACCCATTTCTCGTAACTGCTTTCTCTCTCTTTTTTTTTGTTTTTGTTAGTTTACTGTCTTTGTCATCTTCAAGTTTTTTTTGTTTTTTTTGTTGTTGCAGAGAATTAATGATGAGTTCTTAAGGAGACACACGAAAGTGTTGCTAAGATCAGACGCGTCGGAGAGAATTTGGAAAGTGAAACTGGACGGCAACAGACTCGCCGACGGCTGGGAAGAGTTCGCCGGCGTCAATAAACTCAGAGACGGTGACGTTTTGTTTTTCAGACACGATGGAGACGAGAACTTTCATGTCTCTGTGTCCTCTCGATCCAGTGACATAGAGCATGTATCGTCTAGTTACGTAGATACAGAGGATGGTTACATAAATGATGAAGATGTTGAATCTGATGATGATGATGATGATGATGGGGATTTGGAGGACGTAGGTAAGGTGTTTGATGATATCACAGAACTAATATCTGTTTATTTTGTGGGTCTGATTGTGAAATGTAAGTGAAGATTGTTGTGTTTCAGGGAACATTTCGGCGAAGAAGAGTAAGAAACCAGAAGCAGATTCTTCATCAGGACACTCTTGTTTCGTCAAAGCACATGTCACACGTTATAGCCTCCTCAAGGATCGTTTGGTGACCTCTTCACTCCATTTTAGCTTCTTTTTTGTAACATTCAAGAGTCCAATACTGTGTGTGATTCACCATGAGTGACCTCTTGATGATGTCTTTTTCAGGATCTTTCTAGAACCTTTACGGTGTCTTTTGGTGAGCAAAACAAAACACATGAGATAGATCTAGTTAATGAGAAAGGAAGAAGATGGACTCTGCTTGTTGCGAAAAACATCTCAAGTGGTGTGTTTTACATCAGACGAGGCTGGACAAACTTCTGCTCCGCTAATGAGTTAAGTCAAGGAGACTTGTGTAAGTTTAAACTTGTCGAAAAAGGGGAAAAGCCTGTGCTTTGGTTGTGTCCACAGGAATCTGGCAATGACCATGAAGAAGAAGTAGATGCAGTGAAGAATTTTTCTGCAGGAGGAGGCTGCAGCAAAGACAAGAGCATGATGGATGGAGTTTCAAAGGGAAAGAAGAAGAGGACTCCTTCGCCATTTCTGACAACAAAGTTGACACAAAGTCGTTACAAGACCGGACAACTAGTAAGTTCAATAACGTTTTGTACCCTTGATATAGTCATGACTGAGCGTTTGTAGTGTCTACGAAGTTACTGACCAAAATCTTGTTCAGTATATTTCATCGCTTTTCATTGCGGAGAATGGCATTAATAAGCTTGGGGAGATAACTCTGGTGAACAAAGATGGAAGAAAGTGGTCATCTAATCTACAAATGACAGGATGTGAAAGAAACGGAAGTGAATGGTTTTATTTGAGAAGAGGTTGGATAGAGATGTGCATAGCGAATGGAGTGAGAGTAAACGACTCGTTTGTGTTGGAATTGATATGGGAAGATGCAAATCCTATGTTTAAGTTCCACTCTAAGGTGAACCATTAACACAACTTTGTGTATATAGAGAAAGCTTTTTTGGTTTGCTTTGTTTAAACGTAGAGCCTTACCATGTCTCTTGAGTTCCTTTTCAGATTGAAATTCAGGGAAAAGGAAACCGAAGAACTCGTAAGAAGAGAGCTTGTGAGACTAATCTACAGGAAAGGACTGTGGAAAAGACTCCAAGAGTTGAAATAGAGGGACGCACTCGGGTTTCAAACAGACCGAAATCTTGCTCAGTCTCTGACCAAGTGACTAACGTGAAACGGAGCGTTGTTGATACTCTGAACACTGTAAGGCAGTTCCGCGCAGACCATGAGACAAGGGAACGGAATCTGGAAGCTTCGCTACTAGAAATTGACGCCTTAGGTGTGTTTATCTACTTGCTTTTCTGAAAATCATTTTGTTCTGCTTAAGCTTTATTAATCTTTTGATGATGAAACAGGGGAGACGATATTGGGAATCAGCCAAATTCTCAACAATAAAATGATTCAAGGTAAAACCGAAGAGCGGGAAAGAGGGAACAAAAGACTATTTGTATCTTGAATCATTCAACGGTGGTTTCACAAGAACCGCCAGATACTTCTTCTTCCTCCTCCAAACTAAATTAGGTTTCTTTTCAGACTTGCAAGTTCTTGGTGCCTTCGGTCGGTTCAATTGCGAAGAAAGTTTGTATATATGACTTGTGTTCCCTAGTTGTATCAGGCTACTTTGTTATATCGCTAAGAATCAATTAATATTAGAATGCATCGTGTGCTGATTTTTATAGCAATTGGCTACTTCGTTGCTTCTACATTTGAGCAGAGATATGGATTAAAGATCATTACTGATAATGGTTTTGCCTTATACTGGACTTGGGAATCCGTAAATTAACCTGTCTTTTAGACTTGGCTCTGGTCAACTACTCAACTCCAGGATACAAAAAGGGTCCATTTTATGATCTTCGGATTCACTCAATTTGATCAAGAGTTAAGGATTTTGTTGATTCCCATTTTCTTCTCCCCTGTTTGTTCCAAAAATCACATTCTCAGAGACTTGGAACCAATATAAACCACACAAAAAAAAAAAAAGACAAGAGTTCATCAGCATCCAGATCACCTACCTAAGACGTCGACTTCCTGCAGCGAAGCTTCTAGATTATCTTCCTTTTTCTTTATCTCAGACCGAAACTGTCGTACGCTGGTTAGGATGTCAACAATGCTCTGTTCTTTTGTCTCGAGCTCAGACCCAAACTGTCTTACACTAGTTATAGTGTCCACAATGCTCTGTTTCACCTTAGCCAACTGATCTGAAACGGAGCAAGGTTGAGGGAGTTTCTTGTGCTCGGGCTCAGCACTGGATTTGTGATTGCGGCAGGAGGGTTCTCCTTCTGCAGCTGTCGTCTTCTCCATCTCTTCATGAAGTCTGCAGCTTTCGACTCGAGCTCGCTTGTGTGTCCCAATCTCAGCTTCTGCAGGATTCTCTTCTTTAGCCACTAGTAGTTGAACCATCTCATGAGTTCTCTTTTTGCCAATCTCAGCTTCTGCAGGATCCTCTTCTTCTACAATATTCTCTTCCTTTGTCTCGAGCTCAGAGCGAAACTGTCTTAGAAGGGTTATACTGTCTACAATGCTCTGTTTCACTTTAGCCATCTGATCGGGAACGAAGCAAGGTTGAAGGACTCTCTTGTGCTGTAAGTCTTTGGGCACAACACTGGATTTATGATTGACGCAAGAGTGTTCTCCTTCTGCAGCTGTCGTCTTCCCCATCTTATCATGAGGTTCATGAAGGCTGCAACTTTCGACTCGAGGTCGCTTGTGTGTCCGAGTCTCAGTTTCTGCAGGATCATCTTCTTCCACTGGTAGTTGAACCATCTCATGGGTTCTCTTTTCCTGAGTCTTTACTCCTATTACTGCTCCACGTCTTATGGACACAGACTCATGTCTATTCTTGTTTATAGAAGAAATAGTTGTATCAACACAACTTTGCTTAGGAGTAGAAACTTCTGCGGGCTTCTGATTATCCTGCTGATTGGAAAATAGCATGACAATTAACAAGCTTCTTTCAACAAATAGACGAGTTTCATGCTGGATTAAGAAAGAAAGAAGCATGCCTTTACTGTCGCTTCCCTTGGGCCTTGACGGTCCTGCAGAAGTCACAAATTGGTAGAACAGTATAAGAGCAAATGAGACTGGACTACTTGCATGACCATTAGTAGTGGAAAATAACCTTCAACCGTATGAGACACGTGATGCAAGTACATTATCTACAAACAATTAACGCAGCTTGATACAGAAAATGGTGAGAACGCTTACTTCTTTTTCCTGCTTCAAAGCATCAAATGCCCTATCACATGTTGAATCTTCTACGTTACTGTGCTTATCTATAGAGACGCTTGACGATTTTACTGCATCAGTCAGATGCGTTTTGAGATGACTAGCACATCTACTGAGAACTTGTTCTGCAAATGATACTTGGGGAACCTGAGGAAAATAAGTGGAAAGAGTTAATTAAAAGACCATTGTTGCTGAAGTAGAAATGGAAGGAACTTATCCATGTATAACCTCATCATCCTTTCGAACATAAGGTGGAATTGGTGAAATCATCTTTGATTGCTTATTAGCTGACTGTGACTTGCATGTCTTAGCTTTCTTCTTCTGGGGCCTGCATGAAGAATTTGGTCAAGTTCATCTCATAAGAAACAAATCACATCTAGCTATTCCAATACCACGTAAACACTGGAAGTGAAGAAGCTACGCTTACATTGTAGAGGCTTCTTCATCACGACCCGTCTGTTTACCTTCTCGATCCTGCTAACAGAAAATGTGTAAGTAAGAAACAGAACAGAAAATCCAGCGATGAGTGATATAAATGGTCCACCTTTGACGATTCTGATTCATCCACAAAATACCACTTCTGTTTGTTTAAGTTCAAGATTTCTTGATCCCCATCATCATAGCAAACCTGAAAACCAGCACACAACAGTAAAAAAACCCATAAAATGACCTGAAAAATGAAAGAAATGTGTACCACTTAAGAGAAAATTCAATAGGCTAATGGTTTACGACAAATAAATGAGATAAACCAAGATAGTTATATAGGAGAGTGATATAGTTGGCCTTACCAGATGTCTCTTTCTAGAAGAATTATATGAACAGACTACACCTTTATAATACCTGCAGTAAAAATGTAATACATCTTTACAAGCATGGACAACGGAAATGCAACCATCCGAGGTGCTAGTCCAGATTTCTCTCCTTATAGGAAAATACATAGCACATATGGTGTAAATCAAATATAATTCCTAAGAAGAAAATAATGCTTACATCTCATCTATAGGCCACCAGACTCTGATCCTCAAACCAACTAACTTTTCATCATAATTTTGGAGATCAGATGCCTGCCATCGATTGATTCCGAGTGAAGAAAGTTACAATAAGAAACTTGACCAGAGCACATGAAAGTCGTACGGATAAAGGATAAAACAAAAGATACATGAGGTCCTAAGAAGGGAACATTGAGATAACAAGATAATATATCCAGTATGAAGAGAATAAGAAACTCCAACCATGCATAGCTAACTAATGCATTTGGCAATTGATGAAACAGTTATAATACGTGAAATTACGGAAACATGCTTTGTCTTTGCGTAGACCGTGTTTTCTCTTTGTGTTTATATTAGTAGTGTCTTGTAACGGTTGTTTCACTTCTTTCTTTGACTAAAAGCCTTTCCAGAGGAGACAACTGGCTAGAAGACACTTAAAAGGAGATTATTCATAACAACCAAAGGAAAGGGAAGTCAGATATGTACCGAATCAATAAAGGTCAGCGAACAACTTACTTTTTTGTTATCCTCCCGAAGAAGTTGGTAATGACTCCTCATCCGTGGCTCCCCCACGTCCTGGCTTTTATTTTTCCTCCGTTGACTTCGAGGCTTCTTGCACCATACCATCTCAACTGCCTTTTTCTCAGAGGCTTTTTTCTTTGTGGGAGGAAGAGTAGGCTTGGCCGTACCTGAAGAAAGAACCTTTCCAATTTTTTTTGTCAATTTAGCTTCGGTTGTAGTGTTTATTTCTTCAGAAGTTGCTTTGGTAGCACTTGCAGTAGCAGATGGTATGGCCTTCTTCGTTGAGATTTCCTTTTTCTTCCACTTTACAGCCTTCGTAGGACGACTTTTCTCACGATGACCCTCTTCTGCAGCACACTCATTTTCCTCCACACTTGTTTTCTTAGATGTCAAATCTTGCACTGATTTTACCACAACTCTATTCTGCTTCGAAGCACTGAATGTCCCTTCACATATTGACGCCACTACATTACTATACTTATCTAAAGAGACGCCCGATGATTTTACGGCTTCAGTCAGGTATGTTTTGAGTTTACTAGCACAGTTACTCAAAATGTGTTCTGCCAACCTCCGTGATACTTGGGGAACCTGAGGACAAGTTGAAACTGTTAACAAAAAAAGAACATTGGTTTTTGAAATATGGATAGTAAGAACACATTTATGTATCACCTTATGATCCTTTTTAACATAATGTAGAATTGGTGAAAGCATCTCTGGAGGTATATCATCACGTTCTTCTAAAGCATGGGTCATAATGTTCTCCATATATAAAAACACTTTCATTGGATGATGATCCCTGCAAAGAAAATACAAATTCATCATCAGTCACACGTGTATTGATGAATGTTGTACAAGCAATAGATCAGCTATAAAAGTGCATTACAAAGTTGAAGATTAATCATATGGAAATGGATGCGTCGAACAATAAGCCATCATATAGTTTATCTAGTACACATAGCAGAAAAAAAAATTAACCGAAAAACTTACATGATAAAAAGCTGTGGCTTTTAAATTGAAACTTCAATTCTAGTAGTAAGAAAAAATTAGCTCTTACCTTATAACATTGAGGAAACGCTGGAACATTTGAATAACAAGTGCATTATACTCAAGATTCAACATCACAGTCACAAATTTAAGCTTAGACACAGTTTCAAGGATCGATATCCTCTTGGCATAGGAGCAACTACACATGTCAGATAGATGTTCAAATGATGATACAATTAATTGGAATACTTCCTGCGCGTGAATCGTAGAAAACAATCAGTGACCAAACCGCATTATACTAATTTTTCTTAAGATAAAACTACCAAACAAGAACGTACGTACCTTCATCTTTTCATCGTCATACGGAGCGTTTGGAGCAGTTATTCTCATAATCTGAGTGATGCAAGCTGCGACAGCAACTTTCACATCGACATCGGAATGCTTGAAGAGTTGTGCAGCAGCTAATGCTTTGATGGACGGAGAGAGTGCATTCTTCATTGAGCTGGGAGGATTCTGTTCCACCTTTGACAGGCAGCAGAAAACTTCCTGCAGCAAAATACAATGATCATCCAAACTCAAAACTCAAACATCACATGTATAAAACAAAAAAACCAAATTTTTATTTGGGTAGTTAGAGACTTATAGTACGGACATATTCACCCAAAAATCGAAGATGATACACGTAACAGCACCAAAATAACCAGTCCTATGATGTGAACACTACCACACACACGGACACACTTATTCACTTTATAAATAAAACCGATGAATAGAAATGAAATGCAGAGCAGTAATTGAACCCATGACTAGAAATAAAAAGCATGCAAAGATTAGAAAATACAGAGGAAATAGTTGAGCCCATGACTAGAAAATCCATAGGAAATGGTGAAGGAGCTCACATCGAGATCAAGAAGCTCAAGAAGCCTACGAATTGAAGAAGGTGGTGGTTGGTCAAGAAGATTTTCCCCAGCTTCCAGAACACGTTTCTCAAGCTCTTTTTCAGAATCCGACATGACTCGTCTTCGTTGATTGTTGTTGTCTCTCTCGTTCTGTGTTCGTAATCACAATAGATTTCTCCAAGCCCTAACAACTACGAAAACACAGAGTAAACAAAAATCTCGACATCGATCTCTGGAATCGGAGGATTAAGCTAAGGAATTCCAACAGTCACTGAAGAAGAACACTAGGGTTTTACCTTAGGAAAATGAAATTTCTAGGAAGAGAAAAATGGATTTTATTAAATGGAAATTTACTTAATTAACAAGAGTGAAAAAAAGAGAGAGGACGGTTTACAAAACCAAATGCAAAATGAAAACCGGTAAAGCCACCTTAAACCGGTATTGATGGACTCGGCGGGTCATATTGTAATTAACTAACCGAATCTTTAGTGTAAAAATTAAACAAGGTTATTTCTGTAACTTCCGATCTAATTTTGTCTAACGGGTGGTAACAAAATTTGAAATATGAGTGGGTGTTTTACTAATTTGAAATGTTAATAGAATCAGGGGCAGTTTAGTATATACAAACTCAATGGTTAAACGGTTAAATACAAAATCAGGAGCGGTTGATTCCTCTCTGTCTCTCTGAAGATTGCTCTTAGGGTTTTTAGCAACCGAAAAAAATTCTCTCATGCTGCAACCTCTCGCATCTCGAGTTTCAACAACGTAAATCCACAAGCAGGTACATGATCGGATTTGGGAACAAACCATGCTTTAAATGGAATCGTTTGCTCCGAAGATGAAGATGGATCATGTCTCGATGGTGAAAATCGTCTCCGCTAAAAGAATCGTGCTATGGAATTTGATCCAGTCGCCGAAATCACATATCGTTGGAAACGGTCGCCATGTGGTTAAATTTGATTCCGTCGGAATCAACCGCTGAAATCAGGTATTTAAAACATTTTCTCGCCGTCTAATTGTCTCCTTTTTGATTCATAATTCAGTTCTTTTAGAATCATTGTGATGATGTGACTTCGTTTTGTATGGCTTTAACATTATGCGGTTTTGTATGAATTTTAATTCAAGAAGTTGTTTCTTAAGTTAGCGATCTAAAATTTCTTCTGATTATGTCTTAACCGTCGTTAGCAAAAGCCTATGTTTTTATTTTTCTAAGTTTGGTTGTTCATGTTGTCAATTGTTCGCTTAAAAGCTATCGTTTTGTCCAATTTGCATGTAAGAATTTTCTTTTACGAGGTATGAACAATGAACTGGTTGTTTTATCAACTTTCAGAGCTTTTTTGTTCATGAGTATATGCATAACTAATTTGCAGGAAAACATAACTTAATGGGCTGGATCTATCGAGGAGATAATAAATAGATTTGATCAAAACTCTTGAAAGGTAAATCTTGGTAGCTAATATTTGTTAAGTAGTTTTGTCGATAAATTCAAATTGAATATAAATGTTGGTCACTGATTAGAAAGAATCATAGTTGGTGGTTGTGTGATGTTTTGTAAAAGGACTTGGTTTCTTTCGAGTGTTGTACATGTTTTTGTGTCTTATTGACTCATTTTACACATTTCTCTTAAAGGTACTACGGAGTTTTTGGGGATTTATGCATTACCTCATCAAGATTGATGAAAATATGAGCATGAAGGCAAGTTTTGTCTATATCTACCCTTAATAAGGTAACTAGTAAGTTTGTTTCTTAGCCATAATTTGTTTTGTATGTCCTATACTGTTGTAAACGTTTCTTCCTGATAAAAATGTTTCGGTTTCAGGAGGGTAGATTTTTATGCTGCGATAGCCGAAACAAACAATGGTTAAGGTGAAGTATACCTCTCTACCTCTCTCTCTCTTCACACATAACATAAATACAGAACGCAAAACACTTAACTCGCAATGTAATTGATACAGCACAAAACACGCTCAAATCCACGTTCAATCACAACAACAAAAACAGAACAAAAAATACTCCATACAAAAGCAAATTCACATCCCACGAACTCAAACTCAACACACGCAACAAGAATTTCACATCCCACGAACTCAAACACAACATTATACAAAATAAGGAAATAAACAATGCAAAACATAACAACTGAATATTATTCAGTTAGTCTTCTCATATCTTTAAATTTCAAGCATTTATCTATATATGATTGTTTCTCAACAATCAAGAATTTTATCAATCATACGACAATGGTAAACAATGGTTTCGTGCATGCATAAAGAGGTAAATATCTTTATTACTTTTGCTTAGCAGTGATGGTTGTAAATATCTTCAGTTTGAGACATGCAATGTAACTTTCTTTTTCTTCGTATGGATGTGTACTAACTCATGCATAGGTTCTTGAGCTGCAAGAAGCAAAAGTTTTAGTACTCGACAATTGAAGAGAAATTCTAACGAACGATGATAAATTATGGTAATACTTCTTATCAATTATTCTCTTATGCTTAGCATCAAATTGATTTTAAAGCTTAATTGTTGTAAAATCCAAGGTTTCAATTGTTATCAAATTTATGCCTTCAAATCTTTCAAGATGCCAATGTTTTTTCAGGTTACGTTGTTTGGTGTAGGCTTTCGTCTCGATTTCAACAGTACGTCCTTTTGCTGGATTGGTATCATATAGTTCATTGTTGAGATCACTACGTTTTCAGTGAGATATTGCACTGGGTATTTATAGAAAAACTGTGAGTTTTCTACCATGTGACAGACTTAATGGTTTTCAGTTTATCACATGAATGATCCCCGATCCATATTTTTTAAGAGTTGATTCTCCTTGGATGTGCATTAGATCAAGGTAATATATATTTTTGATCCAGTGTTATATTAATGTTATATATGAGCTCTACACATTCTAGTAAAGGACAACAGTTCTAAATCCTTTTTGTTCCCACTATGTTTAGGTTTTCTTGAAAAAATAGCTCTTTTTCCTTGGCCATGGAGTTTTGATGTATACCTTTAGTTGTTATTGCTATTTATCATGTGGTTGTGATGATGTTCTTATTGACTTTGGTGCTTGTAAGAATTTGACCTTGTTAAATGACGGGAAATTGTAGTCTGAGTGTATGGTTTTTTTCTTTTTACTGTTAATGGTTTCAAGTGAATGTACTAACGTGTGTTCCAACAATCGTTTCTTGAAGCTTGATCGATGCCGTGAGGAAGATGGCTATAGTGACGATTTTACAAATTCAGAAATCGAAGCATGAAGATCGATTCAACATTTTGAATCCGACAAGGTACACAATTTCATATTCTTACAATTGTTTGATTCAGGTTTAGATTCTTACAATTGTTTGATTGCAATTTCCGGCGCCTTGTGGCTTTCCTATAATTTTATTTTACTGGATAGTTGTTTGTTGTTGGAAAACCTTGAATTTGAGCTTACATGAAATGAACAAGAAAGTAAAGGTTGAGATTATCTTAGGGTCAAAGTTGATAATTGTTAGTTGTTTTTTGATATTGAGATAGTCTTATTATAGGTTTTCTTTGAATCTGGACTGAAAGTTGGATGATTTGTTGTGGATTTATGTGGAAATCCGAAGGAGAAGATCTGCAAGGTTTCTATCCGGTTAGATCAGAATGTCAAACAGATGTCCCCGGAACCAGATTCAAATCAAGGGTTTGTCTTCCTCTTTTTTTTCATCTTCCATGTTCTTGATTTAGTGACTTGAATATGGGTCTGGATATTGTTTTATATTGGTGATTGAAATATTGGGATTTGATCAGGCTCGCAAAACTCTAAGTGCTAGGAGATGGCATGATGCGTTTACTGAAGATGGACGGTTTGGATATGGAAAGAGTTCTTTGACGTATACAGCGAGGAGTAAGTCTACATTATTATCTTATCTGTTTTTGGATCTATGGCCTTGTTAATTACTTGGATGCTTTTTCAGGGAATTCATCCCTCAATCAAAGTAGAGGTTTGGGAGTTTTTGTTAGGATTAGGAGGCTACGATCCAGAAAGCACGTTTGAAGAAAGGAACAAACTGAGTAATCACAAAAGGTACTATTGTCTTCTGTGCTATGATTCAGCATCTTCTTAGCACCAAACTTAGTGAATGCTTAATAGTTTGGTACATCCTTTTGAGTAATGTTTTCATAGCTTACTTTGATGCACTTATTATCTAAGGGAGCAGTATTGTGCTTGAAAGGAGGAGTGTTAGGAAAATGGTTCTTCTCGTTGGTAGCGGAAACTTTGTCACAATGGCAGTTGTTGCGGAAGATGGAAAGCGATTAGAAGAATCTTCAGTAGAAAATCAAGGATGGCTTGTGAAAACCACTATAACAGACAAGTGTGTGCTCTAGTGGATGCTAGTATTGAGTCAAATTGGTATCTATTATTTACTCATACATAAATTTATGTTCTTTAGCATTCTGTTTAAGTATAAGAAATATGTAAGTGCTCTGTAAGAACTGCTTATAATATGGTGAAATTTGTGTTGCAGGCCTTGATGTTGTTAGAATGGATCGGTATCTCTGCTTTTATGAGAGTAATCAAGCAAGACTATGGGATATTCTTTCCATATATACATGGTTGTATCCTGATATTGGCTATGTTCAGGGTAAGTCCACCTTGGCATTAATGCTGAATCTTCGATGGAGGAGAACATAGAAAGGAAAAGGAAATTAAATATCCACATTGTGTAGGAATGAAGAATATATGTTCCCCGATGATAATCCTTCTCGAATATCCGCTTTGACCGTGCAATGCGAAGACTAGTAAGAATCTAAAACTTCGGTCTTGTTTTATCTCATCTCTGGGTTTTGTTGCTTTCATGGTCTTACAGTTTTCTTGAATTCGAAAGAAAAAATTTTAGGACAACCGCGACATCAATAGGAGTCCAGACTCAGCTGGGTATGCTCTCACAGTTCATTAAAATCGCTGATCCAACATCTAGTTCATGTTATGTTGTGGTTTTTACTGTTTATTATAGATATTGCAATTGCTTTTAGCATTGCAGCACTCACTTGGACCATATACAAGGACACGATAGTTGTGATCACTCTGACAGCGCAAGGACACGATGGTTGTGATCGCTCAACGCTTTCGGTAAGCTGTTTTACACAACCATATGCTTTTCTAGAAAAACTAAGAGATTTTTACCAAGTGTTAGGTTAAAAAATGGGCTAGTGTATTGTTTCTCTCCGGAACTCTGTCTCTAAACGTGATGAATTTGGCGATGTAAGTCATGTTGAATGTTTTTTAATTTGTTTTCTTATTGATTAATCTCTTCTCACATAATGATTTTAATAGGTTTAAATCTGCATTTTTCCAAACACTACTTTTGAAGAGATAGATTTTTACAATTCAAGTATTTTAACTCTATTTTCTTATAACTTTTGTAGGCAAACACATTCTTTTTTTATTCAGCTAATAGGTGTCTGGAAAGATTAGAAGCCATACAATTAATGGGTGATCTTCTAATTATTGTATGTATGAGAGCTGAATTAATTTTTCTTTATCCAATAGTGTGCATTTTGATAAAGGTATCTTCACACGAAAAACGACTGTCTAATTAATTTGTAACTTGCAGGTGAACAGAACTTAGTGTGGCCTTGCTGTTGGATTGATCTAGGATATGATAAGAAAATTTGATCGGAACTTTTGGAAAGGTACATATTCATTTGCTAGTATTTGTGTCGTAGGTATGTCGATTTTTCTTAAGCGGATATAAATGTTGCGGAAATATTAGAAAAGTTATATTTGGTGGCTAAGTGATGTTTTGCTATTGAAAAGAAGTTACTGTCTTTCTAGAGAGAGATTAGAAACTTTGTTCTTTATTGTTATTCATTCTCTAAACAATACTCTACTTTTTAAAAAATAAATTCATTTCAGAGCTATAGCACCTTAAAGATGCAATGGATCAGATTTGAAGTCGAGGAGTTTTTTGCACATGACAAAGCCAAATATTTCCTCAATACTTCATGTTAAGGTACTTGTGCCGCATATTTCTCAACTCTCTCTCTTTTCTTCTCTTTGTTTGTTCTCATGTCTCTATTGCCTCATGGACTTGCAGAAATCTTTGGACTGCAAAAGTTGTAGAGGCGAATCAGTAGTCCAGAATAAATGAAGGATCAGGGGAAGTCTTCTTTTTCTCTCTTCTCCATGCCAAATACATTTTACACACAACAAACACACAACAAGAAAACTTAATCAAAAAGCAGCAAACTCATACTCAACAAATCGTAAATTTCACATGACACAAAAGTGACAAAACTACATACAAAATACACAACAAAAACACAATCAAAGCAAAAAAAAAAAAAAAAACAATAAGACAAACACTAAACACAAAATCAAACAAAAAAACCAGAAAATTGCGACACTCAAAACGAAACTTCACATGCTACACTGCTGAATTACTGATAAGACGTTAAAAGTGTACAGAAGAAAAAGAAAAAGAGTGAATGATGAGCTGGCAAGAAGAAGAGAAGTGTGATGAGCTAGTAAGGTTGTTGTGAATAAGAAGATGGATTAGTTTGTTTTTGACAGTTAAAGTCGTTGTACTTGTTAATAGTTTTTTTTTGTTTGTCACTTGTTAATGTTATCTGTAAAACCCTCTAGTTTAAGAGGGTTAGATAAGAGGATATGTATTGATTCTTTTGGCAACATTTGTAATTTTTTCATTGGTTAATAAAGGTTTTGTTTCTTTTACAACAAAACTCTATCAGATTGGCAACATCATAAATTTTTTTAGAGTTGCCGTGTGTCTGAATCTTGAACTCCTTCAATGAAGGAGACCAGTAGTTTCACTAGTAACAACATTGTATTCTTTTTATTCTTCTTTCTACAAACTAAATTATGATAATTTTTCAGTAACTCAGATGACGACTATCTTATTTCGTGTCTCTGAAGATTTTCACTCGGTTCTTTATCAAAAATAAATAAAAAGTTTTTGTGAGTAAGATGATGTCTTGCAGAGTCGTAGGACGTGGATTCGATCTGAATAGTAATCAGTTTAAGGTCTTATAAATGATTACGAGCACGTTTGGTATGCCACATTATAAATTAGATTATTTAGAAACTCTTCCTATTGTTATACATTTTTATGATGTATTGACCTTTTATTCTGAAAGGTTGCCGTGTGTTACAAGAGAAATGACCTTACGCTAGAGGGTCCAAACATCACTTTTTAACTTGATGATTTACTTGAGGATTTTGTTGATTTCCAAGACGTTCTCCCCTGTTTATTTCCAACATTAAAATGTTAGAAACAAAGAATCAAAATTCAAAGAAAACATAGTGTTAATCAACGTTCATATATCACACCTAACGCATCAATTTCCAGCAAGGAAGCTTCTAGATTTTGTTCCTTAATCTCGAGCTCTGACCGAAACCGTCTTACACAGGTTAAAGTGTCCATAATACTCTGTTTCACCTTTGTCAGTTGATCAGAGATTGAGCAAGGTTGAATCGGTTGCTTGCGCTGCACATTTCCTGGATCAGCACTGGATTTGTTTGATGCAAGAGTGCGGCGAGAGGGTCCTCCTTCTGCAGAAACTCGAGTTCTCTTTTGGAACCGAGTCTCCGTTTCTTCTTCAGCCTCTTCTTCTTCTTCAACCCCTGATGCTTTACCCATCCCTCCCGAGCCATCATATGGTGCTTGTTCTATCTGAATAAAATTCATTTTAACACAAAAGTTGACACCTTTATAACTTACCAAAAGCAAGAACTTCTATCGCAAGATATACTTATTTACCTTGACCTTGTCCTTGGAGTAGAACTTGAGCGTAGGAGTTGTCCCTTCTCCTTGAACAAACTCCAACGTGAAGGTCTCTCCTGCCTTGAACTCGTTGGCAGCACAAAAACTTCTCCAACCTTTTGCCATATAAAACCCTCCTTGTTGTTCATTGACATACGACGGCCACTTTACTCCATTTTTGTCCATTAGAGTAATCTCTCCTGCCTTCTTTATTCCGTTCTCGCTCGAAAAGTCTCTCGGAAGACGCTGCGCAAGTTTCAAATCATCCATAAAGTATTACAATAAAAATGTTTAATCAAATTAACCCTAAACCTAATATGTTTTAAAAAAAAACTTACAAGCTGGCCTGAATTGAGCATGTAAGGCTTAAAGGTCATTGTCAGAAACTTGTTCTGCTTTGTCGAAGGACTCTCTTTACTGCTAGGCTTTGCCGAAAGATTATCTTTTCCGTTCGCCTTGGAACAGTTTCCTACTGGAGTTGTGTCGGAACACAATCTTAGCAAAGGTCTTGTCCCGTTTCTTTCAAGTTTAAACTTATAGAAAGATCCAGCTTCAAGCCCATTTGCGAAACAGAAGTTTCTCCAGCCTCCTCTGATACAAACCTGATCAGTTACAGTGTTGTATCTCAGACCAAGTGTCCATGATTTTCCACGTGGATTCATCAGATCAATCTCACAGCTTCTTTGGTTCAAGCCATTCGATCTCGCAAAACCCCTTAAAAGACACTGCAAAAGCGTAACGCGCAATATTTATTAGGTGATGGTAACGATATTATGCATTCAAAGAGTCAATTAAAGTAAGAACCAATCTATCTCGGCTTAGGTTTGAAGACGTGACGTGCGCGACAAGATCAAATTTTTCTGAGGAAGACTCTGCTTCGGTTCTCGGTTTCTTCTTCGACGCAATGTTTTTGGAATCTGAATACTCGTTCCATGTATCATCATCTTCATTGGCCTCGTATTCGTCAGAAGATATGTACTGTACCTGAGCAGAAACAGAGTGAGAGTAAGTACGGTTTGGATTTGTGTCCATATCAAGAAATATGACGAAGAAATGTCGGTTGCTTGAAGAGAAAATTACTGGATCTGCCATTATTAAAGACTCAAGAAATATGTGAAGATTTGTTGTATAATCTCGCATATATATTTTGATTTTGAGAATTCGGCTTTTAGATTTCTTATACTAATTAAATGCAACCATGGAAAATGCATTTATTAATTAGTAACTCTATAATTCTACGTTGGAACTATGCTGCATTTATACTAATTACTAGTAACTCTATAATTCTACGTTGGAACGATGAACACGTCATTTATCTACCAATATCCCCACAAGAACACATCATAGCCTTACTAGGCATTAAAGTAATGAAACCGAGTCCATTAAAAACAATTCTACGTTTAACAAGTCTTAAAAATCAGCTTAATTACCAAGTGATAATCTCAATTACTGAATAATAAACATAATTTAGTTTTCATGAGGCGTAAGAAGAAGAGGATGAAGAAAATGTTGTCTCTAGTAAAACTACTTGTCTAGATTATTAAAGTTCGAGATACAAACAGAGTTTACAAAAGCTCATTTTCCATTTCATGATCGTAAGTTCACATTTAAACTTGTTGATTACTTGAGGATTTTGTTGATTTCCAAGACTTTTCCCCTGTTTATTTCCAACATCAAACTGTTAGAAACAAAGAACCAAAATATTCAAAGAAAACAAGTGTTCATCATACGGTTCATACCTAATGCGTCGATATCCTGCAGCGCATCTTCTAAATTATGTTCCTTAATCTTGAGCTCCGACCGAAACCGTCTTACACCAGTTAAAGTGTCTACAATACTCTGTTTCACCTTTTTCAGTTGATCAGAGATTGAGCAAGGTTGATGCGGTTGCTTGCGTTTCAAGTATTCCGGTTCAGGACTGGGTTTGTTTGATGCCCCAATGCGGCGAGAGGTTCCTCCATCTGCAGAAACTCGAGCTCTCTTTTGGAACGGTCTCTCCGTTTCTTCTTCTTCATGCTGTGTTGTTTGAACCGCCTTTCGTGTGCCATCAAACTGTACATGTTCTCTCGGAATCAAATTCATTTTAACAATACGAAAACAATTCATATTAAAACCTAAATTAACTTGAATCACAAGGTATTTGTTCACCTTGACCATGGCCTTGGAGCAAAACTTGAACATAGGAATTGTGCCTTCTCCTCGAACAAACTCCAACGTGAAGGTTTTCCCCGTCTTTACCCCGTTGGCTGTACAAAAACTTATCCAACCTTTTGTCATATAAAACCCTCTTTGTTCACTGGCAGTAGCTACATAAGACGGCCACTTTAGTCCATTTTTGTCCACTAGAGTTATTTCTCCTGCCTTTGCGATCCCATTCTCCCTTGCAAAGTCTCTCGGAAGACGCTACACAAGTTTCAGATCATCCATAAAAGTACTACAAGAAAATGCTTAATCAAATAAACCCTAAACCTAAGATGTTGAAAACTTACAAGTTGTTTTGACTTGAGCATATAAGGCTTCAAGGTCATTGTTAGAAACTTGTTCTGATCCATCGAAGCTCTCTCACCTTTCCTGCTAGAGACTTTAGCTCTTCCATTTCCTTGTGGAGTAATGTTGGAACATAACCGTAACATAGGCCTTGTCCCATTCCGGACAACTTTAAACCGGTATAAAGATCCGGTTTTTAGATTATTTGCACGGCAAAAACTTCTCCAGCCTCCACGGATATAATCCTGACCAGTTACATTGTTGTGTCGCAAACTCAAACCCCACGATTTTCCACTTTGATTCATCAGATCAATCCCACACCATCTCTTGTTCAAACCATTTGTTAAACTAAATTGTTTTGCAAGATTCTGCCAAAAATAGATTTAAAAAAAAAACACACTTTCTCAATGTTCACATTCATATGACTTAGTAAGACAAGTACTCTTAAAGAGCTTGAGTCGAAGTAGTAAACTAACCACTCGATTTATGCATAGATTCGAAGGCGTGACAGTGAGAAGACAAGTGTTTTCAGATGAAGACGACTCTGTTCTTAATCTTGATGTCTTCTTCAACGAAATGTTCTTCGAATCTGAATCCTCATCATCATCATCATCTTCGTTATCATCATGGTCTTCACTATCATCATCATCATCATCATCATCATCATCATCATCATCTTCACTATCATCATCATTGTCATCACTATCGCCGGAGCTAGAAGATATACACTGAATCTGTTTCGGAGAGCAACTGCATCTGGAGGGTGTGACGTGGAAGAACATATCTCTGTCGTGTCTGAAAACCAAAACGTCGTCGTCTTGAAGAGAGTGAGCGGCTGTTGGGCATGAGCTCCAAATATTGCCATCTTTGAAGCCCATTTCCGAACTCCCAACAAAATCGGCCCAGAAGCAAGAACTCGACGAGCTCGGCCCAGGAGGAAAGAGTCCGACGAGCTCGGCCCAGAAGGAATAATTCAGGTCCAAAGTTGGCCCAGCCGCCTCTTGGAGTAGGCGACATCAGCACTGATCCCAAGGGAACCCAAATACCTAACTCTCCCCACTTTTAGTATAAATAGGAGACCTCTTTCCTTGAGTTGTCCCATCACTTTTCCTCTTTTAGACAAGCAAAAAGGACTTGAGAACTCTGAGTTTTCGAGACTCTAACTTAAAAAGGGAAAAGAGAAGTTCAGTTTGTACACATTCCGCCGGAATTGTACGAAATCACCTTTAACAGACAGCTTCCGAGCCCGTTTGCATCAAAAGCAATCCGATCTCAAAAAGGTTCCGACCTCGCGTATCGACACAAAAACCGATCTCGTTACCCAGTTCGTCAGTTAGTCCGTATCAGACAAGGTTCGTCAATCAACAAGCTTTCGAGCTCAAATTCCTTTTACTGTTTACATTTATTTTCTACTTGTAAACAGTTTTCCGAGCCCAAAATGTCAATAAACGAGAATTCCCGATCCCTTTACCATTTCATAAATGTATTGTCGAACTCATGAATCAACAATTGGCGCGCCAGGTAGGGAAAAAAAAATTCTCTAACGCACAACGTACATTCGGAAATGGGAGATACACAGTCCGACCGCATCATCACCAATCAGGAGATCCAAGAAGAAAACCACGATCAACGAACACAGCCCCTGGATGCACAACATATAACCGACCAGGAGGCCCGGTGATATGCTCAAATTTACCATGAGCTACTCTCTCAAATTAAGAGATCGTAGTAGTACTTAGGGGTCGAAATCCACAGGGAATCAATTACACAATCAATTTTAGTATTCGAATTATGCTAAGCAAGAATGATGTAATGTAATGCAAAGAAATAAAACAAAACAAGAGATGGTTCAAATTCAAGTAAATCAATGAGACAAAACCTAGGTGATGGGTAATTCTTCAGGTATGAATCGAAATTGAGGATAAAACTATTGTCAGGGTTTGTTAAGCACCGTTCTAGAACTCAAACACGAATGTAAAGCCAATCAACTTCCGTTGCAGAGACTATCTATCCCTAGATCCCTAGATTCCAAATTCCTTTGCAAATCTATTGAATCTAAGCAAGCATTAACGTTCAGGTTCAATTGTTTACAGAATCCCTAAACCAAATTCCTTTGCGAAGAGGTAATTCTGCTCATCTAAGACTAGTTCAAGTTATTAATAACACTTCCGTGTCTATTAAACAACCTAAGATCTAGATTCTAGGTGTACAGGCTAGATCTAGCATTGGAAACAATCTAGATGAAGAACCAGAAGATAAACCCTAACAGATTTAGAATCCTAACAATTTCTCATCAAAACCCTAGATTTCCCCACAACCTAACAAGCAAACTACTCACTCATGTTGAATAAAGCAAACATCATGAATATAATAAATTGCATAAAGAGATAAGGTTAGAGATGCAAAGGGTTTTATGCTGAAGATCTGAGAAACTCTGTAAATCTCTGTAAAAGCTCTCCCTAGCAATATCTCTCAAGTCTCAATGAAAAACTCGATCTAAACATGAAAACCTAAGTAAAACTATATACACAAGTAGGCAAAATCGGACTGGGCTTTCTGGAAAACTTGTGGAAACTTCAGGCCCGAGAAGAAAAAGGCTGATATTCTTCATAAAAGGCCCGTGTCGATCGACACAGATGAAGTCTGTCGATCGACACATGCTCCTCTGGAATTCTTCTTTTTCGTCTGGCCCGAACGTGTCGATCGACACACAAGACTTGTGTCGATCGACACAAGCTCCTCTGCTCGACTCTGACTTGATATCTTCAGCTCTTCTTTCCTTGATGCTCCATAACACTCCAAAAGCCTCCATTCAGCTCCAATCGTCATTTAACCTACAAAGACTCAAAAAGACTCGAAAATACCAAAAAGACTCTATAAAAACTATTTATATCATGGTTGAAAATTGGTAAAAACCATGATATATCACCCGGGAAACCCTCAATCCCGAGCTCGTTATGGAGGAAGTAATGCCGGAAACCCGACCTCAGGATCCGATGGCAGCCATGATGGAAGTCATCATGCAGCGCTTCGATCGCCAAGAAGAGCAAGCCCGGAGTACTAATTCGAGGCTAGAGCTTCTCAGTACGGCTCAGGACAACTACCGTGCCCAGCTGGATCAACTTCACACAAGATCCGCTCACGATTCTCCTCGGACTCATAGGAGCCCCTCGCCGACCCCCGAACGCTGAGCACGGATCGAGACTACTGGAAGGCTAGCTCACCTCACGATTGGAGCACCGATCGAAAATCCGAGCAGCTCACGGGCCAACCGTACCAATTCCCACCATTGGGATATGATCTCCAATGACGAACGGCGCATCTCAATTCCGGTTCGGGACTCAGAGATGGAAGCGATGAAGGCCCGACTGAAGGATATGAACTCAAACATGCACAGCGCAATCAGATCGGCACCAGAAATCGACCGGGTACTCGAGGAGGCACAGAGGAACCATTTCACCGCACGCATATCTTTGGTCCCGATCAGGAGTTCCACGAAGCTCAAAGTCCTGACCTACGAGGGCGGATCTGACCCGATCAGTCATCTGACGGCCTTTTCAATCGCTATGGCCGATCCCAATTCGCCCCCGAAGAAAAAAATGCCGGTTACTGCCAGCTGTTCGTAGGGAACCTTGGCAGAACGGCTCTCACGTGGTTCTCCCGACTCCGACCCAATTCCATCGTCAACTTCCAGGAGCTTTCCACCGCCTTCTTGAAGCATTATTCGATGTACATTCAGGCCGGCGCCTCACAAGCCGACCTCTAGTCCCTGACCCAGGAACAAAGGGAGCCACTTCGGGACTACATGAATATGTTCAAGGCAGTCCTGTCAAAGGTTCCATCGAGCGCAGATGACTCTTCACCCCTGGCAGCTCTCAAACAGTGCCTCTGGCATACCTCGGCGTTTCGGGACGACCTCACGATCAATGAGCCGATCAATGAGCCACTTTCTATCTCGACCGCCCCATACCCGTTCATGCGCTGGGCAATGGTCGGGACCTTCCCTAAGTCTCATAATAGGCATTTTGTGATCGTCATCACAGATTATTTCACGAAATGGGTCGAAGCCGAAGCCTACGTTCGGATCCAAGGACACGACGTCCAAAACTTCGTCTGGAAATACGTCCTCTGCAGGCACGGGCTGCCCTACGAGATCGTTGCTGATAACGGCTCCCAATTCATCTCAAACACCTTCGAAGACTCCTGCGCAAAATGGAAGATTCGTCTCAGTAAATCCACCCCGAGGTATCCCCAGGGCAACGGACAGGCCGAAGCAACAAACAAGGCCATCATCGACGGCCTCAAGAAAAGACTTGAAGAGACCAAATCCATTTGGGCAGACGAGCTAGACAGAGTACTGTGGTCATTCCGCACATCTCCTCGGTCCGCAATCGGTCGTACCCCGTTCTCTCTAGCTTACGGCCTCGAGGCAATGGCTCCTGCCGAGGTTAACGTCACCAGCCTCCACCGAGCCCAAATGCCCTCGAACCCCGGGCTCAACGACAAAATGCTGATAGATAATCAGGACTTCATCGAAGAGGAGCGCGACCAGGCGCTCCTCCGCATTCAGCAAGTAGCAGCACATTACTACAACAAACGTGTAAGAGGTCGCCGTTTTGAGATCGGCGATCTCGTGCTACGCAAAGTATACGAGAACACAGCTGAGTATCGGGCAGGTAAACTGGGAGCTAACTGGGAGGGACCCTATCAAATCACTGAGGTCGTCAAACACGGAGTCTATAGGTTGATGACGATGCACGGAGAACCGATCCCACGCTCCTGGAATGCGATGAGTCTGAAGAAGTACTTCTACGACTCACGACCGTATCAGTCCGCACCGTCCGAGTAAGCCGAGAACGTCACGTCACGACAACATAATCTTCAGTGCAAAAAAAAAAAAGACCGCTCTACGAGCTCGTCCATTTTCTTCACTTGATGTAACTGAACTACGGTCGGCTTGATCCCTATTTAACGGGTACGTAGGCAGCCTCTTACGAGGTCCAGCTATGATAATAAAAAAAATCTTTTCCCAAAAACTCTCGTCTGTCAGTTCATCTACACTTATCCTTTTTTCTAAGCTCCGAGCTACTACGAACATCGGTGCCCTGGCCAGGCATCCGATCCCCGCGTTCCCCATGAATGCAGTGGTGAAATAATCCACGCCTTCTAGTTCGGAAAAATAATTCGATCTCGTTGGCATCAAAAGCCGGGCCCGATCCGCAACGCGTTCCCCATGGATGCAGTGGTGAAATAATCCACGCCTTCTAGTTCGGAAAAATAATCCAAGCTCGTTGGCACCAAAAGCCGGGCCCGATCCGCATCGCGTTCTCCATGGATGCAGTGGTGAAATAATCCACGCCTTCTAGTTCGGAAAAATAATCCGAGCTCGTTGGCACCAAAAGTCGGGCCCGATCCGCATCGCATTCCCCATGGATGCAAGTCCCGTAGCTCGGAAAAATAATCTAAGCTCGTGGACACTTAAAGCCGGGTTCAATCCCGCATAGAAAGTCCTTAGACAACTAAGTATGATAAGCCGAGCCCATATCGCAAACTTAGCTATAAGGATTACTTTACTAATCCGAGCCCTGCCTCGCATAACAAAGCAACAAAATCTAAGTAAGATCCGGCGAGTTCTACCTCGGCAAGCTCGACTACGGATTACTCAAAACAGTCGAGCTCGGTTCCGATCGAACTGAACGTTTAAACTACCTACCGCGAACACGACAAACCAATAAAAATATCTCGAACGAGTAAAAGGATCAGCAAAGGAAAATCCAAACAAAGCTTAAAACATAAAGGCCTAGGATTCTCACGAATCCGAAGCAAATTCAGTCTTTACAGAAAATCAAGGGGTCCCTACGGCCCCGGAGCACGATCAGGTTCAAGAATTACAAAGATTAAATCTAAGGCCATACGCGGCCCGATCATAAAGCAATGTCTTAAAAACAAAACGGAAAAGATAAAGCATAGGAGAAGGGGGCAACATGAGGACCGAAGAGAGGAGCTAGGAGTTCGCCAGTAGTGGGGTCGGCCTCAACCTCAACCCGAGCAGGAGAGCTATCGACCTCATCCTCCACAGGAGACATCGGAGAAGGTGGAACCCATTCTTCCACAGGTATCTCGCAAACTTCGAAGTCGGCGTCAGTTATCTCCACGATCTCCATCGCTTCGAGCTCGTCAGTGAAGGTCTCAACATCTTTGGCAACCATATCCTTCTTCTCAGGAGGGAAAGGTACCCTCATACCCTCCAGCTCGTCATAAAAGTCTTTCATACACGCCGCCTGACCCAGGAGCGACCTCTTATCATTGACGACCTCCGTCTCTTGGCAATGAGTCTTCAGCTTTCCCAGCTTCGCCTCCATCCTCATTCTCATCCTCTCCTCGACTCGCTTCCTCTCATTTCTGCCCTCAAGCAGGCGAGACTCTCGAAGTTTTTTCTTCTCGGCCTTTAGCAAATCCTTGAGAGACTCCTTTGCAGCTCTCTCGGCGTCAAGGTCGTTCTTCAGCCGCTCATTCTCCGAACGTAGACTGGAGTTCGAATTAAGCGCCTGTTGCGTACTGTTCCAGAGCTCCTTGAACCGCTCATTGCTTTTGGCAAGCAACGCTTTGTTTTTTTCCAGCCGCTCGTACGCTTTCTTCAGGCAGCGATCGTAGTGTTCGACCATGCAGTTGGTACTGCCGATCAGCTACAGAGGGAAGATAGTAAAGTGATTAGCCGGCACGAACAATAAGGAAAAGCGAACCAAAACATAAATCAAAAATACCTGGACGGCCTGTTGCGACCAAGCAACATATGCCTTATCCGCGAAAAGATCATCCGCAGAAGGCATAGGCTGCCCCTTCCCTCCCGAGATGCGACTCATAAGAACCGCACACTCTTTCGGGGACTGCGCCAGACAACCCCCTTTTCCCTTGAAGGAAAACTCGAAGTCGAGCGGAATCGGCTCTGGCTCGACCTGCTGCCCTTGGCCAGATCCGCCGCCAACGACCAAGCCAAGAGGAGGGATGTCGGAGTCAGTCTGAGGTCGCTTCTAAACAGACCCCTCCCCATCGTCAGTCCGGGCCCGTTTACCAGAACGAGCAGCCGCAAGCTCGGCTTGACGAGCTTGGAGAGAGATGTTGTCAGACGGGGATCCAGGCTCATCCGAAATCACAATAGCCTCTTGGGTCGGTCCCTCCGCAGCAGTGGCCTCGACGGGCTCACCCACGACCTCAGAGGTTAGCAGGGGGACAACGATCGGTGAGACCTCAGCCTCGTTTCCTCGTCCCACCTCGCTTTCCCTTTGCTCTGCCTCCTCCCTCCTCCGTTCTTTTTCTCTTCTCTTCTCCTCCTCCCTCTTCCTTTTGAATTCGGCCTCCGCGGCCTTCGACCGAGCAGCATAATTAACTATTTTGGTGCTCGGCTTCACCATCAGTCCCTTCCCCTTTCCGTACTTAAGTGGTTGCAGCTTTTTTGCTGCCTTGTCCTTCTGCTTCGAGGAAGCGGCCCTTTTTGACTGGCCCTCGGGAGATTCCCTATCTCCTTTCCTTTGGGAGCGGGGAAGAAAGGGTCTGAGAGGAGCAAGCTCGAGAACGTACCGACTTAAAAGTTAAAAGTCAGATCTAATCACAGGTCGCGGCAGGATCAGACATCGACCGAACAGGAAAGAAAGGACCAAAGAGGTTACCCGATTGAATACGAGGAAGAGCCCGGCGAATCCGCTGATTGGGGAAATCAGCCCACCACTGTTGTCCCTCCAACAACAGCCTATCTCTCAACTCAATGAATCCCTCTGGGAATGGATGACCGACGGAATGACGAACTGCAAAAACAAAGACAAAAATCAGACGTCAGTCGATCAATCCAAAGAAAACACGAGAGGAAACGTAAATACCAATCCGAGAGTTCCATCCAGCTAAGATTTCCCAGTTCAGATTCCCAACTGAAGCCTGGTCGATCTTCACAAAAAAGTAGCCAGCCTCCCAGTTCGGTATTTTATGCCCCCTAGGACGCTCAACGAGGGACTTCTTCATGCTAAGATAGAACCGACCCCCAGTTTTCGTCATCCGAGTGATCCTCGTCAGCTCCTCAAGGGCGTTGCAGCAGACCCTCCGACCGAGCTCAGCTGCCATAATCAGCAATCCAACGAGGGTGCTGATAGATGTAACCGACAGCTGAGAGATCGCAAGCATCCGCCGAGCACAGTACTCGACCAAGACCCTAGGGAGGGGAAACCAGTGCCCGCCTTCATAGAAGAAGGACTCGTAAAGACACATGTACCGTGGAGGGGGATTCCATGGTCGATCATTGCTCGTCGGGAGGACGAACTTGACCCCCGACGGGATGTTGCACGATCCGCGGAGAGCGTTGAGCCTCTCTCGGGTCGTCGTCGTCCCCTTATCATCAAGACGCTGAAGGACGATATCAGCATCAATCCCAGGACCTGGATGTCGACCTAAGTCACCGAAGTCCTCCACGACAAATTGAGCAGTCTCGAAGCTTGGATCGTACGGGCTCGGCGTCAGAGTCATGCTCTTCCCAGCCCTGGAACCACTCCTATCCTGGGAACGGGATGAGCTAGATCCGACCCTAGGATTCGAAGGGGGAGACTGACCCGAGCGCGAGGCAGCTCCGCCGCGGTTTGCAGTCGGAACCTTTTGGTTCTTCCGAACCAATTGTCCCTGATCGGAAGAGGAAGCCCCCGAAGATTCACCGTCTGGCAAAGAGGAAGATCCCAGATCTCGAGAGTTACCGGAATTAATGGAGTCGGATTCCTCGCGGGCGTTAGAATCCAAAGACATGACGGAGAATCAACAAACTAGACGCGGAAAACCAACTGGGAAACTCGGAGCCGAGCAAGAAGATCGGAACGAAGCTAGAGAGAGAAGTTAGAAAGAAAGATACCTTGGCGAGAAGAAGGCAGGAAGCAACTGAAAAAAACCTAAATCTGGATCTCGTTTATATAGGCAGAGGTCGGGAAGACGAAGAGCCGCCTCGGTGCCCGCACAAACCCTAAAACAACAGCCAATCAGAAGCGAGGAGGAAGCGGGCCGAATGTCTCACGGGCCTTGAAACCGCATTGACGAGCCCATCTACTCGCCGACTGGGGGGGGCTACTGTTGGGCATGGGCTCCAAATATTGCCATTTTTGAAGCCCATTTCCGAACTCCCAACAAAATCGGCCCAAAAGCAAGAACTCGACGAGCTCGGTCCAGGAGGAAAGAGTCTGACGAGCTCGGCCCAGAAGGAATAATTCAGGCCCAAAGTCGGCCCAGCCGCCTCTTGGAGTAGGCGACATCAACACTGATCCCAAGGGAACCCTAATACCTGACTCTCCCCACTTTTAGTATAAATAGAAGACCCCTCTCCTTGAGTTGTCCTATCACTTTTCCTCTTTTAGACAAACACAAGGGACTTGAGAACTCTGAGTTTTCGAGACTCTAACTTAAAAACGGAAAAGAGAAGTTCAGTTTGTACACTTCCGCCGGAATTGTACGAAATCACCTTTAACAGACCGCTTCCGAGCCCATTTGCATCAAAAGCAATCCGATCTCAAAAAGGTTCTGACCTCGCATATCAACACAAAAACCGATCTCGTTACCCAGTTCGTCAGTTAGTCCGTATCAGACAAGGTTCGTCAATCAACAAGCTTCCGAGCTCAAATTCCCTTTACTGTTTACATTTATTTTCTGCTTGTAAACAGTTTTGCGAGCCCAAAATGTCAATAAACGAGAATTCCGATCCCTTTACCATTTCATAAATGTATTGTCGACCTCATGAATCAACAGCGGCGGAGAAATCTTCCCAACCACCGGCAAATCTCCGACCGTTTAACTTGACTTCCCATGTTTTATTGAAAGCATCAGAAGTCAATTTTAGTTTCATGAACTCGTTTTTAGCCTCTAAATAAGTGGATAAAAACTCATCAGGAATCATCTGCAACAAAAATGGTAAAACAAATTGAGTATCTTCTGAAGTTGTAACAGAGAGAGAGAGAGAGATTGAGAGAGAGAGAGAGATTACGGGATTGGAGTTGTGGCCATGAAGATGTGTGACGAAGAAAGGTAGGTTGGGTTGAGGAGGAGACAGAGAGTCCGCCATTGTTGAAGAGCTCAAGTAATTTCAGCGGTTTCTTTTTGTTTTTTTATAGCCAAAGTGCTCACTTTGATTTGATAATGTGATGGGTTATACTTCAACCAAAAAAGAAAGACATGATGATGAGTTGAGATTTTTCTTACTGGCTATCGTTTTCGGTTTCCAAGAAATGTACTGTTCTTTATTTCAATCACTTGGATACGAATCAACTTTTTACAGAGATATTTATTACTTTTCTCAACGTCATCTTTGTAAAAAGATGTTGGGTCTAACTGGTAGCCGAGAAATTTTGCCAATCTTGCATAATTTTTAGAAATTATGACTAGAATACCATGAAACTATGCCAATATGACTAGAATACCATATATCTTTGAAAAATGACTCAAATATTTTCACACCCCTGGTTAATTACGATAAACACCCTTGATTAATTTTTCTTAATTAAAATTATTTTTAATTAAAAAATAAAAAATAAATCCACATCATTAAGAAATAACCGTGATCCACATCATTATAAGAAATGACCTCAAAGGTAAAAAACGCAAATGAAAAATTAAGCACTTTTTAAACTGTTCATTCGAAATCGACATTGTTTCTTTCTTCGTGATCGTCTTCTCCACAATCGAAATCGACTTCCCTCGTAACGTAATCGTCTTCTCCGCATTCGCCTATAATCTTTTTTACGGTACGTTGTTGCTAAGTTTTTTTTACTTCGACTGAGTTGTTAATAGTGTTGTGGCCGAGTTAGGGTTTTTTTGCGGCTGAGTTATCAATTATATTGTGGGTAAGTTAGGGGTTTTGCGGCTGAGTAATTTATTATGTTGTGGCTGAGTTAAAAACTATGTTGTGTCTGAGTTAGGGTTTCTCGCGGCTGAGTTATAACTTATGTTGTGGCTGAGTTATGGTATAGAAAGACGAAACGTTGCGGCTGAGTTAGTTTTCTATTGCGGCTGAGTTATAAATTATGTTATATATTACGTTTTGGCTGAGTTAGTTTTCTATTACGGCTGAGTTATATATTATGTTTTGGCTGAGTTAGTTTTCTATTGCGGCTGACTTATTTAAGTCTTTTGTTATCAGATGGAACATCAAGCAACTGAGATGGAACATCAAACACCTGAATACCCAAGAAGATCAATCCGCTCTGCTAATCTAGAAAATAGAGAGCTTAACCACAATTCCTATATGGGAGATTTTGGTTTGATTAGAACACAATTAGGGCTTGAGGTGTGGGAAGAACTGAAGAAGTTTCCAGTTGGAGTAATTGCTAAGCTAGTCGATGGAAAATGTGTGTGGTCTGGTAGGACTGTACACTATCTACTATGTCGACAGCTGAAAGTAGAGAAGAAGGAGATATGGAGCGTGGTTGGTGATCAACCTATCAGATTCAGCTTACTCGAGTTTGGTGAGATCACTGGGTTAAACACAGATCCAGTGCCAATAGAAAGTAGTATTGAACCTGACCAATACAGAGAGTTCTGGGAGGAGTTGAAGGTGCCGCATGGGCTAGGACCCAAGCCTGATGAACTGAGGGCAGCAATAAGAGGTTGTAGGTCCTGGAGTTTTGAAAAGCGTAAATGGTTAGGGCTGTTAGTTCTTCAAGCCATGGGAATTTATGCCGGTCATCATAATTCTAGGATACCCTTTGAAACTGCAAAAAGAGTATTCGATGATGAAGCAATGATGACTTATCCATGGGGTCGGGCTGCATTTGAAGCTCTGGTTGGGAGTATTCAGTCGTTGAATCCAGTAGGAAAGACATACTCCATCAGCGGCCTCGTTTACGCTTTATTGGCTTGGGCGTATGAATCTGTCAGTTGCTTTCGTGAGCGTTTTAGCAGAATAATCAACGAGGAAGAAATTCCGCTTCTTCGATATGATGCTACGCGCACACGTGCAAGTTTTGACACTGTCCTCCAAAAGGAGATTCAAGACCATGGTCATGTAAGGTTTTAGGCTGATTTATTATTTATTTGATGGCTGAGTTGTGATTTGTTTGTGTGATGGCTGAGTTATTTTTATTTGGTGGCTGAGTTATTCTTATTTTACGGCTGAGTTATTTTTTATTTGATGGCTGAGTTATGATTTGTTTGATGGCTGAGTTATGATTTGTTTGATGGCTGAGTTATGATTTGTTTGATGGCTGAGTTATTCTTATTTGATGGCTGAGTTATTATTTGTTTGATGGCTGAGTTATGATTTGTTTGTGTGATGGCTGAGTTATTCTTTCTTTGATGGCTGAGTTATTCTTTTACGGCTGAGTTATGGTTACTCAATGGCTGAGTTATGAGTTACTGTTGTAGGTGCGTGTTAGGCATATGGTCTTGAAGGAGTCTATAGAGGAGATGTTTCCTCAGTGGCCGGGTGAAGACGATGACCAACATCTGAGTAACCTGATAAGAGACCTACATTCTGGTAGGTATGTAGTAGGTGATTATTGGAGTGTTCAGAGGAAGGAGAAGGAGAAGGAGAAGAAGAAAAAAACAAAGTTGGCTTTAGTTCCTTTTGAATCTGAGTCTGAGCGACCCAGAAAGAAGCAGAAGAAAACTGCTGAGGAGGATGAAGCTGCTGAAGTAGCGAAGAAGGAGGATGCAAAGGGAACGGGTCCTAGCGAGGACGCGGCGGCTATGAATACCATAATCGCTACGCTCGAGAAAATTGCCACTAAATTTGATAGATATGACTCTGTTTTTGAGAGGGTTTGCTCGCAGTTCAACAGCCACGATTCCAAATTTGTCGAGCTAACCCGAAAAATGGAAGAAATGGAGAAAAATTTTACTGAAAGAGTCAAAGATGCAGTGGATGAGCGTATGAAAGTTTTGGGTTTATCCGAAAGTGCCCAAAACTATGTTCCCAGTCCAAAAACGCGACCAGGGCAAAAGTCAGATAATAGTCGAACGGTACCTAATACGGTATCTGAGACCCCTGAAAATGTTGCGTGGGCTAAAAAGACATCGCCTAAGGCCGAAAGCCGAACTCCGCAGCAGTATTTTCCAAAACAGAAGGAGGAGGTTGCTAAGACCAAAGAGGAAGCTGTGGGGTCGAAATTGAAGGCGAAAGAAGAAATTTCTAAGGGTACTCCTGAGGCGAAAAAGAATTTGTTTGATAGTGAACTTGATTTCATTACTGTTTCGCCTGCTAAGCAAGAATTACGACGCGGAACCAGGAGGCACCCAACCGAAAAAGAGAAGGCTGAGGATGCTAAGAAGAAGGCTGATGCTGCTGCTAGAAGGAAGGAGATCGCTCTGAAGAAGAAGGAAGATAAGGCAGCGGCTGAGTTAAAGAAGAAGGAAGAGAAAGAAGCGGCTGAGTTAAAGAAGAAGGAAGAGAAGGCAGCGGCTGAGCTAAAGAAGAAAGAAGCGGCGGCGAAGAAGAGTCGTGAGGGTGTAATAAGAATACAATTGCCGCCTGCGAAGCCGATGGGGAAGGGGAAGGGAAGGATGGAAGGTTCAACTGACGTTGAGGATGTGACCGATGAAGTACTCACAAAAGAAAACCAACTGTTACCGGAGTCTGAGGAGGAAGAAGATGAAAGGCTTCGGTTAGCAAAAATTAAGGAGTACCGGTCGAGGGTTAAATTAGCTACAACTGGGTTAGCAGGGAAGCCAAATCCTCCTTCAGCAGTTTTTCCTTCTGTTGGAGACAATTGGACGACGTGCATGAGGAAGGGTTTTGAACCTTCATCAGCGATCTATGATCCTCTCGCACCTGTCGACCCGGCTAATCTGGAGAAACTTAAGCAACATCTGAAGCCATTCGAGTATAGACCTTTACACCTTTTTTTATTTTATACAGCTATTAGCAATATTTGCCTAAACTGACTTGTGTTTGATTGCTAGGGCCATTGCGCTGACCGATCTTAGTAACGAGGAAGTGAGTTTCTACAGAATTCTCATGACTGAAAGAAAGCATTGGCCAAATCTACAGTTTGGATGGTTGTTTGATACTGTAAGTATCATTTACGGCTGAGTTTTGATTATTTATGGCTGAGTTATTTGTTATTTGATGGTTGATTTATCGTTGTTTGATGGCTGAGTTATTGTTGTTTGATGGCTGAGTTATTGTTGTTTGATGGCTGAGTTATTGTTGTTTGATGGCTGAGTTATCGTTGTTTGATGGCTGAGTTATTGTTGTTTGATGGCTGAGTTATGGGTGTTTTGATGGCTGTGTTATGGTAATTCGATGGCTGACTTAATCTTCTGTGTACAGCATGTTGCATCGTATATGAGAGTCCTCACGAAAAGGTCCATGCAAGATCCCAGCCCATTCTGGTCGAAGCGCATAGCCTTTGTGGACACGTGGTTCCTAGGATTATGGGTTCGGGATTTCGAGCAGTTCAAGATGAACCCAAAGATGTTCAAATTCAAGGACTCAGGTTATGAGGATCTCATATGCGGTAACATTCCCGCCGACCTTCCGACAAAGAAGAAGTGGCTTGAAGATGTTGATCATTTGTACGGAGTGCTTCATACTGGTGGCGATCATTGGGTGGCGTTTCACGTGGATCTTCTGAAGGAGAAGATCGATGCCTACGATCCCATCATTGGACAGGTAACTCCTGAAAGTGAACAGAAAATGCTAGAAGCATTTAGGCCGCTGTTGCAAATGATCCCTGCAATGATCAATGCTGTCATTCCTGGAAGGAAAACCGTTTGCCGAAAACAATTTGCGTTCAGACGGAAAAGCGGCAAAAACATTCCCCAGAACACCCAAGTTGGCGACTGTGGCGTGTATTCAGCAAAGTTTGTCGAGTGCCTAGCGCTTGGTGTAACTTTTGATGGGATATGCGATAACAATATTCAGGGTATACGGGTGAAAATGGCAGCAGAGATCTTCGATGAAAAGGGATTTGATATGTTGGCGCAGTTTAGCTGATTTAGCCCTTATGAACCTTCTAACTCAGTCGTAAATTGTATGTTTTTAGGGTATATGGTATATAACTCAGCCGTTTTGTTTTGATAACTCAGCCATTTCATTTACATAACTCAGCCATACCCTAAACCCTAAAATCGAAAATGAAATTTAAGACTTACAAAATTATAATTGATCAATTTATTAATATGACTTAAGATCAATTTATATGTTCAATATAAATCATCTGAATGTGAATACTTTCTTTATTCAATTACTTAAACTTGAGATATATATTGTCTTACTTGATCTTGAGATATATATTGTCTTACAAGTACTTAAAACTTTACCTATAGTTAAGACCCAAAATAATATACAATAAACCACATATACTTTTTTCAATTGAATGTGTATAATTTGTTTCATTTGAGACTCTAAATCATAAATTTTGTAAATGCTAAACCCTAAACCCTAAATCCTAAACCCTAAATCCATAACTCAGCCGTTAAGTTCCTATAACTCAACCGTTAAGTTCCTATCTCTCCCTCTAGCGATGTTTGGTCTTCCTATCTCTCTCTCTATATTTATAGCCATTCTCTTTAACATTGTCTCTCCCATCACTTTTTTATAGAAAAACGTAAGAAAAAAAACCTAATCTCATAAAAACATACATCATGTCGACTGTCCCTAATATGACATCCCAGTTCAATAGCATGATCAATACCATACAGAACATGCAAGATCGGGATAACCTCCCTCTTCTAAACCCTGGTGCGGGTGTCTGGTGTGACCAAACTACTGTTACGTGGTTTAAGTTTTTACACGATCTCTCGCAGGCTATCCCGGATATTCTTCGTGAGGGATGGGTTGAGCCGTGGCCGACTTACCGCTTCATTCCCGATGATGTTAAGGGACAGTGGTTTCTTAAACTAACTGTAAGCATAATTTAACTTCCATATTAGATTTAACGTTTTGTTTCTTAAACACTAATAGTTTTTGTTTCTTCTTTTTATAGCGAAAATACAGATGGGATCCGACCCATAATTTGACGGTTTGGACACGGTTTAATCTGATCGCTAGAACGCAATTTCGAACTCAAATGCGGACGTTTAAGAGGATATGGCATCATGGCGGCGAGAAGCCTGATTGGATTACAAATAGAGTTTGGCTTGCTCTCGTCGAAATGTTTGATGAGTTTGGCCCAGATAATTTTGAGTTTGGACAATGTAATTTTAAATAAATGTTTGAAACCCTAAATTTTTAGTTTATTTATACAAGTTTTTATATAACTCAGCCGTGAAGTATAATAACTCAGCCGTCAAGTACAATAACTCAGCCTTCTTAAACATAACTCAGCCGTCAAAGTATAATAACTCAGCCGTCAAGTACAATAACTCAGCCTTTTTAAACATAACTCAGCCGTCAAATATAATAACTCAGCCGTCAAGTACAATAACTCAGCCTTCTTAAACATAACTCAGCCGTTGAGTTTAATAACTCAGCCTTCTTAAACATAACTCAGCCGTATCGTAACTCTAACTCAGCGAAACTCAGCCGTATCGTAACTCAGCTGAGTAACGTGGCTAAATCTCCACTGTTGTATTGTATCAATATCCAATACTGGCCACGTGTTAATCATCCCGTCAAATGCGTGAAATGATGGGAAGGTGGACGGCTGAAATGATGGGAAGGTGGACGGGTGAAATGATGGGAAGGTGACCTGCGTCTGCTGCCTCTAGTTTCCTTTTACAATTTAATATTAATAGCTTTAATCTCTATTTTGTCTGTGCAAACTTGATTCGTTCTTTACTAAACATTTTGGTGGCAGCTAATCTTTTAGAAGCACAAGTTCAAGATATCATGGCCGCAGATCATTCGAACAAAAGAAAAGCACCAATGTCAGCCGCAGAATTGGTAGCAGAAAGAGCAGGAAAAGATCGCCTAAAAGCAATTCTGTTGTCAGTGCGATCACAGATGAAAGCCAAGGAAGAAGCTCACGGCGTCGAACTCAAGCTTGAAAGAATTGCTGGCCAACTCTCTATGTTGGAGGAGATGATGGACATGATGGAGGCAAAGCGGCAGCGGTTGGAAGAAGAGAAAGAGATGGCATTGGAGGAGCTAAGCGGAATTAATATTCCTACTATTGATTGGGATAAATTGAACTGCGGATTTATGCTTGGGTAAATCAATGATAGATTTATGTTTTTTTTTTGTTGTTTCTCAAACTTTTTATCTCTTTTCTTTTGATGTTTTCTTGCGGATTTATGCTTGCGGATCTGCGAATTAATGTTGATTTGGAGATTTGATAGATTTATTGTGTTTATTGAGTTATTCTTTTACAAGTTTTTAAATGTAAAACATTTAAAACATAACTCAGCCGTCAACTGTAGTGATATAAACATAACTCAGTCGTGAAGTGTAGTAACTCAGCCGTAATAAACAATAACTCAGCCGTCCAAATCGTAACTCAGCCGTCAAGTATCATAACTCAGCCGTAATAAACAATAACTCAGCCGTCCGTATCGTAACTCAGCCGTCCATATCGTAACTCAGCCGTGTCGCGATGTTTCGTCTTTCTATACCATAACTCAGCCGTGTCGCGACGTTTCGTCTTTCTATTTCGGGCGGGAAAAGTCCCGCCCTAAATCCATACCTTTTTACCTCGATCTTTGTAATAATTTGAAGGACATACACATATAACCTGAATGATCATTCATTCTTTTGAAACAGATATCAAGAAATGGAAGCAAGGAAAGTCATAATCTGTGGACTCCCGGCAAGAGGAAGCATGCCACAGCGCCACATAATCTGTGGACTCCCAGCAAGAGGAATCATGCCACAGCTCCACACACATCCACCACAAGAAGCAGATGATGATCGAGGAAGTGATGTGGTGGAGCTCACACGAGCAGAATATAACAGCGCGATGGGATACGATGATGATCGAGGAAGTGATGTATACACGGAGCTCACACTAGCAGAATACCACAGAGCTATGGGATACTTGGTACGGGTTCAGGAAGACGAAGAGGACATCGAACCTGAGTTCCGAATACTTGTCCAAAAGCTCAGAAAGGAAGAACAAAGACTCAACTCCGCTGCAATGAAACGATCAAATCAAGAGCAAGGAGAGTCATCAAGAAAGAGAAGTAGAAGGTGAATGTCGGGAAACGTTTTTTTTTTACGGAAAACGTTTAGATGTTTGTAAGATTGTTAGTAGGTGTGTTCTTTTTTTTTTTTTTTTACGGCAAACGTTTAAATGTATTCAATGGTATGGAAAAATGTTTTTAAACCTTTAAGTTAAGAACTTGAATCTATTTTATACAAGCTTAAAGATAACTCAGCCGTCAAGTCTACTAACTCAGCCGTAATAAACAATAACACAGCCGTCAAGTATAATAACTCAGCCGTCAAGTATAATAACTCAGCCGTCAAGTGTAATAGAGTCGCGACACGGCTGAGTTATGGTATAGAGTCGCGACACGGCTGAGTTATGGTATAGAAAGAGGCTGAGTTATTAGTTTTTTACGGCTGAGTTATGTTTAAAACGTTTTTCTATTAATTTAAAATTTAAACAAGTCTCATCAAGTCTCATCAAGTTGTACATGCTCTAACTCCTACTTCCCAAAAGATATTAATCATTACACCTATAATATAGGAAGCGCCATATAGCTCGTCAGATTAGCGTCTCGAGATATTTTGTATATTTTGAATAAATGCTGACTTGACTGATCAACCAAAAAAGTAAATTTTGATACGTTTTTGACCATCGCATAATAAATGAAGCCATAGTAATTTCGGAAAAGTAAATCAATTAATTCAGCCTTCTGTCTACAAGAGAAGCGGCTGATTTAATATTGACGAATTCGTGTTTCGGCTGAGTTATGACTGCTTTGCGGAAAAGAAGCGGCTGACTTATTGGTTTAAATATATATACTTCGTGTTTCTAAGTCAAACCAGCTTGAATGAGAAGGAACATCCATAACTCAATTGATCATTCAAAGAAAAAACTTTGTGCTTCGCCTGAACGAAACATTCAAAGAAAAAGGTGTATAAGAGAGAAAAAAACTGGTTTGATAACTCATTTGATCATTTGCCTCGCATAAACTTTTCCACCGTCTTTGGTGTTTTTGCATCAAACAATAAATCAACATGCTAATTTTGCATCAAAGACGGTTGGAAAAGTTTCTGCGAGGCAAAAGGTCGAATAACTTTGTGCTTCTCCTGAACGAAACATTCAAAGAAAAAGGTGTCTAAGAGAGAAAAAGGTGTATAAGGAAGATTGTTTCGTGTTGCTTATAGGGTTCTTGCTTATAAAGAGACTGTAAACCAATCTTTAAAGCGAAATTTAATTTTCTTCTCAGGTTTGACTATGTATGAATGTACGCCACGTGGATGAAGCGGTTTGTAGCAATAAAGGCTGTGCATTTAGTGTCAAAGATTTTACTTGTGATAACTCAGCCGTCTCGCGACTCTATACAGAATAAAAAAATTTACGGCTGACTTATGGAAAGTTACGGAAGACTTATGAAATGTTACGGCTGACTTATGAAATGTTACGGCTGACTTATAGATAGTTACGGCTGACTTATCAACATAGTTACGGCTGACTTATGAAAATAGTTACGGCTGACTTATGAAAATAGTTACGGCTGACTTATGAAAATAGTTACGGCTGAATGAATTATGAAAATAGTTACGGCTGACTTACATGTAGTAGTTTCTCGACACCACGCGAAAGCGTGTTTAACATGTTGGGAAAAATCAAACCAAAAATCAAAGCAAAATACATACAAAGAAGAAATTATGACTAGAATACCATGAAACTATGCCAATATGCCTACAAAGAAAGCAATATTGTAAACAAAATCCATAACTCAGCCTTAATACAACCAACAACCCCAATTTATATTGGACAAGTTCTTGCATTATGTCCAACCTGTTTACAACGAGAACATGTGTGTTCTTTCCTAGGACGTTTATTCTCAAGTGCAACTTCTAGAGCAGATTTCATCCTACATTTCTTAGGCCTTCCTGGTGGTTGACGAACAACCGGGGGAAAGCACGGTTGGTTAGCCACGTTATCTGGAACTTGGAGCGCTGAATCTACCGGCATGATCGGCTGAGCATATGCGTTTACCAAATAATTGTTTTGATAGTAAGGACTGCACAGGGATATCCGACATTTATCCCTGTTCTCGGCAGCTGTGATTGCATGCACGCATGGTAATTTCTCCCCTTCGAAACGCCGGCATGTGCATGTTTTTCCCTCCAAATTCACAACATGCGAAGAAGATCCATATATAACTTCAGTGTGATATTCATCAATCCTTCGTGCCGTCATAAGTCTAGCGGCAGTAACACGATCCTATTATAAATACAGAATAAAAATTGTCAAAATAAAAAAAAGTTACGGCTGACTTATCAAATGTTACGGCTGACTTACATGTAGTAGTTTCTCGACACCACGCGAAAGCGTGGTTAGCTGCGATATAGCGTCCTCTCTTCGTTCAACAAACCATCTGGTCATCATAACCCGTATCGAATCTAATAGTCGAACAATGTTAAGACTTCTTGCATTTGACAGTGCATGGTTCATTGATTCCGCTATGTTTGTAGTCATCAAATTATACCTTTCGCCCGGGAAATGAACACGCGCCCACAGGTTGACACCAGCTCTTTCAAGGTAGCCATGGAGTTGAGGATTAATCGCTTGAATCTCCTCGTATATCGCAGTAAAATCAGCCATCCTAAAACATCTTGCCGCTTGCTTCACCAGACGAAAAACATCTTTTCCTCTGAACTGTCCCAAAATGTTCTTATATAAATGATAAGTGCAAATTCCCCGAGAAGCCAACGGATACACATTCCCAATTGCTTTCCCTATCGAGTTATGCCTATCCGAGATTATCGCAAGACCCTCATCGTCAGGAATCACAAGTTTTAGTTGCGTAAAAAACCAGTGCCACGAATCATCATTTTCAGTGTCAACCACACCGAAGGCAATTGGGAAAATCTGAAAGTTACCATCCTGAGCTAGTGCGGTGAGAAGCGTTCCTTTGTATTTACCATTAAGAAACGTACCGTCGACAACGACAACTTTGCGCATGAAAGGAAACCCATTTACGCTCGCACCAAATGCAAGGAACATATACATGAATCTTCCAAACTCATCGATTTGAAGACGCGCAATTGTACCCGGATTTGCCCTTCTTATCTTGTATAAGTAAGAAGGCAAGTCTTCAAACCCACTCTCAGGAGTTCCCATCTCGAGTTCCCTTGCAAATCTTAGCGTTCTATGTGATTTCCAATAATCCATCTGACCACATGGAAAATAATACAAATAAGTCAGCCGCATCGTAAAAATAAGTCAGCCCAAACGTAGTAGTAACTCAGCCTTTAACTTTATATAACTCAGCCGTTGAGTTTATATAACTCAGCCGTTGAGTTTATATAACTCAGCCAATAAGTTAATATAACTCAGCCGTTGAGTTTATATAACTCAGCCGTTAAGTTAATATAAATCAGTCATTGAGTTTATATAACTCAGCCGTTGAGATTATATAACTCAGCCGTTGAGTTTATATAACTCAGCCGTTGTGTCAGCCGTAATGTACTAATAATTACCTTTACACCAAATTGCTTTTTGATAGATATTCCAACACTCGTAGGTCGAACTGACGGACCAACGTCGCCGAGAAAGTCCTTGTACAACTCTCCTAAAATAGCCGCTGTTGCTTTTCGAGATCGACTAGAACGCTCAGTTATAGAACATGTATGATCCGAATCGTATATACGAACATAAAATGCCGGGGGATCCCCTAGTGTAGTAGCACGAACTCTCCAGAGACATCCACCAACCCAACACTTAACAACGAGTGTATCCGAATCGGATACGTGTACATCAAAATCAAATCGATCCTTCACCGTAAGAAGTTTTAGTCGTTTCTCCAAATCGGCTTTACTCTCAAATCGTTGCCCTACTGAGAGGTTTAGGGAAGACAAATCTAACCTTGGAACCTCCGGATTCACTTTAGATCCGATCGTCGACAAGTTATGAGGTCTCTTCTTAGGAGATATTGTCGGTGAATCTTCGTCTTGTGTTGGAGACTCACCGAATAAACTGAAGTTATCACCATCAGATGACTCACCATCCGAGTCGTCGAACATATCAAATCGGCTATCAAATTCATCATCTTCTTTGTCTTCTTCGCCTACTTCATTTTCTTCGACTACTTCATTTTTTTCGCCTTCTTCATCTTCTTCGTTGAAACCATCATAACTCCCACAGTAATCTTCGTATCTAGATTCAACTTCTGAGCTATAACTGAATAACCTTTTATTCTTCTCTCTCGCTCCGTCATTCCGACTAATTTCATTCTCCGTAATCTCCACACAAAGACGTAAGTGTTCAATTTTTCTGAGGCTTAAAAAAACTTGCAACTGTCGAGTATTTGAGAGGTAAACTGGTGGAGTATCGTGCGCCATTGTTTTCAAAGCTTTATTCGAGAACATGTAGCTCAGCTGAATCTGATGGCTCGACTCCTTCAATCCGTAATCTTCGAGTACTATCTTCGCAAGTTCGTCTAGTGTTGTTTTCTCATTTATATGCACAACTCTACATCCTCTACCGTCGGTGTTGAATACATATTTGTGTTTCTTAACCCAGTTACCGGAAACAATAATTACCGAATCCATAAGATCTCTGATGAATGAAAAAGCTAGATGAAGAAGAGTGAGAAGAAGGCGAAGGTCGTAGATGAATAACCCTAATTTGACTGTCGTAACATTAATAATGACATGGCAAATAAGAGCTGATGACATGGAAAATCGGAGCAGATGACATGGAAAATCGGTAAGTCAGCCGCCAAACGAACAAATAACTCAGCCACTAATAAATCAGCCATCAAGTATAGTGTAAGTCCGCCGCGACGTGAATTGTATTTCAGTAATTAATCTTTCGCTAATAAATCAGCCATAATAAGGTTATAAAATATTAAGTCAGCCATATCTTCAAATAAATCAGCCGTCAAATGAATGCTATTCTAGTAATTAATCTTCCGCTGATAACTCAGCCGTAATAAGGCTGAGTTATTGTTAACCCAGCCAATTAAGGCTGATTTCCGTAACAGCCGTAACTGCTTCCCAACCGGAGAACATAACTCAGCCGTAACTTGTGTTCGAAAGTCAGCCGATCTCTCATAAGTCAGCCAGATTTCTGTAAATCAGCCGTCACTAAGGCTGATTTATGTTCGTAAGTCAGCCGTTACCTCATAAATCAGCCCGCCGTTGTATAACTCAGCCGTAACTAGTGAACGTAAGTCAGCCGTTATCTCATAAGTCAGCCATATTTCTGTAAGTCAGCCGTCACTAACGGCTGATTTATGTTCGTAAGTCAGCCGATCTCTCATAAGTCTGCCGCGTTTAATAACTCAGCCGCAACATAACCATAACTCAGCCGCAACGTAAACATAACTCAGCCGTAGCGCTTTACGGCTGAGTTATTAATACACGTCAGCGATTTCCTACGTGGTTGCTTACGTGGCTATGGCATTCGTGTAATTACATTTTTTGTCACAACGTAAGAAAAGGGCACGCTAGGTATTTTAAAAATATCAGTAATAAAAAAAAGTTTTATATGGTTCTAGTAATACTTCCTAATTTCCATGGTATTTGAGCTAAACACCCTAATTTTTAATGATCTTTTGCAAAATTCAATAAAATTATTTTGAATGTAAATAGTAACATTTGAATTTTTCTAAATACAGAATTTTTTTTAAAAATAAATAAATTATAAATTAATTAAAGTTTTTTTATCAAAATTCAATATTTTGTTTATAAATATATTAAATTATACAAAATAACAATATTTTATTAATTTAATCTTTTAAATCCAACTTATTACAATAATAGTTTTTATTTCAAGTAGCAATATTTATAAATATTTTTTTTGACTATTACCTACTCAAATAAGTAAGAACTTTATAAATTTATTCATTTATAATATTAGTAATTTTTTAACAAAGAAAACAAAAACTAAACATTTAAACTCAAAACATTACAAATATAAATTACATTATTCTCAAATATATATTCAAAAGCACTAATGACAATCATTCCATAATTATTGTTTTATTCTCTCTCATATTGTATACATATAGACTCCACAAGTGGTTCCTTCTTATTTTTGCAAAATATTTGCTTCTGCATATTCTTCGTCTTCTCCGTTAGTACGAAATGATTATGCTGGGATTGTGTTACCATGCAAAGCATTGTCAAAATCAAAATCAAGAATTTGAGAAAGTCGAATGAAGTTATGCAATCCAGCTGTGCTAATGATTATTTTGTTTTGTGTCTCGTCGTCGTATCTTGCAAATTCTGATAAAATCCTCCACTTTTTTTTCCATTCCGAATGTCCGTTCGATCACTGCGCGAAGTGAAGAATGCCACCGGTTAAAAAACTCTTCTTCACCTCTAGGGGGAAAGCCAACTTGAAACTATGTCAAATGATACCTTTCCCCTCTAAATGGAGCTAAGAATACTCGCTTGTTGGCATAACCAGAATCTACAAGATAATACTTCAATGGCGGAGGAGTTGGAAAAGTTGGATCTCGCTCCATTGCGTAAGACAAAACTCTTGCATCATGTACTGATCTGGGACATCCTACAAATATGTAAGTGAATAACATATCATAATTGTATATCGCTAAAACATTAACGCTTGTCTATGAATGGCTGTTATAAAAATGCCTCGCCTCTGCACCAGTTACCATGACCGTGCAATGAATCTCATCCATTGCACCAATGAAGCCATTAAAATAAGGCCAATAACGAGCATCATCTCGCAAACCTCGAGGTACTTGACAAAGTTGCTTGGGAGACTGTCTCCTCAGCAATCTACCAGATAGTTTTGTGCAAGCTTTTAGACATTCTTTAAATTTACGTCCAACCATCTCTTGTACACGCCCGAATAACAGTCTAGCTGACTGTTGTGTCATATTGTGACCACATATCACAAGAAACAGTGCCACAGTTTCTTCCACATAAATGTTTTTTGTGCATTTAATTCCGTATTCTGTGCTTAATGTCTCACATAGACGTGTAAAAACCTCTATGCGCATCCTTAAAAGATGTAAACAATCTCTTGGATAATTATAAATCTTTGTATGCATGTTGCACCATCCGAAACCCCATTCAGTCCCCATTGGTTTTCGATGATAATACTTTTTGTAGTAGTCTATCACATGTTTGAATAGGGCTTCCATGATATCCATGTGCTCCAAAAAATTAGTTCAAGTAGCTCATCTTCTGTGAAATTATGTAATCCACGTGAATGTAACTCAATAATGCGAGGAATCTGAACAAAAAATATAATTTCATTAAATGAGAAACAAATACATAAACTAGTAACACTTAAATAAAAAATTATTTGATAATATAACATTATTTGTCATTTAGTTTTCTCCATCATTATCGTTGTTTCCGATTCTTCGATTAAAATCATACAAATTGAAACATTCGAGTGCCTCAGCTGCAGACGCTGGTCTAAACTCAAACCCTCACCAGAGACAATTCTAGCATTTTGAGATGCGTTAAATTGTTGGTTAGAGTTTGAAACATGAAATCCTTGTGTTCTTGTGAATTGGTTCGGAGAGCCGGAACCACCAAAATGCATAGTACCATCACCACCAAAATTTGAGCTACCCCCAATATTTGAAGTACTTCCACCACCACCACTGTTAAACTGTGCAAATCCTCCTACGCTTGGAGACCCTGATCCACTACCAAATGATCCTCTACTGCTTGGTCCACTAGAACAACTAAGTTGGCATTTCCAAGGACTACCACGGAAAGTACCATTTCGATCATAACCTGTTACCCCTTTCAGAAAACGAACACTCTTTTTGTTACTCTTGAGTAACACAAACCTCTTTTGCTCAAACGAATCTCTTAAAATCTCTGATGATGCCCACAATTTTTTTTGTAAATTTCTCTACATCTTCTAACTCATTTAGTTGTAACCAAGATTCACACTCATAATCCTCATTCGCTTGGCTATGTTTGCATATTTGCAAGATATGACTCGATATTATTTAGGTGTGTGTCCATAACAGCTCTTCTTCGGGAGGTTTGAGTTGTTTGCCGACTAGATGAACCTTGAAACAACCCAACCCGTAAAATTTAAAAAATTTCCCTTTGAATTATTATCATCACAAATAATAATCCTCAATGGGCCAAACACAAGCAATGCGGAACAACAACGATTAACAATTAAACCAACCATCATTCAATAATCTCATACCTATCAAATCACTAAACCGTTCAAACAAATCACCAATATTCAATTCTAATATCAAACAATAACAATTCCATAATTTACTAACAACCTAGCAATTCTAACAATATAGCCATTCAAACGAGACACTAGATCATCTCCTCTTCCCGGCCATGATTCCACGATCACATTTTCTCTTTACCTGCATCACATAGCAAAAAGAGATGTGTGAGTATTATCACAAATACTCAGTGAGACGATCATCCCGTCTACATGCTATACACACAGGCCTAATCAAAAGATACAATAACAGGATGAGCAAACAACAAGCATACACAAACAATCAAATGTCAACCAGTTCAGGAACCTTATGTCGATCGACATAACCACTAGGTGTCGATCGACGCACTGCACTTGTGTCGATCGACATGATGCACTTGTGTCAATCGACACGAGCAAGAGTGTCGATCGACACGACATCGCAAACACAGGGAACACACCAAATCCAATGGAGAACCACTATCCCGTGGAGAAATCATGCTGTAACGTGCATCATAAGCACCTGTCAACAAAAATCACCCCTCCCGGTCATCCGAAACAACCCAATCACCAGGGTGTTTCCACAGAGTCCATGGAAAAAATAGTCCTAACTCACGTAAGACTTCTGTTTCCAGACTCCCCCTAGGAAATAGACATGTTCTAACTCACATAAAACCTCTATTTCCCAGCGTCATCTAGGGAATAGACAAGTCCTAACTCACATAGAACCTCATCTCCATATACTTCTCCTAGAACATGGACAGCTCTAACATGCATAGAACTTCCATTTCTAGCCTCCCTAGCCGATAGACAAGCTCTAACTCTCACAGAACTTCTCTTGCTAGACCTCCACATGACTCCACCAGTCATACCTTAAGAACACACGTCTTATAACATAATTAATAAGGAAAACTTGTCTTATTAAATTCCAAAATGTATCATCGTTACAACAACAACACGAAAATGCATAACATCAATCTCATAGCAACATGCTATACAGACTCTGAAAACTAGAAAAGACACTCAAGCCACCACTTGCTTCTCGAACCACTTCGAGAACTTCATCTTCGTCCTCGCTTCTGATTCCCATGTCTTCTTCTTAATACCGTCACAGTCACACACGACTCTCACCAACGGTATCCTCTTCCGGCGTAGTACCTTGACTCTCCTCTCGAGAATCCTCACAGGCCTCACCGCCAACGTCATGTTGGGCTGAAGATCCTCCGGGATCCTAGCCAATACCTCCTCAGACTTATGCAGACACTTCCGTAACATTGAAACATAGAAGACTTTGTGAAAAGCCTTCATACTCTGAGGCAGCTCCAATCGATAAGCTACCTGTCTGACCCGCTCCATAACCTTGAATGGAACCATAAAACTCGGACTCAGTTTATTCTCCGAAATGGATCTGTTAGGACCCCTCAACATCGCTGCCTTGAGATATACCAAATCTCCCAGCTCAAACTCCAGCTCTTTTCTCCTCTTATCGACATAACTCTTCTGCCAATCCTGAGCCTCTCGCATGTTCAACCTCAAGACACGAATCTTCTCCGTCGTCTCCTGAACAAAATCCGCACCAAACATACTCCTCTCCCCCACTTGAGTCCAGCATAATGGTGTCCGACATGGCCTCCCATACAGAGCTTCATATGGAGCCATCCCAAGACTCGCCTGGTAACTGTTGTTGTATGCAAACTCAACCAGGTTCAGATGATCCGCCCAATGACCACCATTATCTAACACCCATATCTTCAGCAAATCCTCCAAAGTCTGAATTGTCCGTTCGGACTGCCCATATATCTAAGGATGATACGCTGTGCTCATATGCACCTTAGTGTCCATCTTAGCCTAAAAGGCCATCCAGAACTCTGAAGTAAACCTCGGATCCCTGTCTGACATAATACTCGTTGGCATCCCATGCAACCTCACTATCTCCCACACATACTTCTTAACCAACATCGCCGCTCCGTCGGTCTTCCTGATGACAAGAAAATGTGTTGACTTCGTCAGACGATCCACAATCACCCAAATTGCATCATACGTCCGTGACACTGGCAACCCCGTCACGAAGTCCATGGTAATCATGTCCCATTTCCACTCTGGAATAGGTAAACTCTGCAACATGCCACTTGGAACTTGATGCTCAGCCTTCACCAACTGACACACGTTGCACGCTGCAATCCAATTAGCTACATCTCTCTTCATCCCGACCCAGTGATAGTACCACTTTAGAGCACGATACATCTTAGTCGCTCCCAGATGAATCGACAACATACTCGAATGAGCTTCCCTCAGGATCTCCTGCCTCAGATCCTCAACCTTAGGTACACAAACCCGCCTCTTCACCAGTATCATCCCATTCGCCGAAACTACATACTCTGAACCTGCCACCTTCGAAGCATCAATCAAGCCCTGATCCTTCTCTTGAGCTACCCGAATTCTACTCAAAAAATCGGTCTGGTTAGTTGCCTCTAACCCCAACGGTTCCTGTGAGATCACACATAACCCTAACGTACTGAGCACCCTCACCAAAACCTCCATATCCCACTCCTAAGCCGAAGCAACCCTTTCTCGACTCAACGCATATGCAACCAGATTAGCCTTACCTGAATGGTACCCAATCTCCAGATCATAATCCACTACCAACTACATCCAGCGCCTCTGTATCTGGTTTAGCTCTAGCTGAGTTAAGTAATACTTCAGACTCTTGTGGTCTGTGAACACCTGCACATTTCCGCCATAAAGATAAGACCTTCAGATCTTTAAGGCAAAAATCACCGCAGCCAATCCAAATCATGGGTAGGGTAGTTGCACTCGTGCTTCCTCAACTGCCTCGAAGCATACGCAATAACCTTTTCCTACTGCATCAGTACACATCCTATACCAACTCCCAAAGCATCCGTATACATCAACATCTCCTTCAGCTTCTTGAAACTCTTTTCGCATGCTAAAGATCACACAAAAGGAACATTGTTGGGGTCGAATTTCACCCGCTTAACATTGAAGTCCAAAACTATGCATGCACGTGGATGCAGAGTCACTCCCTAACAAGAGGATAAGGCAGCTCTCCTTTCATGAGTCTTCTCCATCCGAGAAATAAGCCTTCTGAGACATCTGTCACTACTGTGGGTAGAGATGTCTCAATCCCAGCAAAGTCACAGTACCGACAACGTCGCGCTGCCAGCAACGTCGCACTGCTAATGATGTCGTCTCACTGTCAGCGATGTTGTCTCGCTGCCCGCGAAGACATCTCTGCCAATGAAGTCATCACTGCAATGTCTTGGAACCAGAGATGTCTTGGCGCCAGAGATGTCTCAATGCCAGCGATGTCATCTCGCTGCCCGCGAAGACATTTCTGCCAACGAAGACATCCCTGCGTGCCAGAGATGTCTCAATGCCAACAATGTCGTCTCGCTGCCCGCGAAGATATCTCTGCCAGCGAAGACACGCTGTGCGCCAGAGATGTCTCAATGCCAGCAATGTTGCCTCGCTGTCTGCAAAGACATCTCTGCCAACGAAGTTATCACTGCCTGCGAAGTCAGCTCTGCCATCGATGTCATCGCCGCCTGCGAAGACATCTCTGCCAGCGAAGATATCTCTGTCCACGAAGACATTCCTGCCAGCGATGTCATCGCTGCCCGCGACGATATTGGCTACTACAGACTTGCCAGGATAACGACAATGTCCAGAAGGTTCCGTCAAAAGCCCAGTCACGAAGCACCATTCGACATGGCCGACAAGAGAAAGAGGGAATCCGCAGAAATTACGGATAGATAGCGACGTCTCTTGAAAATGACCCTGCTCTTGAAAACGATCCTGCCAACAAAGAGGCTATATATATCAGTGAAAGGATCCTTGTAAAACTCAGATAGAACTTGGTTCACAAAATCGAATACAGCAATAAACATACATCTCTTGATATTATTCTCTTGCGTAGCTTAACCCTGAAATCTCCGTTTCCTCTCGAAACTCTTACAAATCTAATTGTGTTAATCTTGGCTAAGGGGACCTGGAAAATTTCTCACACAGGAAAGATACGTCACACACCAGATTCGGGAGGATGAGCGACGTAGAAGGAAGATCAAGCGGTAACAGCGAGGAGTCCTCGTCTCACAACAATGACCAAGAAAAGGAAGGCTTCGTCAAAACCACCACTACCAACATCGCTGCAATCCTAGGGGACATGACTGAGGTCAAGCAGATGATGCAAACGCTCCTCAAAGAATCAAACGAGCAGAAGAAGTTCAACGAGGCGACCACGAATGAGCTGAAGGCTCTTTCACGAAGAAAGCGCAAGAAGCCCGACACTACAAGACTCAGGGGTTGCTTTGACCCGCGTCGCCTCACCTTTTCGACATCCCATGCCATTTGAAGGGATCCAGATGACTTGCCGCCTCCAGCGCCACAACGAGAAATGCAGGCGTCACCAAAGGCTGTGCACAACGCTTTGGGGAACGAGGACCCCGACGTCGATAACACCGATGCCAACGATAAAGGCGAACCCTCTGGATCAAAGATACACAAAAGAGGGCAGGACCGTAGGGCGATACAACGGCCTCCAAACCCGGAGGTTGACAAGTTGAAAGCTCAGATGGAGCGGGTTGTCTCTGACTTGAAGACAACCCAATCACAGATGTAATACAGCATGGGGAAGGCTCCTAGGATCGCCTCTGTGCTCGAGAAGGCACGGGACACACCCTTCGCCAAGCAGATCGCAAGGACTCAAATCTCCGATCCCGGAAGACTCAAGTTACCAATCTACGAAGGAACCACAGACCCTGCAGACCATCTAATGGAGTTCAAAGTGGCTCTAGGGAGGGAAAACTTCAAAGAAGTCGAAAAGGACATCGGCTACTGCAAGCTGTTTGTGGAAAGCCTCAAAGGACCTGCCCTCCAGTGGTTCTACAAGCTGGAGAAGAATTCAGTTCACACCTTTCTCCAGCTTTCAGAGATGTTTGTGCAGCACTACAACATTTTTACGGAACGAAAGATCTACGACGTGGAGCTATAGACTAATTGGCAAGGCGAGAATGAGAGTCTACGGTCTTTCATGACAAGGTTCAAAAATACGCTGTCAAAGGTTGACGGCATCAGCAACACGTCCGCGCTAGAAGCTCTAAGAGGGGCGCTCTGATGCCCGTCACCATTCTGGCATGAATTAACTATCAACCCACCGACGACTATTCAAGACGCCCTTCATCGCACTACAGATTTCGCTCGGAGCGAAGAGGAAGTCCGGGCTAAAGGGGGCGGAAAAATCAAATAAGCATGCGTCTCCACTCAGGTTGCAAACCTAGCTACAGCAAAGAAAGGCAATCACAGCTTCATCCAACATGAAAGGGGAGCCACAGGAGCTCATATTTTCCAAGTGGAGTCATCGGGTTACAGCCAAGGTTGAGGCTGCGGGTGAGGCCACGGTAGAGGAAACTATACTTGGACAAGAGACCAGAAGAAAGAGTACGATGAGAAGCTATACTGCAAGTTCCACAAAGTAAGCGGGCACTCGACTGCAAGATGCCACGAACTGGGAAGATAGCTGATAGCTAGACTGACTGGTGGTACTCTGAAGGATGACGTTTACTTATCTGATTTCAAGCCCGAGGAGGCAAAAGCTCTTGCTAACACCGAACTGCAAGAGGAGAACCCCAGTCGCCAACACCGCGATGACAATCCTTAAAACGGGGACCCGCATATACCATCTACGTGATAATAGGGGATCACAATACTGTGCTGACAACGACCCTGCAATCGAAGCATACCAGCGGCGCGCCGAAGTATGTGCAAACATATCTGCGCCCGCGAAGCCTAAACTTTCCAGTAACCCCATCATCTTCGATGAGCAAGATGCTTAGGGTCTCGACCATCCACACAACGACCCTTTGGTGATAAACCTGACTGTCTTTGACTTCAATATTACCCGCGTTCTCATCGATACCGGAAGCTCAGTGGATGTCATCTTCAAAGACACACTGAAACAAATGAAGATTGATCTGTCTACAATCAGAAGACAACCCAAGCCCGTGACAGGCTTCTCTGGTGAAACAACTATCACGATGGGAACAGTTCGCCTACCTGTTCAAACTGGAAATCTCAAAAAGATGGTTGACTTCACAGTGTCCGACCATCCCGTAATCTATAACATGATCATGAGGACTCCTTGGCTCAACCAGATGCGAGTTCTGCCTTCAACATATCACTTATGCCTTAAGTTTCCAACAGTTCTCGGTGTAAAAACAATATGGGGGAACCAGAAGGATTCCCGTATGTGCTTCATGGCCGAGCATAAGCTGCGCAATATCAAAGGCACAAAGGACGACATCACATCCCAAGGGTCACGGAAGAGAGCAAGGACCAGCCCTGCACAGATCAAAGACTTGACCGACCTCTTATAGCAGTTACATCTCGCGGATGATCGTGTAGATGAAGAGCGGCCTACCTGCGAGCCTGTAGTCTCTGTATGTATCGACGAGCAGCACCCAGAGAGATGTGTTAAAATTGGAGCTACACTTGACAAAGATCTCAAGAAAAACTTGGTGTCGTTCCTCCAGAAGAACGTCAACACCTTTGCTTGAGCTGCAAAAGACATGCTTGGGATTGATATTAACATCACCAGCCATGAACTCAATGTTGATCCGATATTCAAACCCATAAAGCAGAAGAGGAGGAAGCTGGGTCCTGAGCGAGCAAAGGCCGTGAACGACAAAGTCGAAAGACTTCTACGAGTTGGATCAATCACCAAAGTCAAATACCCCGACTGGCTCGCCAACCCAGTCGTGGTAAAGAAGAAAAATGGAAAGTGGCGCGTTTGCGTGGACTTCACATATCTGAACAAAGCCTACCCAAAGGACAACTTCCCTCTACCCCACATCGACCGCTTGGTAGAAGCAACAACAGGTAACAAGCTGTTAACCTTCATAGATGTCTTCTCCGGCTACAACCAGATTTTGATGCATCCAGACGACCGTGAGAAGACATCATTCATCACAGACCGTGGGATCTACTGCTACAAAGTGATGCCCTTCGGCCCTAAGAACGCCGGTGCGACATATCAAAGACTTGTGAACAAGATCTTCCAAGATCAGCTAGGGAAGACCATGAAGGTCTATATCGATGATATGTTAGTAAAATACATGGAGGAAAAGGATCACATCTATCACCTTGAAAAATACTTTAACCAGCTCAATCTCCACAACATGAAGCTGAATCCAACGAAGTGTAGATTCGTAGTGACCTTAGGAGAATTCCTCGGGTATCTAGTTACCCATAAGGGAATTGAGACTAGTCCTAAACAAATCAATGCGCTCATTTAGATGGCGTCACCAAGGAATAAGTGTGAGGTACAGAGGCTGACAGGAAGAGTGGCTGCGCTCAATCGGTTCATCTCACGTTCCACTGACAAATGCCTCCCTTTCTACAACACGTTATGTGGGAAAAAACAGTTCGAGTGGACGGAGAAGTGTGAAGACGCTTTCCGGCAGCTCAAGGAGTACCTGGTGATAGCCAGAGACTAGAGAACCTCTCTTCCTCTACATCGCTGTTTCTGAAATGGCTGTCAGCGCTGTCCTTGTCCGCGAGGAACGATGCGTACAAAAGCCTATCTTTTACGTCAGCAAGACTCTTACCGATGCTGAGACAAGATACCCTCAGCTGGAGAAGCTAGCACTATCAGTTCTCATGGCGTCACGAAAGCTAAGGCCTTACTTCCAATCTCACTCCATTGTGATCCTTAGCACCTTCCCGTTGCGTTCAGTTTTACACATCCCAAGTCAATCTGGAAGATTGGCTAAGTGGGCCATAGAACTCAGCGAGTATGACATCGAGTATAGGGGGCGATCATGCAACAAATCACAAGTGCTGGCGGACTTCTTCATCGAACTACCAGAGGACAAAGACTCGAAGGAAGTACAACCTGGGACTTGGGAACTACACGTCGACGACTCGTCTTCCAAGAATGGGTCCGGAGTAGGCATACGCTTGGCCTCTCCAACAGGCGAAATCCTTGAACAGTCATTTCGCCTGGGTTTCAAAGCTTCTAACAATGAAGTGGAATATGAGGCTATCATCACTGGCTTGCGACTTGCTAAAGGACTTCAAATCGATCACATCCGTGCATTTTGCGATTCACAGTTGGTGACTAGCCAATTCAGCGGCGAGTATGCAACGAAAGACGATCGTATGGAAGCTTATTTGAAGATAGTGAAAGATCTTGCTTCAACGTTCAAGGAGTTTACACTGACACAGATTCCTCGAGGGGAAAATGTTGACGCCGATGCACTAGCCAACCTCACCTCTGCTACGGCTCCGCCGGGAGATCCAGCGCTGCGGCGAGTTGTTCCTGTCGAATTCATAGAGCTCCTTTGCATTCAGCAAGTTGTGACACTCGCTATCTCTACGTGGTCCCAAGCTGCTAAACGGGCAAGCGCCATCGCTGAACTGCCTGTAACAGGCAACGAAGATGTTGAGATGGCAGAAGCTGCTATAGGCATAGAACTAGAGTATGCGACAGCAACAGTAGTTCTCGAAGTATCCACCATCGAGGTCTTCGCCAATGACATCGCTGTCACTGATGTCTCTACCCTTGATGGCTCCTTTCAGCGTGATGTCTCCACCACAGATGTTTCCGCCACCGATGTCTCTGCCGTCGGCGACTCCATTCAGCGCAATGCAACTTCGCCAAGAAGCCTCCCAAGTGATCCCAGAGTATAAGACGTCCCTGTCCCAACAGATGAGGATGTTGGAGAACCCGAGTATGGCTGTGACAAAAAGTGGATGAACAAGATTCGTGAATACATTGCCGATGGGAAAATGCCAAATAATAAGTGGGCGGCTCGCAAGTTGCAGAAGCAAGCTGCTCGGCATGTCTTATTGGACGGCAATGTCCTCAGACGAGGGTTCTCTATCCCTCTGCTCACATGCATAGAGGGAAAAGAAGCAAGACATGTCATGGAAGAAGTCCACAGCGGGTCTTGCGAAAATCATTCGGGAGGCAAAGCATTGGCAATCAAGATTTAGAGACATGGTAATTTCTAGTCAACGATAGTCGCCGACTGCGTGAAATTTTCTGCCAAGTGTGAAAAATATCAGCGACACGCTCCGAAGATTCATCAGCCAACAGAGATGCTCTCTTCTATCACTTCTCCCTATCCATTCATGAGATGGGCCATGGATATCGTCGGACCACTGCATCCCTCGAAACAGAAGCGTTTCTTACTTGTTCTAACAGACTACTTTTCTAAGTGGGTGGAAGCTGAAGCTTATGCGAGTATCAAGGACGCCCAAGTGGAGAGTTTCGTCTGGAGAAATATCATATGTCATCATGGGGTTCCTTACAAAATCGTTACAGACAACGGTACCCAGTTCGTCTCCAGCCATTTCGAGACCTTTTGTGCGAAGTGGAAAATTCGACTAAGCAAGTCTACGCCCTGTTACCCTCAAGGCAATGGGCAGGCAAAAGCAATCAACAAGATAATCTTAGACGGTTTAAAAAAGCGCTTGGATGAAAAGAAAGGTCGTTGGGCCGACGAGCTAGAAGGCGTATTATGGTCCCACCGCACCACTCCACACCGAGCAACAGGTGAGACTCTATTTTCCCTTGTCTACGGCACAGAATATGTCATTCCTACTGAGATAAGTTCTCCCGGAGTGCGATGTTATCTTTTGCTAGAGAATGAGGAGCTCAATCATTCACTGCTTCTAGATGAATTGGACTTCATTAACAAAAGGCGTGATCAAGCTCTAATCCGGATAACAAACTATCAAAGCGCGGCCTCCAGATACTATAACTCCAAGGTACAGGAAAGATGGTTCCATGAAGGTGACTTAGTTTTGCGCGAAGTCTTCCAGAACACAACAGAGCGAAACGCCAGCAAGCTAGGAGTTAACTGGGAAGGGCCATACAAAATCACTGCGATCGTCCACCCAGGTGTCTACGAACTCACTTCCATGACGGGCTCACCGATTCTCCATTACTGGAACGCGAATCACTTGAAGAAGTACTATCATTAGTCTTCTTTAAAGGCTTTCACAACGAACTACGAGGTGACTTGATCCCTATAAAGGGTACGTAGGCAGCTTATCTTCGGACGAGTTCAGTTGCCCTCCTCCGAACAAAAGGGGGGAGTGGGGTACATATATTCCTATCTTTGACAACTCCATTGCTGGAACCATCAGGCACTTGACACAAGTCTCATTGACTTCGTCAGCTACATCCCCTACGAGAAGTTCAAAAGATGATGCCAGCAAGTTTATTTCACAACCGTTGCTGTTGGCCACAACGACTATGTGAAAACTCGAACACGATAACATCCATCATCGGATCCTTAGCGCGCTATATAAGTACTAATGTTCAGTATTTGGGCGAATAAACCCAACAGATCATTCGAAAACCCAACAACAATGGGAACTCCTTTGCAGCGAACCTTACAAACACGTCGTCTCTTCCAATGCGAATGTATCAATTCCAAGATGTTATGCATGAATCCATCTATTCCTGTATAACACACACATACATACATAAATCTGAAAATGGAATCAAAACTCTAGAATTCAAATTAACCTCTAGAGAAACACTCACCCAAATTAACTTGGCGATTATCATGCATATGCGGCTTAATCAACATCCCTTTCTCCCATCTCTTCAATGGCTCGCCAAGAATCTCATCTCTAGTCATCGATTCCTTTGGATACCTCCCAAACGGAAACGGCCCATGCATTTCCAGATACTTAACCCCAGATTTTCCAGCCGGAGGTGGATTGAAAGAATCGAACTACGAAATCTTCTTCTTCGATTTCTTCAACGGAGCTTTTCCAGTCCACGATCGCGGCATCGTCGGTGGATCGAAAGGCATAAACGCTGGTTCACGGATCCCAACCGGTTTAGCTTTTGGAGTCTCGGAGTAGCTAAACTGAAACTCGAAAGGAGCACCGGGAAGCTGGTAAGAGACGACGGAATCTCCGATTAAGATGGTGCGTTCTCCATCGGAAGAGATATCTCCTTCTTTCACTGGCTTGTAGTATCTGGTGTTGCGATGCGATCCATCAAGCTGATCGATCGATCCATCAAGCCGATCGATCGATCCGATACATCACATAGTTACATAATTGCCATTAATTAAAAACGGGTCATGAACCAGATCGCACATGATCCGCGTGTCTGTAGTGGGATCCAATCCGAAAAATATCCGAAATTGACCTGAAAATTACAGAAATTGCCATTGAATCAATCTAAAATTACCCTTTTCAATTAAATCAATTTAGTTATAATTGAATGGCAATTTCAATAATATTTGAATCAATTTTGGACATTCTACTAAATGTACTCCTCTTTTTAATATTATAGAGATATAATCAAAATCATATTCTTGTAGACTACAGTTATATAATCTAAATGAAGATTTATTATATCAAAGACAAGGATATTGCAACTACACTACACCATAAGCTTATTCGGACATAGTGACATGAAATATAACAGCTTTCAGTTTACAAAATCTTGTGGCCATTTTTTGATTTTCTATTGCCGACTCTCTTCAAGTTTTTTGTTTGACTTTGCTCATTCACCTGAAACATTAAAATAGAATTTGATTGGCTAATTAAATGAAAAATCATAAAAACCAAATCCATACATGCAAGCCTTGCATCTTGATTCATTTTGTAGCAGTTTAACCTTAAGCTAAATCAGCCTTAACCAATATAACAACTGATCCCGGTTTTTGTCCGGTTTAATATACAATGAAATCAAAATTTTGACAAAAAAAACTCCTTAAAAAGAAGAAATGTGGTATTTTTGACATTTGTAATATATTAAGAATCAAACTAAACAGAGACTTTGAAGAAATCCATGAAGAAAATATAATTGTTTAGATTAACCATACTGAAAATATTTAAAAGTATGTAATTTGTTCAAACCATAAGTCAAATTTCACTCATCCTATCCATATGTTTACCTTTGGGAGGTGAAGAGAGCTATAAAAGATAGAACAGTAAATGCATGCAATGGTTATAGCTTCAAATACCTTGCAATGCTACAACATATAAGAAACAATATGTGGTTAGTGAATGAACGCATTGATTCTCTCATATTTTCATAAGCCTCCTATCTTAAACTGAGCTAGCAAATAAGCTAGAGTTAGCTACATATATTACTTGCATTGTTTTATATATAGATGTAAGGAGATATAGAGAAGCGTCTTATTTGATAATCAAGTTTCAATCGTAGGTACATAGACTAGATGTGGCACATGTAAATAAACCATTGCACCTTGTATTTCTAGATTTTGATCATTCTTGGTTAAATGTATCATTATTCCTCTATATTCGAGTTTTCGCCTATGCATTTTAATATACAGTGTCTCATAATTTTCCTTCTTTAACTCATTAAAATATTTTTAAGAGACCAGGACAATACAATAATGAGGAACTTGTGAGTCAGATGTCCCAAACCTTTATTCTATATAAGGGGTTAGCCTTTCCAAGTAATCTGTTGTGCTTAACTTAGAAGTCCTTAATAATCCAACATCGATTTATCTCCAAAGTCCCATCATGACCTCTGCTCTACGAATGAGCCTTAAATGAGTTTATCAGCCAAGATTGGGTATACAACAATCAAAACTCAAATAATAATGTATAACTTAATGACGATTCTATGAGTTTGTTAAAAATGTAAGCAAGTCTAAAGTCATGATTTAAGATGTAGAAGGTTAGTTGCTCAATCTAAGGACCTAAAATTTTAACGACAAATCTGACAAAGTCACCTTTAAACTGAAGAGTGTCCTCCCTCCATGGAAGGGAATTTTGTCCTTAGTAAACATGTATTAGAGAAAAGGCTAAAACGTTGTTCAATTTAAACCAACAAAATTTACAAAAGAGACAATGCTTACATGAAATAACTTGCTTACCTTGTTACAAAAGCATTGAAGATCCCACTCCACCTTTTAAACTATAATAGTATTCCACACCTTACAAAACAAAAGGTGAACATTGTAAGATTGTAGTAATAGTTTATATATATAGCAAGTAAAATACATTTGAATTCAGATCAATATCATGACCACAGAAGCAAGCGTGACATAGCTGTTGAATCTAAAGCTAATTTTTTTTTTTTGGTGAAGATTAGGGGTTCATCCCCCGTTTTATTAAATATGAAACAAACGATAACTAGACGCGAATATTACGTGGGTACGCAGACCCATTCGCATCGTCAATTAAGATAGGATTCACAACATCGATACATGAAGTAAAGGAATGCAAACCCAACGGTAATGTAAAAGCATAGTTCGCTAACCCATCTGCAAGACGGTTAGCCTCCCTATACACATGAGCAATACGGACTATCTAGTCCCTTGTGATAAATCCATGGCACAATGGTACCAGGAACGACAGCGGATGAGAATCACTAACCCCTATCGTCAAAAGACCCACAACTATCGCCGACTCGACCTCCAGTTCCAATCGCAAAATCCCACTCTCCCAAGCAATGACCAGGCCATAGTAGACTCCCCATAACTCCGCTAGAGGTGCTGAACAAATGCCGATATTGAGTGCAAAACCACCATACCAAATCCCTTCCTCATTCTGAATAACCCCTCCCGTTGTGCTAGACCCTTAAGCCCCCTTGATGCTCCATCCGTGTTACACTTAAACCATCCTGTTCTCGGTCGTGACCATGAAATCATTCGTAACTCCATAACATTCCTCCGAGAATGATTAGATTTTCTTTGTGCTCTTGTGATAGCTCTAAAGTTTTACCCTAGAAACAATCCCTGCAAGTGCACATAAACGCATTTATAGTATAAAAGGTTATCTTCTGCAACTTTCTCAGCTGCGGTTGAGCATGTCCCCCTTTCTCCTCTAGTGTTTTGATACTAATAGCTCGTGGATACGGGATCTTAGGCTTGAAGACCCTTTCCTCTGCAATGGCCGAATGTTTTGAAGGATGAACACCCGTCTGGGCAGTGTGTCTCGCGACACAAGAGGATGTGTCGCGCAACACAAGCTCTTCTAAGCCCGTATCGCGATTTTTGCAGTGTGTGTCGTGCAACACAGACTCTGCAGGCTCCAAGTTCGAGTTTTCTTCGACATCTTCGAATCCTTCCTCATCCAGGTCCTTTTCCAAAGCTTGGAACACCTCTTCTTCACCCCCCAACGAGATCGCATTGACGAATTATCTTTGGTTGGGGTCAGTCTTTCCTTGAAGGAACCCCTCTTGTTGCTTGACCGATTCAGCTGTTTGAGCAATTTGAACATCCAATTTCTTCATGTGTGCACTGAGCTGCTCATACTTCCCATTCAGATCTGAGTACACCGCATGTATCTTATCGTTGAATTCTACTGTCATCTTCGTTTGTCCCTCGAGAAGCCTCTCCAACATTGATTCAACTCTGCTTGATTCCGAAGACTTAGGTGGTGGTGTTTGGTAAGATAAGTTTCCATAAGCCCTTGTGAACCTACTGTTCTGAGCTGGCTTTTGGAACGAATTGGTGAAACTCCGGTCGTTCTGGCCATACTGATACTTCTGTCCTTGGTAACCTCCACCTATGTAGTTGACATCCTCAACTCTATCATCCTCAATGGCCTCAACCTCTGCAGCAAAGTGGACAGATTTCTTGTTCTTCCCTAACAAGAGATCCAACTTAGCTTGCACCTCTGCAAGCGGACTGCTCTCTAGACTCCCAACTTGCTTCTGCCTTTCGTGTTCTGACAGCCCAGCAGTGTTGCTCGAAGCCAAGTTCTTGATGAGAACTAGTGCATCCTGCGAACTCCTAGTCATAAAGTTCCCATTGCTTGCAGAATTGAGAGCCATCTGATACCTCCAATCAACTCCTCTGAAGAACGTGCAATGCAACTGAGCCTCACTGAATCCGTGGTGTCGGCAATCCCTCTGGTAGTACTGAAAACGAATTCATGCTTCCTTAAATAACTCTGAACGCCCTTGAGAAAAGGTAGTGATCCTTGTTCTCAGCTCCTCTGATCTCGCATCATCATAAAAGTGATTCAAGAAGGCGTTCTTCATTGCTTCCCAAGTAGTCAAAGACCCTGGAGGAAGTAGTCAAAGATAAAGCCAACCAACTTCCGTTGTGAAAACTATCTATGTCTAACTTCTTAAATTCCAAATTCCTTTGTAAATTTAATAGGTTAAACAAGCATTAAGCACATATTCAATTGTTCACAAATTCTCTAAACCAAATTCCTTTGAAGATAGATAATTTGCTAATCTAAGATAGTTCAGGTAATTATCAATACTTCCGCATATAATAATTAACCTAAGATCTAATTCTAGGTGATCAATCAAGAATTAGCATTAAACACAATCTAGATGAAGAACCAAGTGATAAACCCTATCAATTCTAACAAATCTAGCAATTCCTCATAATCCTTTGAAAATCCCTAAACCTAACAAACAAACTACTCAGACATGTTGAATGAAACAAACATCATGAATGAATAAGATTGCATAAAAGATGAAGACAGAGAAACAAAAGGTTCAAAACTCTATAGAATCTCTCCCTAAGCTCTCTCTAAAAATCTCTTTAAAAATCTCTAGTCCCCCAATAAAAAGCATCTAAAAACCTATTTAAAGGCATAAAATCCATGATGGGCTTCTTTGGGCTTCATGGGTATTTTCCGGGCTTCGAACGCATAAAGGAAACTTGGGTTGCCATGTGTGTCGCGCGACACAAGATCTTCTCACGATCTTCTTATTTCTTCTCGGCTTGTTTCCTTTGCTCGCCAAACAGACATGTCTTCACTAAACCTTTCATAACTTTTGATCGCACCGTTGGAATGACGTCAAATTTTTTCAGATGAAAGCTAACTCGCTGTTCTAGCTTGTGTCAAAATTTCAGCTCGATCCGTCGGTGAAAAGGGCTTCAACGAGTGCCAAACTTCTGACTGTTCAGCACTGTTCTTCTCGTCACGTCAGACATGTGTGTCGCGCGACACAAGCTCTTGAAACGTGATCTTTGCTTCTCTTCATGGCTCTTTCGTTTTACTTCACTTCCTTTGGCTCCATAATGCTCCATTTAGCTCCAAATTCACTCAACACGTACAAATACCTGAAAAGACTCTAAAGAACACTAGAAACACCAAAAAAACTCGATAAAACAACGGATATTATGGTTGAAAACCGGTAAAAACCATGATATGTCAACTCCCCCAGACTTAGCCTTTGCTTGCCCTCAAGCAAAACATAAACTAAGAAAGTGAAAAAGGTTTGAAAACGCAGAAACTTACCTTCCCTTGGAGTATTGAACTTTCCCTTCCGACTAGTGAACCACATAGTGCAGAACCAACCAAAATCAGACCACCATGTACTTCTCCGCAGACATTTGTAGCCTTCCAAATTCATCCACCACTTCACAGCATAATCCGTTAGTCTTCATCGCTTGGTCTCAATGATCTCAAAGCCAAAAACCTTCTAGACTCATTCCCAGACTATACCATGACAATCAACCCTACAGACTTGGTACTTTTCCTCTCCCCCAGACTTATGTGATTCTCTATTCTCCTTTTTATTCTATGATTGTTGAGACTCAAGCAGTGCATAATTCGGTAATGTTGTTCCTTGTTAGGAGACAGGGTCGCGACTCACTACTATTGTTCCTTGTGAGGAGACAGGCTCGTGAGATTGCTCGTCCTCTACATCCATTTTAAGGGACTCAGACTGCTGCTTTTGAGCTCTGGGTGATCATCTCTTGAGTACATACTCCCTGGATTTTATTCCTCATCTTATACTCAAGACCTATCATTTTAACCCAATCCTAACACAAATGATTTTTTTTTCTCTTAAGTGAATAGAGGGAGAGGAGTACCATTATAAACAACAAGGGTTGCACTTGTCAGATACGAATGAGGAGTCAAGCCCTATGGACATCAATCACAAAGAGATCCGTGCAGTAGCTCTGACTTGGCAGATTATACCGGAAGTAACGGACGTCTCCAGTCAACTGATCAGCCTTAGGATTTCCCATTAGTCTGACTCTGAAATTGTTCCTGAAAGAATGGTCACACAACCAAAAGAGACAATCCAACAAACCAAGAGAAGGGTCATTTCAAACTGTTTTGACTCAATAAAAACAAAAAAATTGACTCAAAATAACCAAAATAAAAAGAAACACGTTAGTAGTTTTCCTCCCCCAGACTTAACCAACACTGTCCCCAGTGTTGTTAAACCATGAGCTTGGGAAGAAAAAGAAAAGAAATCAAAACACCAAAAATATAAGTAGACTTACCAGTGGGTTGCCTCCCACTAAGCGCTTGTTTTCAGTCATTAGCTTGACTATGGATGCCGTTTAGGTTTGAGGTGGATATTTGAGGGGCCTTGGGTCTCCCTCATCCGTTGAGAAGCTTGCAAGTGGTGGCTTCTCTGCTCCAGACTTCCAAAGTACAGCACCAGGAAGAAGCTTCATCGTGTTATCTACCATCTTCTGGACAACTTCCTCTCCTTTCTCCCTTAGCTGTCGGGAATGATGATCTTGAACTTCGAGAAAGGCTTTGAGGCTCTTTTGCGATTCACCTTGTGGGTAGCAGAAACTCCATCAGATCTCAAAGAGGGTGGAGTCAAGGGTGGAGCACATGGGATCTTCTTCATATCGCCAAGGTCTAAACTCGACTCTCCTCCATTTGTAACAATCAGACAAGAGTTCTTCTCAACCCGAGCTAAGGGGTAGAAGACATCCTTGTTGATCTTGGAAAAAGAGATTCTCTGATTGGGAAAATCTACAATTGCACCCACTGTGGCAAGGAATGATGACACAAGAATCAATGGTCTTTCCCTGTCATTCTTTGTCTCCATAATTTGAAAATCCACTGGAACCAGACAATCTCCTACTTGAAGCATCAAGTCAGGAATGAATCCTTTCGAAAATGTTGAGGAAGAATCGGGCAGTTGGATAGACATCTTTGAAGGTTTCAGCTCCTTAATCCCTAGCTTTCTTGCCACAGACTCAGACATGAAATTCACATTAGCTCCAGTGTCACAAAGAGAATTCTTGAATTTCACACCTTTGATCGAACAAGGAACCATGAACATCCCTGGATTTGTTATCTTTTGCAACTTTCTCAGCTGCGGATGAGCATGTCCCCCTTTCTCCTCTAGTGTTTTGATACTAATAGCTCGTGGATACGAGATCTTAGGCTTGAAGACCCTTTCCTCTGCAATGGCCGAATGTTTTGAAGGATGAACACCCGTCTGGGCAGTGTGTCTCGCGACACAAGAGGATGTGTCGTGCGACACAAGCTCTTCTAAGCCCGTATCACAATTTTTGCAGTGTGTCGCGCGACACACTCCCTCTGTGTCGCGCGACACAGACTCTGCAGGCTCCAAGTTTGAGTTTTCTTCGACATCTTCGAATCTTTCCTCATCCAGGTCCTTTTCCAAAGCTTGGAACACCTCTTCTGCACCCCCCAACGAGATCGCATTGACGAATTATCTTTGGTTGGGGTCAGTCTTTCCTTGAAGGAACCCATCTTGTTGCTTGACCGATTCAGCTGTTTGAGCAACTTGAACATCCAATTTCTTCATGTGTGCACTGAGCTGCTCATACTTCTCATTCAGATCTGAGTACACCGCATCTATCTTACCGTTGAAGTCTACTGTCATCTTCGTTTGTCCCTCGAGAAGCCTCTCCAACATTGATTCAACTCTGCTTGATTCCGAAGACTTAGGTGGTGGTGTTTGGTAAGATAAGTTTCCATAAGCCCTTGTGAACCTACTGTTCTGAGCTGGCTTTTGGAACGAATTGGTGAAACTCCGGTCGTTCTAGCCATACTGATACTTCTGTCCTTGGTAACCTCCACCTATGTAGTTGACATCCTCAACTCTATCATCCTCAATGGCCTCAACCTTTGCAGCAAAGTGGACAGGTTTCTTATTCTTCCCTAACAAGAGATCCAACTTAGCTTGCACCTCTGCAAGTTGACTGCTCTCTAGACTCCCAACTTGCTTCTGCCTTTCGTGTTCTGACAGCCCAGCAGTGTTGCTCGAAGCCAAGTTCTTGATGAGAACTAGTGCATCCTGCGGACTCCTAGTCATAAAGTTCCCATTGCTTGCAGAATTGAGAGCCATCTGATACCTCCAATCAACTCCTCTGAAGAACGTGCTAAGCAACTAAGCCTCACTGAATCCGTGGTGTGGGCAATCCCTCTGGTAGTACTGAAAACGAATCCATGCTTCCTTAAATGACTCTGAAGGCCCTTGAGAAAAGGTAGTGATCCTTGTTCTCAGCTCTTCTGATCTCGCATCATCATAGAAGTGATTCAAGAAGGCGTTCTTCGTTGCTTCCCAAGTAGTCAAAGACCCTGGAGGAAGTTGCTTCAACCATCTAGCCGCTTCCCCAGCAAGAGAGTATGGGAAGAGCTTGCATAATAAGTAGTCGTTGCTAACCCTATTAGCCTTGATGCTACCAACAAGATCCTCCACCATCTCAATGTGATCCATAGGGTGCTCATTAGAGAGTCCATGGAACTGATGCTGTCCAATGAGAGTGTAGTACTGTGGAGAAATCTGGAAATCATTCCTCTCAAAGGTAGGAGGTTTGATTGCGGACCTATTGGCATAGAACTTGTCAGGCCTGTTGAAATCAGCTAGTGATGTGCCCACCTCATTCGCGCCCAGCTGGTGCTCAACTACCTTTTGCCTGAGCAGCAACAATGATGTTTCCATCAGCATCCAATTTCTGCCCATGCTCATTGCGTCGGTTTCCTTCTCTGTCAAAGAACAAACCCTCCGCGTTCCGAACAAGTACTACTGTGTTGACCATGGTGACTGGCCCTAGAAACACATAAGAGAAAGAACAAGTAAAAATTAGAAAATAAAACTAAAAATAAAAACCTAGACAAAATTATAATGCTGAAAATTATATAGGCAACAATTAAGTCCCCGACAACGGCGCCAAAAACTTGATAGCTCTAAAGTTTTACCCTAGAAACAATCCCTGCAAGTGCACAGAAACGCAGTTATAGTATAAAGGGTTATCGTATCCCAAGAGACTTAAAGTTGCACTATAAATTTCAGTTTCGGATTATGCTAAGTAAATTTTAATAAAAAGACTAACAAAAAGAGAATGCAAAATCGGTTTTTAACGAGATTTAATTGAAGAGACAAGAGCTAGGTTTTCGGGATGTTCTCAGGACACTCAAAATTGCAGACAAGTTAGAATGCTAGGGGAATTATAAGAGCCGTTCTAGAACATGAAATCAAAGATAAAGCCAACCAACTTCCGTTGTGAAAACTATCTAAGTCTAACTTCTTAAATTCCAAATTCTTTTGTAAATTTAATAGGTTAAACAAGCATTAAGCATAGATTCAATTGTTCACAAATTCTCTAAACCAAATTCCTTTGAAGATAGATAATTTGCTCATCTAAGATAGTTCATGTAATTATCAATACTTCCGCATATAATAATTAACCTAAGATCTAATTTTAGGTGATCAATCAAGAATTAGCATTAAACACAATCTAGATGAAGAACCAAGTGATAAATCCTAGCAATTCTAACAAATCTAGCAATTCCTCATAATCCCTTGAAAATCCCTAAACCTAACAAACAAACTACTCAGACATGTTGAATGAAACAAACATCATGAATGAATAAGATTGCATAAAAGATGAAGACAGAGAAACAAAAAGTTCAAAACTCTGTAGAATCTCTCCCTAAGCTCTCTCTAAAAATCTCTCTAAAAATCTCTAGTCCCCCAATAAAAAGCATCTAAAAACCTATTTAAAGGCATAAAATCCGTGATGGGCTTCTTTGGGCTTCATGGGTATTTTCCGGGCTTCGAACGCATGAAGGAAACTTGGGTTGCCATGTGTGTCGTGCGACACAAGATCTTCTCACGATCTTCTTCTTTCTTCTCGGCTTGTTTCCTTTGCTCGCCAAACAGATATGTCTTCACTAAACCTTTCATAACTTTCGATCGCACCGTTGGAATGACTTCAACTTTTTTCAGATGAAAGCTAACTCGCTGTTCTAGCTTGTATCAAAATTTCAGCTCGATCCGTCGGTGAGAAGGGCTTCAACGAGTGCCAAACTTTTGACTGTTCGGCACTGTTCTTCTCGTCACATCAGACATGTGTGTCGCGCGACACAAGCTCTTGAAACGTGATCTTTGCTTATTTTCATGGCTCCTTCGTTTCACTTCACTTCCTTTGGCTCCATAATGCTCCATTTAGCTCCAAATCCACTCAACACGTACAAATACCTGAAAAGACTCTAAAGAACACTAGAAACACCAAAAAGACTCGATAAAACAACGGATATCATGGTTGAAAACCGGTAAAAACCATGATATGTCATCTTGTACCTCCGAAGCCGTGTTTCTAACAAATTGTGTTTGGTCTCTACACCTTGAGTTACTGTTAAAAACATTACCGCACCTCCATTTCCAAGCCCACCAAACTGTCATTGCAAACGTTGTTGCCCACGTGATTTCTCCCGTAGTCGTCTTATCTCTCAAATTCTCGTATAACCATTCCAAAAGAGATTGTGCAAAGAAAGATTGTCTCTTGTGTGTCGCGACTAACTGAGACCAAATCCCCTCCATCGCGGGACAGTCTCTCAAAATGTGTATGATTGTTTCATCCCCGCTTTTGCATACTTGGCAAACTCGACCCACACATATGAATTCTATGTCTTTCCACATTCGTCATGAGCACTTGGTGAATAACTAACAACAAGAAAACTTTGACTCTCTCGGGAAAAAAATGTTTCCACACCCGATCACAAAGATTCCCCATATAAGGCCTCAGATCTTCTAGCTTTGTCAACCTTGAATATGCCGAGGTTACCGTATATTCTCCGTTCAAGCACTCCCCCCACGAGATACGATCGATCCCCCCTGTAATACGGTTAATGACCATAGCCATAATGCGTAGCCTTGTATCTTCTGAAACATATGGAGCAATGCGTTGTAAATTCCAACCCGTACCCTCTTTCCATAACTCGCAAACCCGTAAGTTATTCATATGCCCTATATCGGCTATGGATGTCACCATGAGAGGTTGATTCCCTAGCCATCTATCATGCCAGAAACGAACCCGTTGCCCATCCCCCAATATCCAACTCAAACCCGGAATAACCACGTCACGCAAACCCTTTTCAACACTTCTCCATGATGAAGATCAAGTTCCCTTACCTATTAGCCAAGAGCTGTCCTGATCATCCCCCACCTTATACTTATGTCGTAACACACGAGCCCAAACACTGCCTTTATCATGAAGTAATAGCCACCCTATTTTCCCCAGCAACGCTTGGTTCATAATTTTTGATTTCCGTATCCCCAACCCACCATCCTCTTTCGATCTACATACCCGATCCCATGCCAACAAATGTTGTTTCTTTTTTTTCAACGTGCTTCCCCACAAGAACGATCTCAACAAGCCATCCAACCTCTCCAAAGTGCTAGACGGTAAAGAGATTGTTGACATTATGTGTACCGGAATTGAAGATATCACTGATTTCGTCAAAGTTATTCTGCCAGCCAAACTTAAAAACCGAGTTTTCCATCCTGATAACCGTGATGCAACCCTCTCGATCACCTCTCCAAGTGCATCTTTTTTAATCAGCTTGTGTAAAACCGGCATCCCCAAATACTTCCCCAGGTCTCGTGTTGCATTAATTCCACTTGCATCAGTTATTTGTTTGACTAAATCCTGATGAACATTCTCTGAGAAGAAATTTTTTGACTTTTCCAAGCTCACTTTTTGGCCTGAGGCCACACAAAAGCTCTATAACACCTTCCGTATTACCCTCACTTGAGCTACTGACGCCTCAGCGAACAAAATCAGATCATCCGTGAAGCATATGTGGGATAAGCTCGGTCCTCCTCTAGATAAAACGATCGACTTCCACTGCTTAGAAGCAATTTATAACCCAATTTGGTGACACAAACGTTCCAAGCACAACACAAACAAGTAGGGTGAGAGGGGGTCTCCCTGACGCAGCCCCCTTGCCGGAATGGAAGACTCAGTTATCTCACCATTCCATAATACATTCATTGAAGGGCCCGTTACGCATTGCATAATCCAACCGATCCAACTCTCAGGCAGCCTAGCCGTAATGAGTGTATCTTGTAAGAAGTCCCATCTAATGCGATCGTATGCCTTCTCTAGGTCCAGTTTTAATAACATCCAACCTTTCCTTCCTTTCTTACATCTCATAGAATGGACCGCTTCCTGAACTACTAAAATGTTGTCCGTACTTAATCTTCCCAGAATAAAACTCGCTTGGGCCGGCCCAATCAACTGCGAGATTACTGATTTTAATCGTATCACCATTGTTTTTGTGATTGTTTTGAACAACACATTACACAGACTTATCGACCGAAATTGCATAATCCTCTCCGGTTTCACAACCTTTGAGATTAACACAATTAAAGCGTCATTCATTCCGGAAGGGAGTTGTCCGGTGGCGAAGAATTCCAAAATAAACCTAGTAACCGAAGTTCCTACAACATCCCAATAACTTTGGTAAAACCCAAGGTGAAAACCATCAGGTCTAGGAGCTTTGTACTTACCCATGCATTTAATCGCATACTCCACCTCCATACCCGAGAAAGGTTTGTGTAAACTTCGTAAGCGTCTCTTGATAATTCGACAAAGCCCAAAGCAGTCAGCGTAGGAATTAGTTTCTCGACGTCGTCCATTGAGTATAGACGTATGTAGAAGGCGACGGCCATATTCTTGAGCTCAGTCGGATCCGAAATCCACAACCCATTCTCATCTTCCAGCATCTCGATGCGATTCCTTCTTCTCTTAATGATAGTGGACATATGAAAGAATTTTGTATTCTGATCACCCAAAGCTATGTACTTCTCCCTTGATTTTTGAAACCACATTACTTCCTCTTGTTCCAAGACCACGTCAAGCTCTTTAACCAAACACTCTTCCCTTGACAACATATCATCCGAAGGATTTAAGTCTAAAGAATCTTGTACTTCTTTTATCTCCGACACCAATTCATCCTTCCTTTGCTGGATGTTCCGAAACACCTCACAATTCCACTTTCTCAACTTGACACGTAAGCCGTTAAGTGCCTCAGGCGTGGTAACATTGCCATTCCAAGAAGCGACCAATAAGTCTTGAAAGCTCTCATGTTGCAGCCATGCCGCCTCGAACCTAAACGGACGATGGCCCGTCTTCCTACCTGTTTCTGGTACCAGCTAGACGTAAACTGGAGCATGGTCCGAGGAGAGGAACGGTAAGTGAGTTACAATTGCCTCCTGCCACTGCAAACGAGCTTGAGCGCAACACATAACTCGGTCAAGCCTCTTAGCTATAAATGTCCTTTCAACCCTCCCCCGACGCCATGTGAATTTATTCCCTCGAAACCCCATACCAATCAATGCCATTTCATGAATCCAATCTCCAAAGGCCAGTGAATCCGGAGACAAACCCCCACTCCCACCTGTTCTCTCATCCATACGCAAGATTGTATTGAAATCTCCTCCAATGATCAACGGTCCCCGTACCCTCTGAATCAGCGTCCCAAGTTGATCCCAAATACCACTCCTCCGGCTGACCGAAGGGGCTGCATAAACCGCGACCAAATTGAGAATCTCCGAACCCCTCGTAATAACCGCATGAATAAATTGCTCACTTGATTCCTCTACTCTCACTTCTCCGATATCATCTTTCCAAAGTAGCCAAATTTCACCACTGTGTCCCGCTGCATCCACACGAAAGGATTTAATCAAATCCAAACCTTGACAAATACGACTCGCTCTGTCCCCGCCCGCATGTGTTTCGAACACTGCCAATATACCCGTAGAAAACTTCTTCAATATATATCTTATTGATCTCCGAAAATTAGGTTTATTTGCCCCCGGCAATTCCAAAACAAGCAATTAATCATTTTATCAAAGATTATGTCCAAAATGACCGGGGAAAACTGTTATGCATCAGTCCGCCCCTTCTCATCCGTCAACAAGTCTTGGATCTTCTGCACATTTTCAACAAGCGAAGGGGACGTAACAGAAGCAGGTTCAGATTCCATATTGGCATTGTCACGACCGTGTTCCAGGATTTAAAATTTTTGTGCGAGAATCTCTTTATGATTGAGAACGCAAATGAATCAGAGAAAAAACCCATTTAAAAATTGGCCCAAGTGGATTTGATTAATGTTTATCTTCCTAATTCCATAAACCCATATATATAGTTAATTAACTAAAACCCTAACTATCTCCCTAGCTAATCACTTCTCTTTGCC